>CM055906.1:13825074-13899842 GCA_029582155.1 Panopea generosa
GCCCATGACAGATAGGGATAAAATGAAAAAACTCTGGATATTTTCATTATTACACGTCATGTATAATGTAGAAATATGATATCGCATGCTTTAAGATTATATTATAGTTTGCTACCGACGAGCATTGAGGGTACAACTATTTTTCCATGTGAACTTAATGACGTTAGTGAAATAAGGGTTTAGGGGCGTATTCCGTAGTTAATTGTTCTATATTTAATATTGAGCCATTTTTGCAGGTATCGTCTGTTCTTTCTGTCCTGCTTGTGACGCAATTTAAAAAAACAACATGTGGCCACCATAACTTTATTAATAGTAATATTTCTAATATACCATAGACCGTGTCATTGGAATTTTTTATAAAATATGTTCATGTAAGATGTTTCAATGCTAAAAGAAAAATTGCACTGCCAGCTATATTTATTAAAACATAATATGAGCATACATGGTAGTGAAATACATGGTTGTTTACTATACACATACACTATCGGCAGCAAGATTTAAAATAATTTTTTCTTCAGTAAATCTATTGATTTTGAAACTAATCATTACTTATTTAAAACGTTTATATCAATGAATTTGACCTACTTAATAGATTATGAAAAACGACGAGCGTCTGCACTTGTGGTGCTCTTGTTTGGATTTGGTCCTCCATTTGTCTCTGGTTTTCTTTGTTATGTAATCGATACCGCCAGTTTCAGATTTGTTTTGGTGTACGTTGATTATTTGTTTTTAACTTGTTATCAAAAATGATTTTATTGGATGCTATCTATATGAAGGTTTGATACATTTGTATTAATGCTTCTGTAACACTTTGCACATTACATGATACAATTAAAATATGTTTTAACCTTGACTAAAACATGCTTAATTTAAGATGTTTATAGTTTTATTCATAAAATGTGGTTTATTATTATTTTGTTATTTACGTTGCTTACTTTTCTAACGTCGATTGTTTAATTAGAATAATCTTAGTATAAAAATATTACCACAATTCTGACACAAGTTCTGTTATTTTAATATATAGTTGTCTTAACTATTTCATTCACGGCAGAGATGTTTTTTAAATATCAAACAGAGAAATGAACGACTAATTCTGTGTTAATGCTGCTGATACAAATACTGAATTACACATAACTATTTTAACCAGAGCTGTAGGTATCATAATGATGGTTCATTGAATTAACAATCACATTACGTTTTCTTTTCAGTTTAAATGTCCATCGCATGTACAAATATAGCAATGTGTAGCGCGTGATCAAATGGCAGAGAACAGAATCCATAATCGGAGGGTCGTGGGTTCGAGTCTCCGTCAGGGCTATGTGTGGTCTTTGAGCAAAACATTTTTATTCCTATATATACTTAGTTTTAGTTCAACCCAGGAAGACTTCGAGCGTGGTTTGTAATCGAAGTAAGGTAAATAAGTTTAAACTAAACTATAACAACTTTGTTTGGGACAGATGAAGTAGAAGATGAAATTCGTTTTTGCCCAATTTATTACTGCATAACAATTTCTACATAACGTATTTATAACTATGATTGATGCATTTTTAATAACGTAACGTTCTTTCGGAGCGTAGCGCGGCATTGTACGCCTGAGCGCCCGTCGTTCGCAAAAAACCGAGTGACGAACCGGAAGTTGTGTTTCATAAAGGTAATAAATATATCATTTATTTACTTGTTTCCTTCACCATGAATTCATGAAACATAATATCAAAGTGCTTATCTTATTGGAATAAAATAAAAAAATCTCTGTTGTCATTTACCTGCATATAACAAGCATTCATCTTCAATAAAACACACATGTTTTCCAAACGTTTTTATCGACCAAAACCAATCCTTTTATGTTTACAAGCATGAGACTTATCATATAATCTTTCAGAGTGCATTTCAGATCGCTACAGGTCACTGTAATGGACATGGTTATTAAATGTGACAGCAGGTGTCGATATTAAAGTGCTTTACATAAAAATTACATCAACGCGCGATCTGCCGATTCCCTTGTGGTGACAAAAGTACCACATGTTATTTTATCATATATCTGATTGGTCGTCAACTATAAAAAGCTTTTTTTTCCTAGTTATATTGGTTGTTAAATGTCATAGTAAGCAACCGTGTTATCGACTAATCAATCAACAAAAAGTATCAACACGGACTTATCAAGCGATCTCGTATCGATATTATATTTGTATGGATAAAGGATGAATCAATCAGTCAGATCATTTTCTCTTTTTTGAAAAATATACAAATGTTTCGTGTTTTTAATATTCTGAAATATTCTTTAATTGGAATAGTCTTAATATAAAACATTGATCATAAGTTTGATTCAAATGACTCCATTGCAATATAAAATGACCTTATTTATTCCATTGTCTGCAGAATTGTTTTAAAATATCAAACAGAGGTATATATTAATTAAATGCCGTCACTGTTTATGCAACTACCGAGTAACACATAACTAGACATTGCAGATTCTTTGGCCAGAACTGTAGGTATCATAATGATGATTGAATTTGATTGAATCATATTACGTAGTATCATTTGCAGTTGTAATGTTCATTACCTGTACAAAGAGAACACTTTCGTTTGAGGCAGATGGAGTTTAAATTAATTTAAATAAATTAATTTTGTCATGCATAAATATGATGCATGTAAAGAATGCATGTTTATGAGTTTGTTATTACACATATATTTGAAGCTTGTTGATCAATATATATTCGTTTTGATGAATATGTTTTGTTGAATTAAAGTAGTGATGCTTTTTTCTACTTTGTCTGATGTATGGTTAGTCTTTATGCATCGTCATATTGAATTAAAGTATCGATGCATTCTTCAACTTTGTCTCACATATTGTTAGTCTTTATACATCGTCATATTGAATTAAAATATAGATGCATTCTTCTACTTTGTCTGACGTATAGTTAGTATTTATGCATTGTTATATTGAATTAAAGTATCGATGCTTTCCTCTCCTTTGTCTGATTAATCTTTATGCATTGTCATATTGAATTAAAGTATTGATACTTTCTTCTACTTTGTCTGACGTATAGTTAATATTTATGCATTGTTATATTGAATTAAAGTATCGATGCTTTCCTCTACTTTGTCTGATTAATCTTTATGCTTTGTTATATTGAATTAAAGTATTGATACTTTCTTCTACTCTGTCAGACGTATAGTTAGTATTTATGCATTGTTTAATTGAATTAAAGTATCGATGTATTCTTCTACTATGTCTGACGTATAGTTAGTATTTATGCATTGTTATATTGAATTAAAGTATCGATGCTTTCCTCTACTTTGTCTGATTACTCTTTATGTATTATCATATTGAATTAAAGTATTGATACTTTCTTCTACTCTGTCAGACGTATAGTTAGTATTTATGCATTGTCAAATTGAATTAAAGTATCGATGTATTCTTCTACTTTGTCTGATGTATAGTTAGTATTTATGCATTGTTATATTGAATTAAAGTATCGATGCTTTCCTCTACTTTGTCTGATTAATCTTTATGCATTGTTATATTGAATTAAAGTATTGATACTTTCTTTTACTCTGTCAGACGTATAGTTACTATTTATGCATTGTCAAATTGAATTAAAGTATCGATGTATTCTTCTACTTTGTCTGACGTATAGTTAGTATTTATGCATTGTTATATTGAATTAAAGTATCGATGCTTTCCTCTACTTTGTCTGATTAATCTTTATGCATTGTCAAATTGAATTAAAGTATCGATGTATTCTTCTACTTTGTCTGATGTATAGTTGTATTTATGCATTGTCAAATTGAATTAAAGTATCGATGTATTATTCTACTTTGTCTGATGTAGTTAGTATTTATGCATTTTCATATCAAATTAAAGTAGTGATGCTTTCTTCTACTTTGTCTGATGTATGGTTAGTTTTCATGCATTGTCATATTGAATTAAGGTATCGATTCTGTCTTTTACTTTGACTGATGTGTTGCTGTATATTTTAGATCCATATCACTTATTTAGTGCTGGTCTATCCAAATATACCAGTTATGACGGAGTTATATTTTCTTTTCTTGCGTTCTGCGCTTTTAACTCAGTCGGTTATCGGATATAATATACTTTCACACTGTGATGTGACCTTTGAATCGTTTAGTTTATTAAGTAATGCTCGAAAATAAACATCACTGATGCTGATGCTTTGGGCATGAGAGATGAAAAGAATATTGAACAACCCTTCATGAAATTCTCAAACGAGTATACATGATATTAATAAATATTATAGAATGGAGAGCTGTAACATTTATAAAACACAAACAATACTCAAACATTTCCACAACCGGCAGGGTTCAAAGTTGTTTATTCAGAAATAGAATACAACAAATGCATTTTAAGTTGAAAAAACACCATTAACTAATTTGAAATGTTTCAGAGAACGGATGGTGTATGATATGCAATAATTATCTTTTCTCGGTAGAAATCTCAAAGGACATGCAATGACGTGTACTGTCTGTATTCATGAAATCGTTTTACAAGAACACTCAGTGGTGTCTGGAAAACGAACAGAGCAACGCCGAAACGAACGCCAAAACGTTATTATGTCACGGTCATTGACAGGCATTCTGTGTTTGTTATTTGTTATTCGAAATGTATGATAATGTAGTTCCATTGAACTGGTAACCCAATACATACATGCGATATGGTAGTTTGTATAGTATGTTTATGGGTACATGCACGTCGCCTAATGGTACATTCAATACATATTGATCAGTAACAAAATTAAGTAATAAACAGGAGAGGTTTGCAATATATTATTATTACTATTATATATATTATTTAGAGGAAATGAATGTACGATATGTGTATTAGAGTAGACACCACTGCATAAATAGTTACTGGATTCCGAAAACGGTCATTTAAAGTGTATGTAATACTGAAAGAATGCTTTTAATCAAAGTAAGGCCATGGAATTACTGTTACTGTAAATTATTTTTATTAAGAGCGAAACTTTAAATATGACAACAGTGGTTTTGGCGTAAATAGGTAGTATTTGATGGAAACATACATATTATACAGTATGTTATATACTATGTGTATGCATATATGTTTTTGAATAGCTTATTAGCGACAATAGGAGTTATTTGCTTTGCTCGTTTTCCATCGAATCTTTATTTAAATTTTTTGCCATCTTGCTTAAAGATAAGCGTGTATATGCTTGCAACTGATATGAGTAAATTGATGCATTAACTAAGAAAAATTAACACATTATGTCCATTATTACCGTTTTTAATTATTTAATATGTATACTGCTGTTTACATTTTCGTTGAAGCACCTGTTCGTAATTAGATGCATGTTCAATTATCATTATCAGCTCGAAATACATGTTTTCTAAATTCACTTAATATTATTTAGTGCAGTTATTATTTGCTGTTCTTACGAATGATGCAACTTAACTAATTCAACAAAGCTCTAAAATAGAAAATATCTGAAACCGATACTATGGAAGATGACGGGGTTCTACCCATCCCATAATATATCTTAAATAAACTAATAATTTGCATTAAATGGTTTTAAAATACTTTTAAAAAATATCATTAAAATCGCCTACATATATGTATTATTTCTTAGGCGGCCCGTTTGAGACTAAATTGTACGCGAACTGTCCATCGAACAAGTCAATAATACAGTCAGCAGTACATATTAGTTGCTACGCTGACATCTTCCAAAGAAAAGCGAACGGTCTGTAGGTAAACACTACATTGTATTATATTGCATTTACTTGGACAAACAATACCACGTGGCCAGTGGAAGACTATCGCTCTCGCGTCTGGTCAATTACTTCAATAGCATCACTTGATTTCTCAGTCGGCGATCCGATAGCTTTATACTATGAACGGGAGGTGGTACGAGAATAAATTCATCACACACTTTGGATATTGCAGGTTTGTTATATAATAATTACCTCTGGACAACGTATACTTATATCATTTAGCTGCCCCAAAGTTAATTAGCCATGCACTATCTGTCGTGTTTTATATATGTATTGTACATAACGTCTGCCTTCCAATCAAGGTGTCGTGAGTTCAGTTCACCACCTCACCACAGTATCCGTGATGATTAATATACGATATTGCGCCTCATTGTCATTCCTCTTTCAACGTTGATTCAAGTGAGAACGTTATCATTTGTGGAGATGTGTTCGAGTACTGGTTAACCTTCAAAATCCAAGCTCCCAATAACATAAAACTGACGCTTAACATAAAAACAAGTAAAATGATTTTGACAACACTATTTGTTTGACGGTACATTTACACAAAATGTCATACACTATATCGTGTCTGCGTCAATGTTACTTTAATTATGCACCGTTTGTCTTATTGTATGTTTGTAGTATATAGATACATTTAACATGTACTATATTTCTAAATGTACATTACTATTTATGCATTATATAATATTTTGCTATTTTCTAACAAAGTTTGTTTATTGTATTGCAATAGTAAAATAAATTTAGTATACAGAATATAAGTTAAATCATCAAAAAGAAGTCCGATACGATGTTTAACTATTTTACTAAATGTTATCTCTATCGCATAACTGAACACTGCCAATATCTATTTTTATAGATATTGTGCATATCTCAGAATAAAGTGATTTTTAAGAATTATTATCAATTATATCTAATTTATATATATCAAGATCCAATATTAAAACGTATTTACTAAATTTCGTATCAGCGCTGATGTATATTACCATTTCAAACATATCAATTTGCTAAAATGAAACATCTATCGATTCAAAGTATCGTTCTTTGTTTGAAATATTGTTTTGTCATTAATGTAACTAAAGTAGAATTATTTCATTCAAATACAACTCAAATGACATGATTGTCCATTAAAGATATGTTACAAAACAGTAACAAAGTGACTAGAACAAAGTGTTTGTAGAAAAAAGAATGTTGTGTAATTATTCTCTATATGTATGTCCAGTTACAATATATAATCTCGCAAACATGTATGCATATAAGTGTAATACTCATCAGGTTGAAAGGTTATACGATGTTCTTAAGCATATTATTTGTATAAATCTATCGTTATAAATGATAAAAGTTTGGTTTTGCAAAAAAACAGTACCGATGACAAAAACATATTCAGACTAAATATGTTCATTAGGGTTAAATATAAAAACTGTTACCGCCCCATAACATTGGCTTAAACTGTTGTATATTATAGAAAGAACACCAACGATTTCTATTGGCCGCATAACTGAAGTCTAAACATTGTATTAGAGAGAGATAGAGTAGTATATGTTTAAGCATTTCTTAGAGTAGAACCGTATACAATAACAACGCACGAAAAATAGAAATATGATTAATGTGATATAAATCAGGAATTCATGCAGTAATTGAACGATTTACAAGCTTTATGCCAAGCCATTACAACGATAACATTAGATATATGATAAACGTGGTAAGATGTTTCGAAAATTGCTGCTGTGGGAACTGTATAGGTAAATAAATCGGTAGTTTTTTATTTGTTCTTTTTGTTTTTTTTGTTTTGTTTCACTCCTTTCCGACAGTATTGCAGTTATTATCGGTGGTCAGCGCATATAATAATCGTAGCGAAGATCCACTTATTCGTTTTAAATTCAATTTTAGAAGATTCGTTGACGTAGAAAGTTAAGGTTCAATCATTAAAGAGACTGCTGCGGACTGGAATTGGAGTTCACGAACCATCGCTTAACACGTGTAATTATTTGAACACATCCTAAGCTAAACAATACAACCAATTTAAGATTAATTACAATTGGTACAATTACGCAATGTGTCTCTTATATTTGCAATCGTTTTTAAGTTATTCGGTTACAAAATGGTTCAAAGTTGTTATAAATTTCATAAATTATGTTTGAAAAACAAAGTCAGCGCTAAAATATACATTGATGAATTTATTTACCAGGACAAATTATGTGAACGTCTCTACAATATCTGAAAAATAACGACCTGATAAACACACAAGCATTGGGCATGCAACTGTTGCAAGAATTGAAGCGCTTTTTGACTTGCATGCGTGTCTGTAAATGGATGTTCTTCAGTGCATTAAGGAGAAAAAGCAACACATTTTTCAAAGCTAATTTTGTTATTGTTTTTCATTAAATATGAACATTTGCACGCCAAACAAATCCCTTTGTGACCATTCTCACGAAAATTATCGTGGTTTTAGCATACTGTTTAAACATTCCAGACGCACCACTCATGAATAATATTAGTATGTAAATGTATGACTTTCACTAAAACAACCATAGATGCAAGTTAATAGTATTAAACTTAATGGAAATAGTGGAGGATTATTATCATCATAGTAATATACAATAACAGAAGTCAGTGAATCCTTTATTCAAATATCTAGGTTATTCATCATTAGAAATGTAATAAGGAACAATATCTCACCAGAGATGGTTGGAATCTAATATATATATATACATATATTAACTTACATAAACCTTAATGACACACTTTAAAAAAAAAAGGTGTACTATATCATCTATCAGAAAATGATATTTTATATAATTTCATACCAAACATGTATGCGCATTTATTTCATGGAGTTTCATGGATATGAAAAAATAAACATAATTGTTCTGCTCATAATATATACGGATACACTATTTCTTATTCCTCAAACGGTGTTATCATTTCAAAATTACTTATTCACCATTAAAGATTTGCAACATTACAGTATCCAAATTAACCTGCTATTTGTGATTTAAATATTATTAATGTATGCTTTTTTTTAATTATAGCTTTCATACATCCGCTGTTTCAAAGGCATTATTTCACTCACATGACACACATTATTTATACACTTTTAAATTGATTTGTTGGATCGCGAATATAAAATGACGACTGTGAACTGTTAAAACAAATTTAAAATATATCTATTAATTATAGATTTGTCAGAAACATATCCTATTACATGATTTGTTTTGAATTCTGAATGGATTAAAACATGTTTTCAACACATTAGATGTTATAGATGGCAACACGTGCTATTGTTTGACAATGTCATCTGATCTTTGTGCATGAATCTGTGTAGGATCACCGTCCTTCTGCAAGTGTTTCGCCAATGTTCTCATATATTTGACCGACTTGGGTTCGTTCTATCGATATTACGATTAGGTGTATGCGATATTGAAGACGACACCTCATGGAACACTTAGCTACGAATGACCCAAATACTTCTCATTTTCTTATAGTCTTACTTACCAAATACATCCCCTTAGTGACCGTAGTAAGATTCTTGTGTCCAAGAAATTAGAACTGTGTAAATTGGTTGGGCATTTGCAAAAATGCTTATAAAATAGTCATATTTCGTTGTGCATATGAAAACATTTGAACATTTTCATTAGTTCTACCATGCTTGGATGAAATTGAATACTGTAGGATGGAGATATTATACTTTAAATATTTGTCTACAATTTGTCAACTGTCATCAAACAATTGAAATTGTGTTTTATTTGATCAACCCCATATTTTCTTGCATATTTGGACCAACACTGGTCTATCTGTGAGAAAAAGACGTCCAACCGCAGCACAATTTACTATTGTTTATCTGTTTTCCGCACAGAAGTTACATACAGTTTTATATGATGCTTCACCAGTCATAATGACAAACTGTGTCTGCTGTTATAACAATTACATCCTAAGTTTAATAAGTATAAACAAATATTATTTTTAAAATTATTATTAGTATGTACAACTTCGTATGTTTTACGCTTGAAACTGTTTTATTTTTAAAGGAACGAGAAAATATTAACCATTTATGTATGGCAGGTGCTCTACCATTCGTGCCAAATGTTGACGTTTCTATGGCTAGTTATTTAGCTCCTGTACTAAGGAGTATCTTACGAAAAACTTACGAACGTTTTTTTTCTTAAACGTACGCAAAAACTTACTTTATGCGTAATTGTACAATGTTTCGGCACCCTTGACTCGACGGACAATTGACTCGACGGAAAATTTACATACATGAACTGATAGCTTTATATGAGTAGGATCCAGTTAAAAATTCATGACTGCTCACTTGCTATATAAAGGACATATTTAGAAACCTGTTAGATCATGAAGATACAGTGAAATCAAATATATTTTATTTCATAAAGGGGAATAGTGGAAATCACATCAACGAAATTTATATATATCAAACTTTAGTTTTTGTTTCGTTAAATAAGTACAATTATAAAACAAATATATATCAATTACTTACAGTAGATTTATCAAAGTACTCAAAGTACTGGTGGCCGGTGCATGTTTTTATTGGGATATATTTATTGAAGGTTCACGAAGAAAGTATAACAAGGAAGAGTGTTTTTATTTTATTCCTTTTTTACCCAATTATTGTATTTATTTCTTACAATACAGCAACAACAATGGTTGAACAATTTGTTTTCTAGGCAAAAACACTCTTTTTGTCTAACAACTTCAGTCTACAGTTATGAAATCATTTCAGATTTTGATATTCTAATACAGTGAAAGTTTTGTCACAATGCATTTAAATATCAGTTTCTCTAGCGACTCAATAACTGACCACAGAGGACATATCATGAGATGATGCTACACCCGAACTATCTTGACCATGTACTGTCGATTTTTGAAATTTAAAAAAACAAAACAAAATGCCCAAGAGGGTCAGTGGACACTCTGGTGGTAAATAGTGGTTGTTACTTTATGTAACAAATTCGACTAATCAGTTTTTGAAATTAACAAAATCAACTTTTATTGGGTCCCTACGGCTCCACATGGAATTTCAATCCTCTTTATGTAACAAAAACAATTTGCTTATTCCACACATTTGTTTTAATTTCAAATTCAAAAAATGCTGAAGAAAATTAGAACTCCTTTGTAAAACTCAAAGTCCCCATACAAAGCTCTTTCCATTCCCTTGATGTGTACAAACTTCAAACTCCCTACCCAAAGGGATAATTTTATATAAAATATAAACTGATTTGACTGACCAGTTGTTGAGAAGAAGATTTTTGACGCATTCAATTTTAATCCTTTTGAGACCCTATCTGGCCCCTTATGTATATTTAATCCTGCTTGTTGAACCATATATTATTTGCTATAACTTGAAGAAGCTTCAGAACTCAAACTAAATTATAATTCTGCACAAATGGATGAAAAATAATGTGAATTTTCCGTTTTCCCATATACTTCCTTTGTAAAACTCATAGTCCCCTAACAGGGCCCCTATCAATACTAACACCTTGATTTGTACAAACCCCTATTAATAGAGAAAATTTATATCAAATATGAACTAATTAAACAGATCGGTTGTAGAGAAGAAGAACAACTTCCCATTGTACCCTATGTAAAACTCCAAGTACTGTCACAGAGCCCCTATAAATACTAGCTACTTGATTCTTATCTTGATTCAAACCCCTAATCATAGTGATAATGTATGCCAAGTATGAACAAATTTGACTGATTGATTCTTTACAGAAAGATTTTTAAAATTCCCAATTTTTACCCTTTTGGGGCCCCTCCTGACCCCTTCAGACAGTGGAATCCAGTCATTTTGACAAATCTGAATCTCCTTGACCAAACAATGCTTCTGTGAAAATAAAGGCAATATCAGTTCCATTTTTTTTTTTATTAATGCGTATTATAATCACGTATCCTCTAATTGAGCCCTCGGGGCGGGGTCATTTTTAACCCTAGGGACACCATTTGAACAATCTAATGGAACTATAGTTAGTGACCATTACTACATAAATATACTAGCGGAAAAAATAAACTGTGCATGGGTATATTATGTATATATCGCAAAACATTTTCAACAAGGTTTTATCTGACCTTTATTTAACACCAGCTCATTTGATATGGTTATTGCATCAGCAGCGTCTTGGATAGAGATCAGTTTTCAGAGACGTTCTCTAAACAAAGTTCATCTCATCAATACCGTGTATGTCCCCCATTGGAATCGATGCATGCTTGGCAACGACGCCTCATTGATGCGACAAGTGTGCTGAAAAATGCCTTGGGAATACCATTCAAGATTCTCACAAGCGCACGTGACAGGTCAGGTAACGTCAACGGCTGATTTTGGAGGCGACGTAAGCGACGCTGCATCTCATCCCACACGTGTTCTATAGACGACATATCCGGTGACATTGCAGGCCAGGGCAGCACATTCACATTGTTCTGGATCAAGAAGTCGGTGACGACCTGCGCGACGTGCAGGCGAGCGTTATCCTGTTGCAGCGTAGCGTGACGTTGCTGCACAAATGGAAGGACGTGAGGCCATATGATTTCGTCACGGTATATGATGTCTGTAAGTGTGCCGTCCACAACCACAAGGGCTGTTCGGCCACGGCATGAGATGCCAACCCACACCATGACACTACCTCCGCCGAATGGACGTCGCTGAATCATACAACTGTCATGGAAACGTTCACCAACACGACGGTACACTCTAGAACGACCGTCGTTGCTGTCGAGATGAAACTTGGACTCATTCGTGAAAAGAACACGTACCCAGTCATGTTGCGTGAAGTGTATGTGTCGTCTACACCAGGCAAAACGTGCTACACGATGACGTTGCTGGAGAACAGGACGTATGGCTGGACGTCGTGGACGTATGTCTTGTTCAAGCAATCGATTAAGTACCGTTCGGGGACTAATCCTTCTAAGGCCAGGAATACTTCTAGCCGTCAAAGTAGCAGTTCTGAGTCGTTCACGGAGATGAACGACCCGGATGTTCGTATCCTGGCGATTAGACGTTACGCGTGGACGTCCTGACCGGGGCCGGTCTCTGGTTGTCCAAAACTGTTGGTACCGTCTCCACAAGGCGTTTACAGTATTTCGGTGCACACCAAATTGTCTGGCAACGTCAGTATGACTTACACCAGCTTCAACCATGCCTACGGCGCGGCATCTGTCAGTTTCATTCAACCTTGGCATGGCGTATCAAAGACGTTATTCAAAATTATGCTGGTGTTGTGTCTTACAGGTATCAACACTACGATTTTACACAGGTTTAGGCAACAAACGTGTTTGCGATTGACTGCTGGCCGAAAAAAACGCGAAAACGAAGACGTTGGTCAGACAGACAAACTACCCGTGCAACTCATGCACTGACCAGTGTAAATGACCGAGAGGGATACACATCTTACCTGTGTAAAGTTTCAAGCTTTAATTTATAAAATTGAGCGATAAATGAACATTTTACACATGCACAGTTTCTTTTTCCCGCTAGTATATTTTCACAATCTGTTTGGCGGTTCACGAGAAGAGGATTTTTAAGTTTTATACTATTTTAGTAACGGTGACCATCTTGAATTTTAAATACTAATATTAAAAAATTTTTTCTGTATAATCTCTTATTCATGAGAAACATCCATGTTTTGTTTGAGTTTAACTGGCGTAGTGGTTTCAGTGAAAGTGCTGCTAACGGACGACATACGACGGACAACGCGCCATCGCATAAGGCCTTCTGGCCTTTGGCCAGTATAGCTTACAATAGGCCCATGGGCCTTAACGGCCACCTGATTATCCGATGGGGAGGAGGACTCAATTAAACATAAGCATTAACCGTCATGTTAGCAACAACAGATCACACCAAAAACCATTCAAATGAGTATTCAGTCATAAGAAATGACGGTTTTTGTCATTTTCTCTTATATAGATTTTTGTAAAGTAGCCCCAACCACAGGGCCAAACCGTGAGACCTAGGGGAATTAATTCATAATTTTTATAAAAGACCCATAGGCGTCCATAATCATGCTCACAATTCGTTTCTGAGTGCTTCCTATAATAAGAAGAACTGTAAGGTATGCCGTCATAATAAGACTGTAAAAAAAACTCACTTTTGCCGGTTGTCCTCACTTTGATTGGTCAGTTGAATGACGTCATAGTTTGGTAAGCGTTGAATGGCTATGAATTGTGGGACAGGCATGGAATTCCCTGCCTTTTAATTGGGGGTTAATAGACCTGATTCGGGAGATTTCAGGACTTGGATAGACTACCAAATAACCCACATATTTACAATAAAAAAAATGTTTTTAAAAATTATTGCCGTGAGCATATAAAGATTAATTGACGGGGTTTATCATTTAATCTATGATTCAATTGATTTATAGCTAAATACGCTTAAATTCAATTCAATTTTCACACATATTCGATAGAACTACTTTTTTATCGGCTGAGTAGATTGAATTCTTCTTAGCTGAGTTCTTAGGTTTTTAGTAAAAGCGACGGGTGACTTCAAAATAACGGCAATAACCAGTGCTTATGCACCGGCCAAAAATTATAAAAAAAACGTATATCAAGTACTTATAGTATTGCCATCAAAATGCAATACCCTACTTACTAATTAATAATACATAGTTGGTATTTCCTTTTAGGTTTGTTGCGCAATAAGTTTACATACAATATATCAGTGTGTGATGTAAATGTCCCAGGACGTATAAAGTCAACAAAAATAAGACATCTTCTCATAATTATTTCACGGTCTTATGGAATAACTGATGGACATATGTACGACAAAAGTGTCCCTTGGTGACCATCCTAGCCATTATAATGGCTGAGTGTCTGTTTCGTGTATTATACTGAATTTATTGATGGATGTAGACAAACTATGTATACTCTTAAAGACAGTTGATAATATACTGAAAGGTATCATAAATAATGTAATATTTTCCAAAGCTTTCAGACGAAAGGAAAACGCAAACAACATATTAATGGAAAAATATCGCAGTTGCAAAATGTTCATATTGGTAATGATATATTCACATGTTGATGCAAACAATTAATCTCTTCATAATACAACTTTGTAGCTTTGTAGCATTGAACAACATGTGAAAGAGACTTGAAGTAATATGTTGAACCAATTAGAATACGATTTCTCTCTAGCAGGACGAAAATACACTTATAAAAGTCTGTAAAATTGGAATAAACACGCAAAGTAATACATTTTCTTACTTTCAATATAATATTAAGTTATAACTTGCAAAACGTTATAAACACATAATTCTAAACTTCCTTACACTATGGCAACATTTGGTTATACACTATAAATAGTTTAAAATGTATTGTATACTCTTCAAGACAGTGAGTTATATATTCAAAATGAATACAACATAGTGTTGTTAGACACATTTAAAATTAAATACTTTTCTTAAAGGGCTGTATTTTTTTCTTTATTATATGGCTACAAATTGTAGCAAGTTTAATTAAAAAAATAATAAAGAAAACACGTTTACCATGAAATGTAGTGCCATCAGGTACGATTAAAATAGTAAGTTAATATGGAATTATTAGACTGATTTTACACTAGATTATATAAAGTTTCCAGATATTATGCAATTTTTTTCAGAGCTATGAATTTTACTGAAATATGTACTTCACAAGATTATTACAATATGAATATAAAAAAAAACAACTGAGCGATGTAACCGATATATGTGTATTGAGATATTAAACAAACATATATAGTATCATTTCAGTTTAATAAGATGTGTCAGGATAATTTGTGAATCTTCCGAAATATATTACCAAAATATGTTAACAACACCTGCTTTGATTATAAACCACACGGCCGTGTTGACAGCTTGTATATAAAGACGGTTAACTGTTATGTGAGTGTTTTAAAATTAAATACATATCTAAACAATTACAATAAAGTCGAAAGGCTAACACTAAACAGTAATTCATTGATAAAATCATCAAACATGCACAGTGATTGAAAAAGTTTGTTTTAAAAACACGCTATTCTATAATCCGAACTTTATTCTAATAAAACAGTCATGCCTCGTCCAAATGAATAGAAGTAAGCAACGATTGTTATTTTAATATAAATGTAGAAGACTGGTATACAACTATTGTAACTAAATTTTGATTTTCACTAGATATACTACTATTTATGTTTCATATTGTCAGTACAGGTCTCGGTTGTTTAAAGCCTGTCTGGCTTTACCATAAGTAAAGTGAATACGTTTAAGTGGTTTACCTTTCAAACTGATTGGTAAAGTGTCATTATCAAGTCTTACATTGAAATAGACTGGCATGATTTCGTAATATCGTTATTGTAATATCAAATAAACAGAGATTTGAAAAAAAAATGATCTTTACTCATTCAGTCATAAACTAACTAACTTTTGGACAACTCGATCCTGAGTTTTTAAGCATTGAAAACAACGGTCGCTCATAAGAAATTTGGCTTATGCTATGATGTAACCATCATTGTTATGTTATGCATTTTATATCTGCTGGCAAATACATCTCTTGGCAAATACTATCTTTATTTTCAAATATGAAAAAATAAGGGTTCAATTATAATTTTGAATAAAAAACCGTGCAACTTTTTGAACGTTCAAATGTTTAAAGCACCAACTGTGATACATAACCCGCTAGATGGCTCTGAGAAAGGTTTTATACAATTTAAAAAATTTCAAATCAGAGAATCCTTTTTCAAAATTTCAAAATGTCAAACTGCATTGATTTTGTTATAATTTTGCATACTACAAGATTATTATTAATTCATTTAATTGGCAAATATTTATTTTCCAAAATGTGTTTATTATGTGCAGCTTGGAGACATATTGTTAAATCTAATTGCCAAAAAAATTCTAGGGAGGAGCTTGTAAGGTCATGCATTCTGTTTTTATAAACATTTATGGTATATTATTATAACGCTTTATCATAACTGATAGGTAAATAAAATAGCTGTTGAAATGAGCTGCTCATACCTTAGTCCCTGTCCCGGCTGAACATTTTGGACCTTTAAGAGTGCATTGGTTACACAGAAAGTAATGCACGTCATAATATTATCCTAAATGGACACACGTTGATGTTTGATATTTTTTCCAAGTATATTGATATCTAAGAAAAATAAAACAAAGACAATATCTTTCGCTTTAGATTTAAAATTATTAATAATTTCAGATAGAATCTCTTCTAGACTACTGTTTCTAGTTGGTGTTAAACTTTGTAACAAGTAAAATCGATCTTAACATTGATGTGTGCTATTTCAAATTCCAGATCAAACTGACAACAAGAAAGCGTAGCAATATAGTGCCTAGTATCACGCACAAGCCGACTCAACATTCCTATCATTTATGTGTCCAAGATACGAGAACAATAAATTGAAAAACAATGCTTACATACTTAATCTTTAAGGCAATATTTACCTTTATTATAGTTATTTGTTTTACTTTTCCTTTAAGCTTGAGGTACTGTAGGCAATGTCATTGTTATACAAATATAGAATTGTTGTCATGACATTACAATATTTATATCTCACACACATATTCATTGATCAAACTTCTCTAAGTGTTACACAGATATGTATTTTACGAATACGAGAAAAATGTTTTGAGGAAAAGGGACATGCATTAATCATGCATACATGCTATATGATACGACAGGTTTGGCGAATAAGTTTTGGATCGAGCAAGTCCAAGGTTTGAGTAATGAGAAAAAAGTGATAAAGCATACTAAGTTACCATGGCAATTGTTAAAAATATAGTCGTGGCACTTATCTCTTGTCAATTATAGTAAATGAGTTAAACATATTTATTTTTACATCGAATGTGTTTTTACAACGTTCAAATTCATCCTTGTTACAACCAGTACTATACATATGTTGATAAGGTATCCTGATTATGGATAAATATGCTAGTAGTGGGGTTCGAACGTTAGAATTTCATATCTTAGTCTGTATGATTTTTTATAGTAAAGTGTTGTTTGAGGATATACTCGTGTTTAAACTGGTATTGGAAGTAGTGTTACAATATAAACACATTCAATAGAACATAACCGATGGTTGAAACCTATTTTATTTCTATTTATACATTTGTATACATATATATAAAAGTTGGGTTGGGCCACAAGTTCTTTCAACATTAAATTTGTCCCTTCCCCGATTCTGCCATGCCTTTTATTGGTTGCGGTCAGTGTTTCGAAGAGATGTTTTATTAGATAGTATTGGTATTATTCTGATCATTTGTAATCATAGTTTAGTCAATAGACCTGAAAATTGAATAGTGTGTTAGTTTGTGATAATGTATGTGAGGGGTGTTCTATTTACCATTACCTCCGACCTATTTTAAGTGTCAAATTTACTTGATATATTGATGAAAACTATTCTAAAACATGATATTTATTCTGCTCCACATAGACCCCTGTAACTCACACAGGATTCCATCGGTGTTCAAACGAGTTTAGGTTCTGTGGAAGAAACCTAGACTATCGTTATCAGTTTTTGTGGCGCCGTTAAGTTTTTTCGATGCACAGTGGGTAAGTGATAGCAATAGGAAATTGACATGTGAGTAGCTTTTATTGAAAATGAAGTTGACAATCTTTTTTTATTATGGAACTTAGGTTATAAAGTGGCTGATGTCGTAAACTACTCTCTAAGGCTAGCAAAATACAATATGATGTTATGTGCTTAAGTGAAAATGGTCGACTTCGTTTGACCTCATCTCGTCCATAGTATAAGTCATAACTACGTATCTTAATGGATGCAATTGAGAGTTAATAGGTATGTAACTATCTTTACATTTCCAACTTTGAAGTTTCTTGATATCAAAATAATTTCCTGATTTTACTTACATTTAAATAACATTCAGTTTAATTGCATCTGTATTTAACTTGCTCCTGGGTACAAACTTTGTCATAGCAACGTCATAAAAGTTATTATATACATATTCTGACGTCATTATATTGACAAATGTATTGCGGAGAACAGTTATGTCTAAGTATGTAAACTTTGAAAATAGTAAATCGATAAAAAGTTAATGCCAGTTTTATATACGGAATGAAATAATATCTAACTATTGTTTAACGTTACAGAAACAAAATGCCACAGTTATTCAGGATTTGAAAGAATATATCGTAACGACCCATTCGTGAATAGCTCGCGAATTATTTTAAGAAACATAAAAACAACAGCTGGATAAAGTATTCAGGTAACAAGGATCCTCTTTGAATGAAACAGATAAATATGTGCAATAACTGTTTGGCGTTGGTATTTTAATCTTATTGGCGAGACTATTAGCCTTAACATAGATGTCATATTTGCCAGGACATGCTCACATCTATGTGTCTATCATAGATGTCATATTTGCCAGAACGTGCTCATTTTTCTGTGTTTATCATAGATGTCATATTTGCCAGAACGTGCTCACTTTTCTTTGTTTATCATTGATATCATATTTCCCAGAACATGCTCAAATCTCTGTATCTAACCTAGATGTAATAACTCCCAGATAATGTCACATCTCTCTGTCTACCATAGATGTCATATTTGCAAGAACATGTTCAAATCTCTGTGTCTACAATAGATGTCATATTTGCCAGAGCGTGCTCACATCTCTGTGTTTATCATAGATGTCATATTTACCAGAACATGCTCATATCTCTGTATCTGCCATAGATGTCATATTTCCTAGATAGTGTTCACATCTCCCTGACTATCACAGATGTCATATTTGCATGAACATGTTCACATCTCTGTGGCTATCACATTTAATAAAGTAATTAATTTTAAAGATACACACATAACGACATAGTCGAAGTTAGAAGCAATTCATGATTTTGTCAACTGATATTTTTAAATGACAAAAAACAATGACGCTAACAACAAGACTATGTCATATCAACAAAAATAATAAAAACAGTATACTCAATGGTTATTGGTTTAAATAAGCAGACATAAAAATAACGAAAACATACAACGCAAATACGTATACTTATACTAACTAGAGCTTACGTATTGGTATCGAACACATTAGTTTTGTAAAGTCACTTCAATTAGATAGTAAAATAGCATTTGTATTTGATACAGTTACACTTGTATTGTATATGTAAGTTCTATTTATAGTGTATAGTTGCATTCTGGGTAATGCTTGTGTTAATTTGTCTGATCCTCGTACGGCTCCAGTGACGTCATTTAGGGAAACACTTTGATAATATTAAGTTATTTTATAGTGTTTTGATCAACTTTAAACATATTTCATGATTTTATCCATTTATGTTATAACATAGTTGCTGTTGGCGTGAGTCAGGCATTTTGACACTAACGTATATAATGGTTTATGTATTCATATTTTTCTTCCACATATTTGTATAATACCTCCTGACAAACTCTATAAAAATGATTCTGTTTTTTTCTTTCAAAGATTACATTCGGCAGTTCAAAGGATTCTTTCATTAGATATAATTTATTCATATTCACGGATAAAAGATTCAGTGTTAATTAATTACAAGTCACAATTAAATACAATTAATATCAAAAGCATTGGAGCAGTAATGACGAGTTTTTATATTAGTCCTGCCTTTTTTAAGTATTGTATTTATATTTATATTAATAATTATAAATTCTAGTTTATTGCTCACCATTGTAAAACTTTCTAAGTTACAAATCTAAACACACATTTCTGTAACTTGGTTTTCCTAAAATGTAATACAATTGAATACGTAAAGAGATGTATATTTCTACACATATAATAAACAACACAACAAAAACGAGCGACTAATCAGTTTTTGGCATGTATGCATTAATAATAAAATCCCCGTCAGCAGCAGCGGTATAACTACGCAATAATGACTATTTTGTTATTGATATCACTCTCCAATAAATACCACACATGTAAATGCACGTGTTGCTAATCATTGTAAATTTATAAAGCAATAGTAGTTGGTTTGAATTGTGAGGTAATCATGTAAAACATGTACGGGATATAAACAAAATTAGTAAGCAGCTGTCAGTTGTTCTGTCGTAATTAGCTTCCCATAATGGTCATTTAAGTGTCAACTTTCAGTTTATATAAAATAAAATGCTGAAGTATAAATTATTGATACAAATGAAATAAAAAAGAAATATCACTCAAAATAAAAAAACAACATACGTTAGCATATGTTCGTAAATAAATGTTTTTAATATTATTTTAAAAGATATCAATAGTTTTTTTAAAAAAAAGAAAAAAAAGAAAGAAAACCACTCAGTGAAGACCCCACTATATAATTGTCAGTTAATATATAACAAAGACCAAGTTCACTGTAACTTCCGCTATAAAAAATACATTTTGTACATTATATATCTATCATTATTTATCTTCCATTTTAAAACTAATACAGGTTTCGGGTGACTTCTTGAAAGTTTAAATAATGTATCAATAATGTTTGTGTGACAGCTTTAAGTTCATCGATACACGTGTACCTAAAGTCACATGTGCTTGTTATTTAACATTTACTGTATACGAACTTGTTTAATACCCTGTATATTTATACGTTTTCGGAAAAATATATTATGATTTTATGTATACGCCATTCTAATTTTAAGATTATATATACATGTATGTCACAAATAGTATCTATATCTTTCAACGCATTTCATATCGGTAAGTTACATACTAAAACATCCATTAACGATCAAATATTCTTGTTATATTAATGTAATATTTTTTACTGCAGCCTGATTATATATATTTATATATATATATGGAGATAATTATTTGTGAATAACCAAGACATAAATGTACAGACAAGACTACGGCGAGTGCACCTAGCTACAATGCAAGCTATAGATACAATATCAAGGCCTCTGCCAATCCAATAAATTTGGTGTCGACCATGACTTATATACAATGGAATTACATGCAACACATCTGGACAGGGTGGACAAATTTACATACATGAAGTGATAGCTTTATATGAGTAGGATCCAGTTAAGGATTCATGACTATTCACATGCTATATAAAGGACAGATTTATAAACCCGTTGGATCATATAGATACAGTGACTTCATATATATTTAATTTTATAAAGAGAGATAATTAAATTCACAACAACGGAATTTACGATTTTTGGGATCTTTTCAGATGCTCATTCACAATGCATGATATATATATGGAGATAATTATTTGTGAATAACCAAGACATAAATGTACAGACCATACTACGGCGAGTGCGCCTAGCTACAATGCAAACCATAGATACACTCTATATATATATATACTGCAATAACACACGATGGCACAACTCAAGTTGAGTGGCACACATTACTGGTCTTCAATCACCAAATATATCTTGGGATAAAAACATCTAATAATTATACAATACTGTAGGATAATAATTAAACGAAAATGACAAGTAGCATAACTACTAGAACAACGCCCAGGTATACACAAGTATCATGTTATCAAATACACGATATGATTTGTGTATTGTTGGGAGGAGTGCTGTGTGTTTGATTTTTCTTTTCATACATATTGCAATTTCAGCACTGAATATCTGTTGAATAAATCACGTAAAGTCAAACAGTATATAACAAACAACACGAAACGTAGCCTTCAATGGACACAACCGCCTTAGTACGGCCAGTGGAAAATACACCACTTGTTAGTTTGGGGGACGGGGTGCTGTTGATGCTAAAGTAAACATACACTTTCTTTAATTTGAGGCTATTAGATGAGCCACACAATGTATAATGGACAGTACACTTACAGTTTTAGTTCCAAGGTTGAGTACTGTACATTTCAGTACTGCCAAGCCGCCCAGAATGGCAGTTACATTACTAACATGATTGTCTATAATGGAGGGCAGCTGTGTGGTCTCCCCGTCAGGTGGTCGAAATGTAAATCCTGAAATAACAAAACATAAAGTGTTATACGATTTTAACGCAGACAACCGTTAACAAATAATACAAGTCATACTGTTTCGGTCAATAGCCAAGCTTACCTTACGGAATTTATCGGTCATTATAACTTTCTAGGTCCGTAATTTTAAATTCTAGACCGACACACTATGTTTTATTTGTTATTATATGCCGAATACATTCCACACAATACAAAATAAAAAGTAATCGTTCCATTTTGGTAACACGCCATTTTAATGTGTTATTTACACATTTTGTAAAATGGGTCAGATGACGTCATTCGGGTTTTTATTGGACATGAACCGATCCAAATACTAATATTGACAGGATGACGTCAAATTGAACAAAGAAGAAAATGTAAAAATGAAGAATTGACATATACATAAATTACCGTCACAATTTGTAGTTATGTAATGTTTAAATTGTATTGTGTTTGTATACACATTCATAGAACTTATAAGTGTACACGTCTTAATATGAAATTACATCCGATTTGCAATTCACAAAGTCGCCAACAAGTGTTGTTAGGTTTTCGCGTCCGCCAACTGATATTACAATTGTTATACTAAATAGGAAAAAAGCATTCGATTCAATTATCATTCAATAACAGTTTGGACCGGAACACCGGTTTAGTTTGTATAATAAGATTTACTTTTCTAAACGTCTGTTGATGCAGATGTATAACTAGTAGTCGGGTTATAAAAGTCATTTTTTTATACTTTATGAGCGTACATCTAAGATTGCTATATAACAACCACAGTTATAAAACAAATGCTTAGGGGTTTGCCATTCTGCGCTATTAAATGCCTTATGATGTTGTACTAAAGTTGCGCACACAATGACCGTACAATCAAAATTTGTACAACCTCAGGACTTCATATAAAACATGTTTAGAATATGACAGCTTTCCTCTGCTTCCATGTTACCCACAACTTTTTGAATTTGATATAAAATTGTAGTATATTTTGTTAATATATTGATTAAAACCTTTTATTTCTATTTATTTGATATCACAATTCTTTTTATTTTAGTAATTATCAACCTATAACGAAATTGTTTCTCAAGATATGGTCAGCTACCAGCATTAAGAGGACCTCTCTGATTGGCTGAAAAAAATTATAGGGATGTTCAGGACAAATTTTTTATAGTAAGCTTATTTCTGGTTGGATGAAAATGTCAAGCTGGCAAATGATCACGATAAAATATAAATTTATTATGTTTTGTCAATAAAAATTAGAATTATGTTTCTGTGACTGATTAAATTCATTTGATTAAGGAAACTGTATGGGGAGTTGTTTTTGTTTTCAAGTTGAAAGTGGGGGTACCCAACTTCAGGGGCCAAAACGTAGTAAAATGTGGTACTTTTAACCCATTTTGGGGACATTTATTTGAGTCTAGGATAGTACTTTAATACGATGTAGGTTTTTTGGTCCACGAATGGTAAAAAAATTGAAAATTAGGTCAAACGTTATAATATAAGTCTATAGAAAACGCAATGGTGGAAGCTGACCATATACACCGTGTAAACGTGAGTGACTCATAACATAATGTTTATAAACCTATTGTGAAGTATGATAAATTGTTTATGACCTGGATATATTTATATTTAACACGGACAGTACGTATTTCTGTTGGGTTTAAAGATGTGTTGTTCCCTCGCTAAGCGTACCATTAATAACAATGATTTATAAAGTTGAAAATAACTGTTTTCTTATTTATTGATATCATTCCCTGAATACTTAATACCATTTTATTATATCTCTTGATAAATTACTGTTATCCGACTGCATTTATTACCGAATGCATAATGTACTTTTCTCTTAGAGAAAACATTTTCCTGCATTACCGAATGTTTTGCTGAATTTATAAAGCAATTCCATTTCATCTCCAACTCAGACCTAAACGAACGTCTTGTTATTTGAAGAAAGCGAGAACGAATGAATCTGAGGTTTTACGGCATATCAACATTCAATAATAAATAACGCAAACACGAAGGAAAATCAGATTCACTTTCCATGACAATTATGAAAAATAGATCATATAGAAATGAATATGTAAAATGAACCTAGAAGCTTGATGCCTTTAGAATGTAAGTCATCAATTGGTATCCCATACTCATTATATTGTCTCTTACGACATGTATGCGCTGTAGTGGTCCTATTCGTGTAAACACTTCTGAACCTCATAATGATTAGCCATGTAACCAAAATAACAAATATGATTTAAAGGGAAAGAAATGTACTGGCGCCAATTGTGTAGGTTCCTAGTCCGATGAAGAGGTCGACAGTGGTTGTATTCTTACCCGAAACCACACGTACTGTTATACAAAGGATCATGTACTCGATTTAAAAAAAGTATATAAAAGCATGAACAAACATTTTATAGCAATCTCTTGTAAACTTCGTTCCATTTCTCTTTTAATTATTAGATTAAACGATATTGTGATTAGGCTTGCTAAACTTTTTTGAATTAATTTTAATAGCTCTATTTAAATGTTAATGAAGTTTAAGATCAATTACGTCGCGGAAAATATCAAATTTCATCAATAAGTACGTACACTTTTTTAACAATTTACCTTTTTCCCACTCGGCAACATAAATAATGTATTTGCAGTTGATTTAAAATAAACATAAGATAGTTTTAATAAAATGTGTTATCACTCTCTAGGTTCCAATTTTGTTTTTCAAGTACTTATTTGATTGTTGTATATTGATGATACTGCCTTAATTGAATAAGGGTTGATTGAACATAAGACAGCATAAGTATAATCATTTTTTGAATTATCTTTATTTGATTTAACGGTTGCTTGAGGAGTGTAACTTGATTGCACACTTTGTTGAATTTCCTCGAGCAAAATGCAATACAATAACTTCTTTAATATTGTATAAATATCGAGGGACTGGTTATTTGGTGCTGTTAGAAATTATACACATTCAGGACTATATTAATTATATGAAAAAAATCCAATGTTTCACAGAACGTCTGCTGTTTGTTTCAATCATGGTTCCTGGAAAAATACTGGGGTATATATCGGAAACAATGCATATGGCCACCTACCACCATTTGGACAAGGTCTCTGATTGGCTAAAAAAAGTATATATGTTCAGGGCATATATTATGATAAAGTTTACATGTAATTCTGCTTAGGTGACATTGTCAAACTGGCAGACGATCACAATCAAAGTTTATTATGTTCGTGTAATTATTTATTGAATTTATGTTTCTTTTACTGACTTAATCTAATTGTATTGACACTCAAATTGGTGAAATATGTTTCTTTAAGATATAAGAAACGGTACTCAACTTCAGCAGACAAAAGTGGTAAAAATGACACTTTGGAAGTTTGAATTTGATGTAGGATAGTACTTTAACTTTAATATGATATGATACTTCCTGGTCTGCGAATGTTAGAAATTGAGAAAATAAGGCCAAACGTAATTATGTTGAAAACACAAGGGAGGAAGCTGGCCATATATTGTAAACCCCACTTGTTGCTTTAGTAATTAATAGGATATTCATTAATCATATACATAATGATTTATTCACATATTGTATTAATTTTCACTTGCATTTTAGTAAGTGGACTCGGTGTCGTTAATATTTCCGGTAACTTGAAATCATGGAGTCCATGGAGTGTTTTTTCCAAAATAGAACACCACTTAAGTGGCAGCTAGGGGAGCTGAGGTCGTGAGGGTATTAATGATTTTATAACATTAATAGGCTCTATAAACCCGAATTCAATTCTTTCATTTCTGGGCTGCGGTCTGTCTGTCAAGAGCTGTATTTACCCGAGTCTGTGTTTGGTCAGTCTATCCAATAGATTTATTTACCCAAGTCTGGGTTGTAGTCTGTCTGTCAAAGATATATATTGACCTGATTCTAGATTGCGGTCTGTCTGTCCAAAATATGTATTTACCCGAATCTGGGTTGCGGTCTGTTTGTCCAAAAAATGTATTAACTCGAGTCTGGGTTGCAGTCTGTCTATCAAGAGATGTATTAACCCGAATCTGGGTTCATTCTGTCTGTCCAATAAATGTATTTACCCGAGTCTGGGTTGCGGTATGTCTTTCCAAGAGATGTATTTACCCGATACTGGGTTGCGGTCTGTCTGTCAAGTGATGTATTTGCCTGAGTCTGGATTGCAGTATGTCTGTCCAAAAGATGTATTAACTGGAGTCTGGGTTGCAGTCTGTCTGTCCAAGAGATGTATTTACCCGAGTCTGGGTTGTGGTTAGTCTGTCCAAGAGATGTATTTACCCGAGTCTGGGTTGTGGTCTGTCTTTCCAAGAGATGTATTTACCAGAGTCTGGGTTGTATTCTGTCTGTCCAAAAGATGTATTTATCTGAGTCTGGATTGTGGTCTGTCTTTCCAAGAGATGTATTTACCCAAGTCTTGGTTGCAGTATGTCTGTCCAAAAGATGTATTTAACTGAGTCTGGGTTGCGGTATGTCTTTTCAAGATGTGTATTTACTTGAGTCTTGGTTGCGGTCTGTCTGTCCAAGAGATGTATTTACCCGAGTCTGTGTTGTGGTTTGTCTGTCCAAAAGATGTATTTACCCGATTCTGTGTTGTGGGTTGTCTGTCCAAGAGATGTATTTACCCGAGTCTGGATTGTGGTTTGTCTGACCAAGAGATGTATTTACCCGAGTCTGGGTTGTGGTTTGTCTGTCCAAAAGATGTATTAACTCGAGTCTGGGTTGTGGTTTGTCTGTCCAAGAGATGTATTTACCCGAGTCTGTGTTGTGGTTTGTCTGTACAAGAGATGTATTTACCCAAGTCTGTGTTGTGGTTTGTCGATCCAAAAGATGTATTAACTCGACCCTTGGTTGCGGTCTGTCTGTCCAAGAGATGTATTTACCCGAGTCTGTGTTGTGGTTTGTCTGACCAAGATATGTATTTACCCGAGTCTTGGTTGCGATCTGTCTGTCTAAGAGATGTATTTACCCGAGTCTGGGTTGTGATCTGTTTTTCCAAGAGATGTATTTACCCAAGTCTGGGTTGCGGTATGTCTGTCCAAGAGATGTATTTAACTGAGTCTGGGTTGCGGTTTGTCTGTCAAGAGATGTATTTACCCGAACCTGAGTTGCGGTCTGTCTGTTCAAGATATGTTTTTACCTGAGTCTGGGTTGCGGTCTGTCTGTCCAAGAGATGTATTTACCTGAGTCTGGGTTGCAGTTTGTCTGTCCAAGAATTGTATTTACCCGAGTCTTGGATGAAGTCTGTCTGTCCAAGAGATATATTCACCAGAGTCTGGGTTGCGGTTCGTCTGTCCAGGAGATCATTTACCAGAGTCTGGGTTGCGGTGTGTCTGTCCAAGAAATGTATTTACGTGAGTCTGGGTTGTAGTCTGTCTGTCCAAGAGATGTATTTACCCGAACATAACCTCCATTTAAATTGTTGTAAATACTCTTTGTCCTTTGCAATTCTATACTTTTTATTTTCGTTTATTCTGGTACATACATGTGATATTTCCCTAAAAATAAAACATAGTTGTATCATCTTTGATTCCAAAATAAATTTATTGCATCGTACTCGCAAATGTAAAGCACAACTCAATAATCAATATAAGTCATGCAATCGGCATATTATAGGTACGTTTATATCATGATTATACAAAACGTGTATACATTTAAGCTTATCAGAAATCAACTCTGTCTGGATCTACTATAGACGAATAAACATGTAAATCCCATAATACATCTGTACATACACTTGGTGTGAGATTACTGTAGATTTCCACTAATCATTTTCTTAATGAATATTACCATCAGCTGCTTAGGGAATGCATCTAACCAACCGTTCACATTAATATATAAAAACACACATATTTTCGATAAATCGGCGTCGTTAAGGCTTTTACATTAATATTGTTTTTTTTTGTAATTTAATATTAATCTGTACATAAAGAAGCCTGTTACGGTATGTATTCTATAATTTTATTGAACTTAAAAAGTGCTTCCTGGAGTCAATTTGCGATTTTGAGGTAAATTATTATTGAGCAAAAAAACGTGACATTTTTTGGAAACTTGGCAATTTTTACAATTAATGATATATATTTTATATATATATTTTGTAATTTTGAACAATATACATTTATTACCAAATTAAATCTAAATACAAAGCATCGCAACAACATGAAACATGAACGATATAACAACAATGATATAGAATATTATCATAACGATACACACATTTATGCCATGAAATGTACACGAATACAAAGGATAACACAAAAAGAGAAAAATGGATGTTTTGTGTTATGGTTTAAGAAATGAAAAAAATGGAACATATAGAACATGCAAGGCATATGATTTCAAATGAAAATAAAATAGCAGTTACAATGAGTACAATCATAGCTGAAGGAACGATTTGCATTATTAGAAACATTAAGTCGTTTGCAATAAGCACATTGCACCACATATCATCAAGATGAAAGTACAACAGGTGGAACTGTTTGATGTTTAACGATCAAATATTACAATTCATTGAACCGTCAATGTACATTTAAGAACACTGTCTTTACGTTCTCTACGAGCACAACAGGGCAATGTTTTATCGACCTTCCTGTTTATTACAGTTATCAAAGTTATTAATACAGATACTGCGGTTGTAAAAACGTTATGAGAAATATCCTACATTTAATACGGCAGAAAGAATGTATATAGGTAAGATGGTTGCGGATGCGATAACCAAGTTTGTTTATATCTCCCTGGTGCGTCTGTTGTATCTGTTATGTTTTTTAAAGTGTACTGGATGCCAGCTGTATCTTCTAAGCGTATGTACATGTATGATTTTATATGTAAAAAATCCTCCGTTACCGAGTGGTCTGAGGCGACGACTCAAGATCATAAACACTTATCGCTCAGGTCGTAGATTCGAATCCTTCTCGCTCCAAAACATTTATTCCAGAACGTTTGAACGGACGGTGGTTCCACTCGGATTTATTCTAACGTCTTCCTCAACCAAGAAAAACTGGATAGGACATATAACCACTAAAATGTGTTGAAATGTCGTTGATCACTATTCAAAACAATACTACCCATCAGGAGATGTAGAATTCAAACGATACAACAATTGCCATTGCCAAATCACATATTGTAGATTTGTTTTTGCAGTTTTTGATAAATTATTGCTTAGCGTTACCAGAATAGGTTTACTGATAAAAAAACATATATAGCTGATATTTTTCAAAGGCTTATTTCTATAAAAGACACAAAAGGAGAATAGGAGAAAACAACTTTAAGTAATTCGTAGTTCATCGCATTATTTATATATACTATTACTAAACCATACACTGTAATAAAACAAAAGGAGGAACATATCAATAATTTTATTGATACAGGCATAGGGTACACTCACGTAGAAATTCGTTTTGTCTTGATACTATATTCCGTTACGGAATGCATCAAATAAACAACTGATGTTCGTTGAGGAATATTTTACGAAAAATATCGCTTTTTCAGAACGTGGTCTTTTGCTTCTAGATGTTAAAGGTCATAATTATCTCTTTCCATGTCTTTATGCAACCTTAGTTATATATACTTATAATTGTTATTTTTAAACAATAATTTTTAAACTTAATATACACATACACGCATGTGAGTATCATTTTATGAACATTTACGCTAAAATAATGAAATAGAACCTTTACGCAATAGGAAACGTAGCATTCAAAGTACACAGCCATGTAAGTAGCATAAACCAAATTAATTATCAACAGCCTTATTACAGTCAAACTTGTTTTAATGCAGCAAAACAAGGGAAGGAGCAAAAGTGGTCTTTTAAGACATGTTGTTGCTTAATACAGGTTAATTAATTCTGAAAGCATAGAAATTGGAAATGAAAAATGTGGTTACTTAATACAGCTTAATAGAGGTGACCGCTTAGACAGGTTTGACTGTGTAATACGTACAATACATACACAAACGTTTCAGGGGAGCGTACACCTAGTTAACGAGTACGCTTAACCCCACGCTTCCTCGGGCGTTATAAAATACGGGGAATTACGTTTACAATAGTTCATTCTTTAATGTTGCATAGTAAAGTGCATCGCCACATCAGTGATATATTAGTAAAAAGCAGTTTGTATCGCGATATCAGTGATATATAAGTAGATAGCAGTTTGTTTCGCGATATCAGTGATATATTAGTAGATAGCAGTTTGTTTCGCGATATCAGTGATTATTAGTAGAAAACAGTTTGTATAGCAATGTCAAAGATATATTAATAGATATCAGTTTGTATCGCGATATCAGTGATATATTAGTAGTTAGCAGTTTGTATCGCGATATCAGTGGAACAGTAGTAGTTAGCAGTTTGTATCGCGATATCAGTGATACATTCGTAGTTAGCAGTTTGTATCACGATATCAGTGATACATTAGTAGTTAGCAGTTTTTATTGCGGTATCAGTGATACATTAGCAGTAAGCAGTTTGTATCGCAATATCAGTGATACATTAGAAGTTAGCAGTTTATATCGCGATACCAGTGATATATTTGTAGTTAACAGATTGTACCGCGATATCAGTGATACATTAGTAGTTAGCAGAGTAGTTAGCAGTTTGTACCGCGATATCAGTGATATATTAGTAGTTAGCAGTTTGTATCGCGATATCAGTGATATATTAGTAAAACGCAGTTTGTATTGCGACACCAGTAGTTCATTCTTTAACGTTGCATAGCAAAATGCATAGCGACTTCAGTTTTATATTAGAAAAAATCAGTTTGTACTGCGATATCAGTGATATATTAATAAACGTCAGTTTTGTTTCGCGACACCTAAAAGACAAAAGGTGATTAAAGTGAACAGTTTTAACACGATTACATCTACATGAAGAACAGTATAAGATCGGTATTGTTTCATGTTGAGTAAATCTTGTTGGTTTGTATATTTTGTATAATTGCATATTCATAATTTTATTTTGTGTTAAAGTAAAATTGTAAGTTTTATTTTACGTAGTAGCTTTATTCTACCTTAGTGAATTGTCAACCCTTGGTCATTTTGTCACAGTCATAAATAGTGTAAATGCGTCAGAAATAATTCCTACTGTACCATTTGTCTAACAGCCTAAAGTTCAGTTGTATTATCTAGGTAAACATATGACTGCTTCAATATTAACATGCCAATACCTATCAACAGTGTATAACAGTGGCATACAGGGCAAAACTTATTGTCCACCTGCGCTATACATAGACAGGAAATGATAGTTTATCTGCATTGAACAGTAAGTAAAAGCGTTTACTATTAGGTCTAAACATATTGTGACAAAATATGCTAACAGCTAAAACGACGCACTGACATATGAATAAAGAAACATGCAAAACAGTGTTATGTTTTACACTGGTACATTACCAGTATTCGTATATGTATAAAGGGACCCACGTCAATGTTAAACTTTAAACTAACTCAGTTTTACGTTAACTAATGTTCACGAATCAAGTCAACATTTGCACTGTGTAAAGATTGGAATATAAATATTTCACTGGTTAAGTGTAACTGTCTAATACTTCATATTTAACACATTACAAACTGTTTTTATAAAATGACTGACGTCAAGCTAAATCATATCGATAAAGATATTATAACTAAAATATTTCTCGAATTCAATGTCACAAATTACCAAAACGGGATCTGAACAAGTACTGGTGTAGATTAATTTAATATTTGTATCAGACAAGTAGGTCTTATTTACAAAAATGGTGGTGATTAACAAAATGTCAAATTTGCGTGTTGGTATTTCTTTGTTGATAGCAAATCAATTGAATCACCTTAACAAACATGTATTTATTTAGACTTAAAACATTTTCCTGTTTATATCCAACACAATCACACATAGTTATACAATACAAACACATCTTATAGAACTAATTACAGTTTGAAAACTATTCTTTTCGTCCTGATATCACTGTTACGCATTTGCCTTGCGTTAATAATTATCTAGTTGGTGGCTGATCCCGCTCTTTGTTATTCATAAATTTGCAGATAACGCCGCTATTACTTCATCTGCCTTACTGTTAATATGTCAAAGTATATCAACGATATGTCTAATAATTCAGGCTACATGTCAGGATGGCGTAGTATTATAATGTTGTTTATACTCATATGCTGTAATCTCAGAGAGAAAAAAACTACTACCAACAGAAACTGGGGATAATCATCCTGTCATAGACAACACGATAAACTATGAAAGATGATAAAGTTTTTCTTTTTTTTAAATCGAGTTTAATGCCATTCACATTCACGTTATATATGGTAGATCAAGTTTTATTGGCAGAGGAAGACCTCAGATTAAATTTGAGTACAACCACCGACATTCCGCATGTTATGGCAATAGAATAATAAAATATCCACCAATAAATTATCAAGTAATGCATGTCCTATGTTTGATGTACAGACAATGATAAGGTTTATTTCACATTCGCAACAGTGTGATGACTTGCATAATAATTAATCTTAAAGATAGTATATTTTTTAGTTATTGGACTACTCTCTACATTTTGAATGACCCTCATAACCTGCAACATTAAACATTGTTTTATGCACTTGTTTAAGACATTTAGTATTTGAAACTGTAACAAGCCAATCACGTATTGGTATCAAATGCAAACTTATATATTCTATGCCAAATAACTATTTCAATAAAACACATCGAGAAATATAACTACTGTCCATTCAATGTTTCTATAAGTGAGTCCGTTTCACATTTAGCATGCACATGTCTACATTATATATTATTGCAACTTAATATAATTATATCAAACTGTCGTAGATTATAATGGCTTTTGCCCATCTACTCTACACCTAGGCCGTATTGGATAGTATCGTACATTTTAACGTGCCTTAATTTTCTCAAAATTATAAGATTTTGGCCAAAGTGCATGCTATATTTCATAGTACAAATGTTCAAGTTTTGCTAGTCAGATATTCTGATAAATAGAACAATTAACTTTATACTTTTACACGTATTGCAAATCGAAATCTATTCTCACCAATCTCGATTCTGAATAAGATTTGTTTCATCTAACTTGAATGTATTCCATATCTCAGCATGTGTCATAGTTAGCATTTGATACTTACATCAAGATTGTAATACACATCTTGCATGCTAGTCAGATAATCAGATATCAGTTCTGTCTGTACATTAGACAAACATACATATATATTCCATAATGTGTCTGAACCTACACTTTGGATAAGATTTCTTTACAGTGATTTTTCCTTAATATTACCTAAATATTAGTATAAGGTGTATCTCAGTATCCAAGAACATTATATAGTTTCAATAAAACTGCGTCGTCTTGTCTAATACATTTACATTTGCTGCACAGAAAGTAGATTTTATGTCTACTTGCAGAATAGCAGGATTTTTTAAATTGTTATTGTAATTAAATGTGTTTCCTGAAGGTCGTTTGGGAGATGCGTGTCAAGATTTTATTATTTAGGGGAATGATATGGTAAAGTGTTGGGAACATTTATATTTCCTAGCGGTTGTTCCCCCATTTTATACCTTACATGCTAACTATTGTGATCTGATCTTTGAACAGTGCTGGCATCATCTTATTATAGACAAATGAGAAATCATCAGAGTGAAGCATAGCTGAAAACAAATCTAGATCTCTCAGACATTGAGCAACCACAGACACGTATGCATAGGACACCGATATGTATATAGAGTTGGTTTGAAATAAGAACCATCGTTGCTGATGCTTCTAATCATATTATTTGAATTAACGATTAAATCAAAAGTGAGTATATTGTCAACCATCATATATTAATACTTCCGGTATAGCAGTAAATAATAGCTAGTAATGCAAACCTGTATGTGGTTATAATACACTTCAATACAGATATTGAACATTTAGATTGTTTATAAGACGAAATTGAATATAAATAAATGTTAGCGTTGGTGATAATCGAGGTTATTCTAATATTCACAACGTGTCTGATATGTAGTGTTTACCTGCGCCAAAAACAAGTAAAACAATCATATACTATATATATATATATACAATATCTGAGTGAACTTTAGGTTTTAATTACTTTTCTTACGGCAATAGATGTTGATCTTGTATAACATCATTTAAAACCTTGGCAACACAGTACGTCTCAAGGGAACATACAAGTCAGTTAATCAGGATTTAAGAAATTGTCCAACTGTTCACGCCCAAAGCAGCCAATTAGCGACAAATTTCCTTTCCAAGAAAGCACTAAATTTTTGCCATTATTCGAAGGAACTTAAAAATTTTATGGATACAGATTGAGTTAAATATATGGTACAAAGTCGCATAAAGATTTTTTTTTATATACATAATTCATACATAGTAACATTTTTGTTTATGTAAGTCAGTAGTATATGAAATTGTGTAAGAAATAATGATAACGTATAATTATAATAGTCAGTTAGATGTTTTGACTGTCTTATCAATGTGAAAGAATGGCTTGCTTTGTTAATATTATTTCATTCCAGATGTAGATATAAATTCTCAAATAATTGCAAAAATTTGCTTAAGCTTATTAAACCAATGTAGTTCAGAATAACAGCGGTGTTATTATAAGTTCAAATATATAATTCCTTGTTATAAATGTTAATTACAGAAAAGGTTTTGCGACATATTATAAAAATTAAGACATGCTATAGAAGTGCACTTCAATTTGCAATATAATGCAATTTAATGGTTGTAATTACTGCAGAATGTTAATTTTAACGTAAACGAAATATCCGAGAATGAATCTAATTGTAACTACTACCGTTTAGCAATTGCTAACTATATCTTTATCTCACACTTAGGCTGTACGCGAATTGACATTTGCAACGATGAGAGGTAAGTGACCTTCACATTAAACTAGTAATTAACAGACTATTCAACGTTGTTGTAACATAAAAATGTAACTAACAGCTAATTTAATTATACTAGAGTTTTGTCAAAATTTCAACAACGGTATTAGAGTCAGTATAAAAATAACCTTAATGACAGTTTCCTGCAGTAGAGGGTATATACCACATTGTGTAGATGAATAAATATGCTCGTGTTATGTCTGCCTCAATATTAACACGCCAGTACCTATCAACTGCATATAACAGTGACACTTAAGATATATTAATCTGTCAAAGAGGATAGTACTTAATGTCCTTCTGTGCTATGCGCAGACCACTAATGCGATATCGTTTGAAGAGTAAATGCATTCGGCCAGCACTCAAACGAAGATGATAATAAAAACATCTTGAAAACAATATGTCTCTAAAGGAAACATGACACACACGTTGCTACCGACGGAGATGCGAAAACAAAGGGAACATAAAATATAGGTTATCAAACAATATAGTATTTTACATGTTTTATACATATGTCGTAAGCATACACTATACAACTTAACAACGTTAGTATCATGGTTACTAGGTGTGAAGCACATGACATCAAACCAGAACTATACGTGAGTTCTTTGCTACAGAATTACATAGTTCCATTACTGAGCTCAAGGTTTATAATACAAAGTAAGGGCAGATACATCATTTACTGTGAACTTTGAGGATAGGGGTCAATACTTGCTGGAAATGAAGTATTGAATCAGGAGCATTACATAATGTTGCAAGGTAATTTTGTACAAATATTTACACTGGAGCATGTTCACATGTCCGGAGCTTATTGGGGTCATATTTGTACGACATTGTTGGTATCACACGAGGTGAAATGCTCCCCCCCCCCCCCCACCGCGCAGGGTATATGGAAGTTTGATGATTATTAATCGGGCCTTTCTTTTAAGATTGATGTTTTGTTTAGGATGGAAAATTGTTCAGAAAAACTGGAATTACTCTGATTTAAATATGTATCTTAAGACCGTATAAGAAAACTATGTAAAAAAGTGAGAAGTTTTCCTATTATGTTGTTTTCATTGAAGTAGAATTAAAAGTTTAGTATAGAAATAAACATTATGATACAAGGAGTGGTATTTCTGATGTTCCCCCCCCCCCCCCCCCCCCCCCCCCCCCCCCCCCCTATCACATTTGTAAAACTGTTGGCAGCGAAACGGTGGTATTGCTGAATTTCCTAATATTTGTAAAACGTTTCATAAATAAATTGACTGACACTAAATAAAATGAATATTCTGTAATTCGAATATGTATCTTACGTTGATTTCCAAGTACAATGTAAAGGAAATAACAGTTTAAATGTTTGAGTAATATCATATCTATTGATATTTTTGCGTCATATCTGAGTACAGTACTGATAAACCGAATTATATTTATTTAAACATTAAGTCACTTGAAATAAGCAACTAACGTGATATATCAACAAGATGAAAGTGCCACAGGTGATGCTTATTCACATTTAACGATCTTATAGAAAACGTTAATACTCCAGTAAAAACACTGTGTTCAGTTTTAGCAGGAAAGTGACCTATAATTAGTACAGGGTAATCCTTAATCGTCCTACCTATGTATAAACGTTATTAATAATGTTAGAGCGCTTAGCTTCCCTTGTTATGGGAAATGTCTAACATTTAAACTGTTGATAAGAGGCAATAGGAGATACAGGTAACATGCTTTTGGAGGTGATAATCAATACTGTTTATGTTCCCCTGTTGTTTCTGTTATATTTTTAAAGTGAACTAAATGTCAACTATATCTTGAATAAGTGTAGCACACTCTTAGGGACTTTTGAACTGTATTTATATTTGAACATTTTTCGCTGATAATATAGTTTATGAAAGATAATATAAGTCATTTCACATGCCTTTCCGCTGACTTAGATAATGAGAGGCTGTGTTTGGGTATGCTTTACGGTAATAAAACTAGGCACCTTAGGGTAAATATCTGGCTGTTTATATAAGATAATATAAGTCATTTCACATGTCTTTCCGCTGACTTAGATAATGAGAGGCTGTGTTTGGGTATGCTTTACGGTAATAAAACTAGGCACCTTAGGGTAAATATCTGGCTTTTATATAAGATAATATAAGTCATTTCATGTCTTTCCGCTGACTTAGATAATGAGAGGCTGTGTTTGGGTATGCTTTACGGTAATAAAACTAGGCACCTTAGGGTAAATATCTGGCTGTTTATATAAGATAATATAAGTCATTTCCCATGCCTTTCCGCTGACTTAGATAATGAGTGGCTGTGTTCGGGTATGCTTTACGGTAATAAAACTAGGCACCTTAGGGCAAATATCTGGCTGTTTATATAAGATATATAAGTCATTTCCATGCCTTTCCGCTGACTTAGATAATGAGTGGCTGTGTTCGGGTTGCTTTACGGTAATAAAACTAGGCACCTTAGGGAAATATCTGGCTGTTTGTGTATGCATAGCAATAAACTGATACAACTTAATATTTTATATAAAACACATCAACATGTTCTGAATGTGTGTTGTTTTAAAACAATGATCTACTCATTACATGTAAGATAAATTACTTTAATACATTGCATATCGAACGACTAAATAACTGCTAGAAAAAGACAATTGTCGGACTGTATACACTGATAAATGTGATAGCTTTATTCATAATCTTTACAAAATAACCATTCAAGTTCTGAAAGCTTTTAGACTGAACAATAATAAGGAGAACAATGTATATAGCACGGCTTTATATTACGTCATTACATGTAAACGCATATTTAACATGTAGGTTATCACAAAATCACGAATATACATTCCAGAGACATTTATTTCATAGTATATGCCGTTCACTTATGTATAAATAACTAACTTACACTATAAGAATGCATGTAAAAATATCATTTAGGTATGTATAGTTAAAATTCTTACCCTAAAAGTTTTCTACGGATGTTAAACGCAATCGTCTAGCATAAGATAGGGCATTGCTTTTGTTTTTTTGTTTCGGAATCATGCTTGTAAGTGAGGGAAAAGTTTCAGATTATTTTAACATAAAAATGTAGTTAAGTGCAAAATACTTTTAAGCCAATAATAACAAAATCTTAAATTCTCGTTAGATATCACAACCACGTTTAGAAACTAACCAATCTCACCTTTTTGCGTAGGAATATGTATTTACTGTTTTGTTCAATATGTGTTTTCTGTAGATGAATTAATTTTTGTGGATTTTCCTCATATGACATGAATGTTTAAGTATCAACTTATCAGCAGTATGTAAAGACAAATATCAAAATATTATCTCATTGCTCATAGCAGATTATATATCTATTTACTTTTCATTCAGTTCGAATGCCCAAGAATATTCCATGACGCTTAAGCATGAACAAAAACCTACACATTTAACCAAACATAATATATTGCGTTTTTTACTTTAAATCATTGCTCTCCCATCTCATAGTCATCCATTAATTATTTCATAAGTTACATACCAAATACTACTACATGTGATTACCTTAAGAGTAAAATATTTAGATAATTCTAATGTCGTTAGGTTTGTGTTGTTAGCGTTGTATTTTTATCTTTACTTTTTCGCTCAACACTTTTTTTTTTTTACATTCAGATACATAAACATTACTTAAAATATATTTGAATATACTAATTTACACATGTAAAACTTTACAGTGAATGTATATGTTTATATATCGTATTTTGAGTCGTATCATAAGGTTGATAAACTAAATTGTTTAATCGTAAAATATAAAATATAAACAGGTAGTTTAGCTAAGTGTAGCTGTAAAGTCCGTACAACAAGATTTTATTATCACTTTACTTACTATGTTAAAAGACGTTTTACATATAACAATATACGTTTTTTAATAAATCCTTGGTAAAACAGAACGGTTAAGTTCTATGAGAAAGAATGAACGGCACGACGTATTTGTCGTTTTTGTAATATTGACATTGAAGACGAATACCAGTTCTAATGTCAAACATATAGACTAGTAAAAAGAAGTATTTTATACACAAAGACCTAACATGTTGAAATTTGTATCTTCTTCAATTAACTAACAATAAACATATCATACATTTTAGTAAATTCCTTTCAGAAGCATTATGTAAAAAACGTTCCATAATAAACAACCAATAAATGATCCTCCACCTTGAATATTGATAATCAAAATAGAACACAATTAAATACCTTTTTACTCGAAAAATGTGATCGAGAGATATGTATATGTTGAACTTTTGTGATTGTTTAAATCTGTGCATTGATTCGTCACGTAAATGTTATATGATAAGACGCTGTAATAGTTAAAATAAAATTTCTTCTTCTTCTTTTTCTTCTTCTTCTTCTCCTCTCCTCCTCCTCCTTCTTTTCTTCTTCTTCTTCTTCTTCTTCTTCTTCTTCTTCTTTATTATTGAGTCTGTCCATGAGGGTTGACTAAATACCACAACACTCCTTACATCGCCGGGACATCTTAAACGATATACTATTTTTAGTAACGACCCTGAGTCTAAAAGTCTATATTAGGAAACATTACATGAAACAACTAAGTTGAAGTTGTGGGCAACATTTACGGCAGCCACAAAGCACATTTATTTTCATAATAAAAGTCAATAAAAATTTCGTTTTGTGTATCGTACCATTTGCGCATGTTTTAATTATATATTAGAAACAGGTTCCGCTACATCACACATATTCCCAATTTGAAGAAGAAATATTCTAATAAGTGAATCGCTGCAAATAAGCATGATGCAATTGTAATAAAGCATTTAGTTCTTAGAAACTAACCAACGTGTATACAGTTGCTTTGCATCTACTAAAATAATACGTCGTAAAATACTGCTGTCTATTCCTTATTTCCACGTCATATATTCCTATTGTTCTGTCTGCTTCAATATTAACATGACCAGTTCTATCCAGTGTGTATAATAAAGCGACTTAAATTATATCAAGCTGTCGGTGAATTATAGTAGTTTTATGTCCATCTACTGTACACAGAGTCCGTATTTTGATATATACATAATGAGCAATTGTCTGGTTATTGGAGAGCGCGATAAAACAGAAATAATGACTTGGCAAACAATAATGGATATATATTCTAGATCACAACAGATGAAGAACTCCTTCATATATTCATACCGTTTATTTTCACTCTTCGCTTTCTCAAATGGTACGGACTTTTATATTAGTGTTCTTTCTCCATTTGCAGATGGTTCAAAACATTATGTTTTATTTCAAGAAAATAATTTCAAATAATGACTGGCAAATCAATGTAAAGCAGGAAAGTATATGACCATTTCTGTTTAAATTGATATAATATGACTAAATTTGCCACATTTTATCCACTAGTTCATTCCAGAGTTATTTCTAAATTGTTCACATGCTAATGTGTCCAATGTAACGGTTAAACTATCTAGTGTACACAATTCGATTGTTAAAGTAAGTTATAATTAATAAATAATTAATAACGAGAAAAAAATCAAGGTTCAAAATCATGTACATTTCTATGTATATTACAGTTAGATTTGTCGGCAATCGTTACTGCAAATACATTATCGTTATACCAGTCTACTTACAATGTATCATAAAACACGCAGTTGAGTTGATCATGATTTTTATAATTCTTTGAAACGGGTCATAATAAACGAGCAAAGTCCGGGAAATCAAAACGGTCATTGAGTTGTCGAAAAAAAAAATTATCCACGCAACAAAGATGTATTATTATAAAATGCGTATACGTAACTTGACAGCGGTGTAAGGATTAACAAAAATAAAAAGATTATCTGACTTAATACTGAATCAACAGGGAAACAGTGTTTCGATATCTACTATTTATCGAATGAAGCAACATAATTATCGACCATCAACGTGATCAGAACGGAAAACGCACAACGTTACTTCAGTGGAAACTCACTAAGCCTATAGTATTTATTGTTCAAATAAATCATTACAACGACACAGTTTCTTATATATTTGGCATATAAAAACAACGAATTGACACATCTTCCGTTTATAACATTAATAAACAGGTTCTCTTCGCAACAAACGAATTTGAATATGCTTTTCCGTGTACATTTTATATGATTCAGTATCCAATTCACAATAAACCATTATCAGTCTACATCTGTAGTATCAGTAGGTGTTGATGATTTCTAGATGACCCTCTATATCACTTATGTTTGAATAAAACCTGGCATTAATAACCTAATTTCGTTATACTATTAATGATGGAATGGTATAAAATGTTCATAAAACTTATCAAGTATACCTACATAATTGTACCAGTCACTTTAGCAGTAATAGTAATATCAAGATAACATTTTCATTACATTCTAGGTTACTATAACATAGGTACTTAATAACAATATTGCGTATTTAACAACCCTACCCTTGACATATCTAGGAGTAATTCACTATCAAACTCACCACTTTGATGTTACTAGTGTTGATGCGCGAGGATACGTCAGACAATTGTAAAATAATTACCAGTCTAATAACCGTATATTGGTCTCAATTGTCAATCATATAGAGCCACTTACATAACGATATACCTTTATGTGTCCGTCATATACTTACACTTTAATATTGATATACTACACTTAATTAACTTATTATTCAGCTAAACTATGCTACAGTAACGATGAAATGCCTCTTAATCAAAACAGTGCATGTAACATTCACCGTATTTTGTTATATTGTTAAGAATATATAATGCTGACCATGTACGTCACTTTACTTTCACTTTATTAGCCTAACACTGTACAAGTTATTGCACATCCACCTTAAACCCGTGTATACTGGTATTTCTCAGAATAGCTGTTATGTCACGGTCGTTATTGTGGTTCAACTAACGATAAAAGTGTTGGTCAAGGGTGCCAAAATTGTGATGATAAGAAAAGAACCACCGTAGCTCAGCAGATATCATGGTTTCCGGTTTATTATTCGCATATATACATTTACGTTTGTGCGTTCTTTAGGCACTCACTCACTCACTCACTCACTCACTCACTCACTCACTCACTCACTCACTCACTCACTCACTCACTCACTCACTCACTCACTCACTCACTCACTCACTCACACACACACTCACTCACTCACTCCCGGACTCACTCACTCACTCACTCACTCACTCACTCACTCACTCACTCACTCACTCACTCACTCACTCACTCACTCACTCACTCACTCACTCACTCACTCACTCACTCACTCACTCACTCACTCACTCACTCACTCACATGCATGCATTTATTCATTCATCTATCAATCCATTCAAACGTTCGCTTAACATACATTTATAACATCATATACTTACTTAAACCATGATTACACGTGGATATATCTAAATTCAGGTGTATGCTTTGAAATTAGCTTTAGTAATTAAATATTTATTACGAAGATGTTTTACAATTCTTGGACTTTTTTAAGTTCCTGATTCTAGTCGTTTAGCCTCTGGTTAAACCTTAATGACATCGTGTAAATAATTGAAAAGTAACAATCAGCTATTTTAGTTTAGAGAAACACACGGTAATGCTGTTTAAATATAATTTCTCTTTCTCATGCATTTAAACTAATCATATACCTTTAATCATATTACCATAAGAAGAAATAATTTCTTATTTTTAAAAGTTTTAGAATATTAGTGGCATCGAAATAACTTTAAGACATTTTAATTTAAATTATTTAAAAAACTATACATAATGAAATGATCATAGATTCATCAAACGTTAAGATTGAAACAGAAACTTGGTCTTTAAATAAAAAAAGAATTTATATCAGTAACTTTTACAAATACCCATACTCTGTGAAAGACCCGTTGTTTCCGTTGTTTTTTTACTGTTGCTGGTTGTAAACTGTCTTGAGATATTGAATCTGTTTAAGTGTGATTGAAACAATTGGGATACTTTGCATTTCATATTAAAGCAAATGTGAAAGATGCACCAAAACACTTTATATATCACCCTCCTGGTCTTCCTCGTTTTCATATCAATTTTATTTTGAACGAATTTTAACGCCATTTTCAACACATTTCAGGCTATGTATGTCAAATCAAGTCTTATTGGTGGAAGAGGACCTCAGCATATGTCTGAGTAGAACCACCGTCCTTCCGCAAGTAACTGACATAAAATTTTGAGCAAGTTGAACTCTTACCTACGAACTACGACCTTAGCTATGACGGGTAAGTGATCTTAAGACGACGCCTTAGACCGCTCGACCCCAGAGGACCTTTTTTATATCAGTATAGATTGAATGACGTGTCCAACCTTCGTTTATGTTTTTTTAAAAAAATGCTTAACGCCACCATTAACACATTAACTGCAGACCAAACATGGCATATTTAGTTGGAAGGGGAAAGACCTCGAAAAGAGTAGAACCACTATCCTTGCAGTAAACACCAAATATAAAACAGGAATATGTAATCTAATTGAAAATAACTATTTGGCTACAAAGACAAATGGCATTGTTAGTCATTAAACATAATGCATCACTCTCCCATTCCGATACATATTGTAGATTTTATTAGGAGTTTCCTACGATGTTTTCTTGCTATGTTTTAAGCATTTCAAACATGGCAAATATTAAGTTGATTTGATGTTATCATATGAACGGTTCTGTGTGTCGTCAATCATCGGTTAACATCAATGAATTGTTATTTTGAATTTAGTACCAGGGGGGAAATATCGTTAGTCAGCTGCACAATCTAGCAAGTAATAGAGACACTCGTCTTATTCAAATGTAATTTGCGTTTAATAATACAGTTAGAAAGTTAAGCTATTATACACATGGGCAAATCCATTAATATTACAGTATCTGATGTGGGCAGAAACACATTATTTTCTTTTCTAGCTTAAGTAAGTGACAATCAAGCTCTGAAGTCTCTGAAGTAGGCCACTTATAATTACGTTTTATCTACATATATATCATTTTTACACTATTTCCATAGAACGACTTGTTCAAATATCAAGAATATTCTATTTGGAAGTTGGTAATGTCAATGATACATTTTTCCACTTCTTCCTTATGTATGTCTGTATTAGGTCGTATTATATTAAATAAACTAATCCTTGATTTCTGTTATTTCTCTTGAAACTTTCGTCTCCAGAATCGCGTTACTTTATACAGTGCATTTTCAGTGTTTATCAAGTATAAGAAAACATATACCAATATGAGATTAAAGGAAAAGACACGGTCAACAAAGCGGAACGAGCATAATTAGTAAAAGGAACACTGGAAATAAGCAAACTACATACGTAGATACGAAGTGACGACAGGGTTACCACGACGGAATGGTCTGTAGCCAATGGAGCCACTGAAGAGTTTTAACCTAAATAACGGTTTTTACACATCCTCGCTCATAACATTAAGTGATCAGGCGATACAGTGTACATAATATGTTTGTACTCAAAGTACTTATAACCGGACTTTATTATATATAAATTGTCATAACCTTTCTTTATTTGATCGATACCATTGTAACGTTTGGTTTATTTTATTTAACATTTTAATAGCATAATGCAATGTCCATAATTTACTTTTATAGTCTGATTTGTTGCATATATAAAAAATATGACATTCGACGAAAACAAAATAATCCCTTTCGCGTATTATCATTTTGGCGATAAACAAGATGGCGACGACGGCGACATAAGACGGGCTTTTCACTTATACGACAGCATGTGCTCATTGTAAAACACAGAAAATGAATTTCATATATTTATATGGATATTCAACCCACGCGATACTATACCTGTCGTTGTTTAATATCTCATGGCAAACCAGGCTGCAATCGCAACGTTTCTGTGAAAGAGTTTCAGGTTTTAGATAACACAGTGTTATCCTCTAATACATATCTTTAGTACTATTAATTGAGCTTCTTACGTTGATTTGGCTCATAATTAAAAATAACAGACGACGGATAAAGCTAATGAATGCTGAACAGGTGAAATAAATCAAGCATAACTATTTGCAAATTGCACTAATTGAAATAAATCAGTGGTGAAGTTCGCTGTTGGTTAAAGTTAGTGATACTCTTTATTTACGATGATTATTCTGACTAGACCAAAGTCAATCTCATTTTTCCTTTTAATGTATTAAGTTAAAGCATGCTGACATTACAATATAAATTTCAAGAACCAACAATTGCGACACACACACCGAGTTGAGCATGGCGTATATTGTAATAATACACTTAATTCTTGAACATCACGATATTTATTTTATGCAGACAAAGTTTCATCATAACACTCGCAGCATTTATATCCACGTTTGAAGCTCTTTCTCTTTTTGAAGCCAAAGAATTGTTCATTATATCAATTAATATCAGGAGGATTGGTGATAATAAAAAAAATAACTTGATATATATTAATACAGAATTCTAATGAATGGAACATTAAACAGTTACCTGGAACGTGCATTCGGTTGGCGGTGTGCGATAACATTCCACTGCTCTTGTGTTGCAACACCGTAGAAGACGTGTCAATATGCTATACACGAAAACACGTTCAGCTGCAGGTGTTTTATATAGGAAACGTATCTCTATTTTGAGATAAATGTTGTTGTTTATTGTAACATTTATCAGTTAGATGAACAACTTAAACAAGATAGGGACTATTTTCGTATTTCATGTTGTATTTTCAACTATACTGTTAAAGTATGAAGATAAAAGCTTTCAGGATCACAATACTAAACTAAGTGTAAATATTTTAACAGGAAATGGCACATACCGTTGAAGTTCACTTAACACTGTCTAATGGATCAGAATATATTTCTCACGAAGTAAACGCAGCACATGTCAACACAATATAGTTTGAAATATATATGATGTATAATTATATATATATTATGCATGTAATTTACTACATATCTTTGTCCATACTATTAAGTAAATATATTTTGATAGTAGTGTAATATTGTAGTATAATATGGTATGACCTTAAATGCTGTGCTTTATTGTCGTATAATATGGTATGACCTTAAATGCTGTGTTATATTGTCGTATAATATGGTATGAACTTAAATGTTGTGTAATATTGTAGTATAATATGGTATGACGTTCATTTTATAAGCTGCACAGCTATTTAATGATTTAATTGCGAAAAGAAAAGTTTTTCAATTAATGCATGGTTATTTTGACCCTGTTTTATTTTGTTTTACCAAAATTTTATTAAACTCGTTTATCCACGATAACACAAAATATTCTAACATTTGTATGTTCGGCATTTATATATTAACGATTTTTAGTTGATCTAACACCACATTGTATTTAATACATCATTACTTGTTCTATAAAGCAAAATTAAATAACAATTAGCGACGAAAAGGAGTTTTTGGTCCATCAAACCCATTATATATAATCATAATGACTACGTAATTGTGCCATTGATGTATATCTGTCATTCAAATGTAACATTGTGAGTGTTATTTAATGTTAATGTAAGTACACCCCTGACTATACTCAGTATATAGGACTTTCGTCTAATGAATAAATCCATCAGCTTGCTTTTATATTCAACGCTTATATAAATATAGCATGCGGGACCATGTCGTACATTATATCGTTTTTGTACAGTTAGAGTAAATATAACAATACATGTGCATACATGCGGGCTTCTATCACATGACACGTATGTAAACCGCCGCTGTAATGAAATAGGTGGTAACATGATCGGCCTAATGAAATATTATTTCACCAAGGAGTCGTAATATGTTTATTATGTCGGCATGCCCTTACCAGGAAATATTTTTAACGGAACGGCTGTCGTTGGATTAGGCGATCACAAAAGATTCTTTAAATTACGCCATGCCTATTCTGTATTCAGTCAGTCATAGCATGATGTCAAAGTCTAAAGATTAACGTGGAGCACATTATAATTTGGATTCATCTAATTGGGAAGTAACTCGGTAATTTCCATATACACGACGAATACTAAGGCAAACATCCATTAATATACTGTCACTTTAAGGAGTATAATTAAGCTCCAACTAATATTTACAATTTTCACAAATATAATTTTTGATTTTCATTTTTAGCAAGTTGTGATCACCATTTACTGGCGTTTGTAGCGTTCACACCACATAACTTCGATTTTATTCGTAAGATTCGATGAATAACTCAATCCATAGTTCGATTTCTTCCAGTCGTCGTTGTTGTCAATGTCTTAATATTAATTGTGAAATTGTAAAATCTATACTATAATGGTGTTATTACACATAAACTCAACTCAAAAGAAACCGTACAGTTTTGTTTCCTATATAATATTGCAAAACCAATTTCTTATGCTGAATTATCCAATGGGTATCCATTGACACCATTTAACTGGGATTGTTTACATGGATATTTGGAAACATATGGTTCGCCCGCTTAAAACGTTGCACTCATGGTTACAACACATGTTGAGTATAAAACATATAAGAAACAAGATAAACAGTTTGAATGCATTTTATTTTTTGAATAAAAAATATTGTTATCTATAAAAAATCAGTTACTTGCCTTTATTAATCTTTGATATACAATTGGAATGTGATAGAGTGTAATTTTACTGTTTTAAATATTTTAACAAACATTTTTCGTATTAACACTCCGATGTTAACTTACACAAATTCACCAGCCTTAAAACTATACTGGTCAAGGCTGGGAAGTTTTTTAGGGAATATAATGTCAACTGATAATCAGATGAAGTCTCATTGGTCACAATAAATTCTACTTCAGTCTTGGAAAGAAATCCAGAGTATGGGTTGTCAGTTATATCCTTGGGGAGTGGGTGGTGCTTTAGCAAGAGCACTCAAAGCTTACATGATTTTCTTATGTGGTAGAGTAGAGTGTTATTTGACTGGTTTAAATTTTTTAACATATGCGTTTCGTATTTGCACATTAAGATGTTTTCATTGTATTGGTCAACAGCTATTCTAAACCAATCTTGAAGAGAAATATGAGTGTGAAGTTGAGTTAATGGGATGCCACTTTATATCTTTCCTCCAATAAGTTATTCAATTTGCAAACTGCAAGTTTCACAGTAATCATAAGTTAACTGTCTGTATGTAGTTCTTAGATCATTTCTGAGATATTTAAACAATGTATCGTTTTTTGTGCCATTTGTGGTAACATTATTATTGTACCGCTTGGGGATAGTGGTCTTTAATATTTGAAATCTGGAGTATTGGCGGTAGGAACGGTTATTTGTTTCATTTCTATTTTAAGTGTCTATCAATATTTATATACTGTATTATTATTAATAAAATGGGTTGATAACTGACAGAGATAAATTATAATCTAAAACTGATGTGGATAATTGGCTGTGTTACTTTGTATACAACAAATGCACCTGTCTGTATTGATAAATAACACTACGGCTATCCGCATGTCGGCTGGAACATTTTCTATTTTATACGAAATAGAAAGTAAATTTTATTATTTTTGTTATAAGATAATATGCTAGACGTTTGAAACAACTGTCTGTATGAAAAGTGTATCGTTGTTATTTTAAATGTTAAAGGTACTTTTTCTAATAAGTATCTTTTATAAACAGAAGATATGTAGTGCTGGAGATAAAGATGATGGTGGAATTTAGATGTAATGTGATGTAACGATGGTAGATGAAATCAGACTCTTTGTATCATATACATGCATTTACAGTATGAACTAGTAATTCATTTTGTATAATGTGTATACTATGCAAATGATGATATGAATGCTAGAATAGTGTATAGTTTACATATGTTAATGTATCAGTTGATTAGTAAACATACATAATGCAATATCGAGTATTAGGCCTACTATATCTTAATTATGAATTAATAAGTTCGATTGAATAATATCATTGAAATGGTAAAATATTGTTTAATCGTACAAATATAAATAAATAAAATAAAGCTGGAAATAAAGTTATATGTGATATTATAATTTCAGTATATGTGTTTTATATGTTTTGAAAGCTGTATTTGTATATTTCAGAGATGTTTGTTTCTTTTATTAACATCTGATCAATAGAAAAATCTGTGTACATAGAGAGAAGTGTTTTTTTATTTATTGACAAACCTTTTTATGGGGTGTCGAGCTAGTCGGATCACCATGTAAAGAAATAAAACGTAATGTAATGTTTCCTTTGGAGCTGAGTGTGTCCCTTTCGAGCAATATGCTGTCATTAATATTTACAACATTTACCATAATTTATAATTATCAATCTTTACGATTCTCAGGCTTAATTACCTTTTTGGTAACCATTAGTTGGGTGTTTTTCCGTTAAAAAAAACACTTTTATTGAAACCTGCCCACTATTTTTCTTAATTTCCATAATCGCTCTTAAGACTTTAATCAGCTATTTTAAATGCAAAATTGCAATCGGCTTATGGTTTCGTTTACACCAAATGATAAAGTATATATATTTGTTGTAATGGCATACTGTAATTAAAATAACAATATATAACATTCAAAACTTGTGAATATTGTTTAACATGTTCGTTTTGAAAATTATTATAAAATAAAATACTTAACTGATGCAGACTTAAACGAAAAACGCATAATCGGGATTGCTATGTGTGAAATACTTGTATGCAATTGTTTTCATATATCTGTTTACTGAAGGATTTGTAATTATAATAATTTGAATATAAACATATGCATTTAAATAAGAACAAAGCTGTATTTATCACATACTTTACGCTGCAGGAATGTATTACACCAATGACATATAATTGGTATTAACTAACGATAATATTACTACCTACACCTCGCTCGTACGTGAAATCTCGTAATGCTTTCCGACTTGCCCGAACATATATAGATGGCGTCAATTTGTTATGATGATATGACGTTATTTTCAGATGTTACATCATACGATGACTGACGGAATATAATAAGCACGATTATTCATTATTCTTTTTAGAGGCGATATGAAAAATAAATCCATTTCCATTTTCCTAAGTCATGTATTGAAAAGAATCTTACTTTTGTGCTTATCTGTTATTGAAAAATAAATCGTTGGCAAAATTGATATGACGCTCGGTAGAACCTTGCAAAATAGTTTAAACTTATTTTATTTTCAATATATAATGAAATGGCGTCGGGCCACAAGTTCTGCAAACATAAGATCCGGCCCAAAGCCTAATACTTTTTTTGCCAACCTGTTTAATTAAGTCAATAATAAATAAGCACTCATGTAAGGTTCTCTGTTTATGATGCCAATTTATTCAGAATCACAATTAATAGGAACTCATTTTAATATATCAAAACTATGTTATAAACAGTAAGGAAAACGAACCTTAGTTCATCGATAGGAAGAATATCGTATCAACCAATGTTTAAGATGACATATAAGTATTAAAATAGGATTAGCACAATTTAATTTTGTTCAAATTGAAGTAATTATGAGTTTATTGTACTTTATTTATAAAATGTTAACACATTTAAGTATATATTTAAAAAAGAACAAGTTGGTTCTTCATATATTCGTGAATAATTAAATGTAAGATTCAACATTCACCTTTTATACAAGCAGTATATTTACTGCATTTATTGTTTAAAACTAAACAGAGATGAAGGTCTGTTTTTAACATTAATCATCCGTTATAGCATGTGACGTACAGTTTATTGTACACTATAAACTAACATTAGTATATTTTAGATATGTTTAGCTTTAACTAAATCCATATTCAGTGGAGTGGAAACGTGACATAATTTGGAAGATTACATTAATGTCATAAAATGATTTGCTAACAGTGTTAAAATACGAACAGTCTTAAAGATTGATTTTAAAATACTAAACAGCTTGATTTGCTCAGCTATTCAATTCAATAATATCCACCTACAAGTGGTTAGATAGTGTTATGTCTGCTTTACGTCTAGTAGGTGTAAATGCATATAATAACACAATTTTTATCTTAAATTCTCATTATGACGTAATAGTCTGCATAATGAAGCGGGGTTTTGATTAATACTTGCTTTATCAATGAATGTTTATTCTGCAGGAATACATATAAATGATGTTGTCATTATTCCAATGAACAACACCTCTACACACATTTTAAACTTCTGATTTTCAAGATGCACTATAATACTTAAAATGGAAATAACAACAGAGAAAATGACATGACCAATATAATACAAAGTAAGTGCCTGATAATTTCATAATTATACGTTTTCTTACATAAAACAATTGAAACTGTAATGCATGACTCATATCATATTATTTATAGATAATTCATGTGGTCTTTATGTAATAAACTGTTTGCCACACATTATTTGTTATGTACCCTACTCTTATAGCATATGTTACAGACATTTAGAAAACATGACTTAAATACTTAAGAGCATGGCTAGTATATCAGGACAATAATTTCATATTAATCATACATAAAATACTTTCAGGGCGAAAGAAACATAACATTTTCAAAATTTATGTTAAAATGCGTGTATATGTGTTTTTTCAACTGCAGCATGCATATTTTTTTTTTATGGAAAACATGCATATATATTTATTATGGAAAACATGCATAATTATTGATTTACTATTGAAAATAATTATTCGAATCCTTCAAATGTATAATAGGGAATTTTGATTTATTTGTTCATCTATCTAGATAAATCGATTTTTTATTACACTATTACACTATTAAACTGTACCAATGTATCAGATAGACATTTCTATCCGACTTGTGTATGATTTCCTTATTGTATATTATGACAGACGGTCGAATTGATATTTCCTTTTCTTCGAAACAAACATATTTTATTACTGTCTACCAGTAACGTTGTGAGATGCAGACAGACAGCGTACGAGAAAGGGAGATAGAGCGAAAGATAGAGAAAGAGAGAGAACGCGAGATATATACTTAGAAGAAGAGTGAGTTACATAGACTTTTGGGAGAAAAACAGAGACAGAGACTCTTAGTTATAAGATAATAATAACAAATATAAATAAGGACATGTTTTAACCTAAGTTCTGAAATGTGCTCTATCGTAAAAGAATATCGTGTTTAAGATATCTAAGTTATATGATTACGATTACACATTGTTACCGCAATTTTATTAAACACATGTATATATATGTACAGATTAGACATAAATCATAGCAGTGCATATTCAAATTGAGTGTATTAGCTGAATAATGCATAAAGTAATAGTGTTTATTGTGTCTTAAAATGTGTCGATTACTCGCAACTGCTCAATATAGTATTCAGACTGATGAAACGGTATATCTACAACAGTGTAACAAATCAATATGTTTCAGACTAGAAATTTCGGATTATATATTTCTTTCAAAAATGTGTATACAATTTGGAGCTGATTTGCCAAGTTATAGAACAACTGAACGTACTTTAAACACTGGTATGATTCAGACATTAAAATACAATCATGACAATTGCAAGTGGTAATCTAGAAATAAATAAGTCAGAATATATGTTAAACAAACTGTGTAGCTTTTATTTCAGATCATAATTAGGTTATATATGCACATTCATTGTAATAAATGAATTCATTTTCTGAGCGTATGTGTGGATATGTATATATATGGAAGTATAAATGGTATGCTCTGTTAAAATTGGCTTAAGTATATTTCAAAATGAATAATGTTTACTATTTGAAGATGAAGATATTTCCAGAACACGTGAACTTACTAAACGATTTTTTTTCCAAATAAGAATTAAAAGCATACTTTTATTTTGAATCAGGTTATGAAAAACGTTTGGCTAGTTTAATGTTTGTGAGGATTTCTCGGTGACATTAAACAGACTATATGAAATTTAACTCCAATCAAAATGTAAGTATTTAGATTTCAAAGTGTTTCATACATAGTGCACAATAGTGTTCGTAGAAATATTACATCCCTAGGAACAAATGCGTAAGCTGCCTTATGCATTTCTTCCTTTTGAAGAATCATTTTTACGAATACAATTCGGAATTAACGCATAGTCTGTTTTAAAATGTATGTAACGCTTTCATTGTAAAATAATATTTGAGATACTCGGGTATAAAGTGTAATTGGCGATTTATGAATCACGTGTCATTAGTTTAGCTTAAACTTATTAATTTAAGTTGATTATGGAACAAGTTATTTTAACTTAAACAAATCACGCTTAAAGTTTTCCTTATTAGAACAATTACCATGCAAATGCGAAAAAAGTGTCTTGCTCAACGCCTACGACACCATACATAACCAAGACAGCGAATCGAAACCACGACCATCAGGGGGCCTATGCTCGTCTCAAACTTAACAAACCACATCATAATCATAAATATCGTTTCAGTACGACATTGAAACCGAATGACAAATATCAAATATGGGGAGCGTGTACAGCACCATATGTAGTGTAGATTCTGCAGCAATGCATTTAAAATAATAACTTGACAAGACAGACAGAGAACGTTTAATAGCTTATAGTTGTAAAGAATATACAAATAAAGCGTATTGTTGTATGGCAAATTGGGGAATATGCTAAGTTGATACATATTATGGATTTATCACCAACTGTCTACAATATTTCATTACCATGCTTTAAGCATTTATGAAAATGCCAGTTGCTGAGGAGATTTAATTCATCAAATCATTGGGTTTATTATTATTGTGTGATATACATCAGTATATATCAGACGTCAACTTTTAAAAAATCGATGAATTCCTACTCCATATTTAATGTCGAAGAGGTCATATATACTGAGCAAAAAAAGAAACTTTACTCTGTTTAAAGTGCAATAACTTTTTTAATTTCAACGTTTATAATAAGATGTTAATAAAAAATGTCGGTATTGTGTCAGTCTGTTTGAATTATGAAAACTTGTTTATTTAAACACAAATGATAATGACCTAGCTGTAAAAATCATGTTTTGCACGATTTGCACATGCCAGAGTCCACCAGGTAGATACACAAATGTGCATTACATAAACAGATATGTTGTTAATCAAACAATTGAAAAAACAATATAATTTTGTGGACTTTGTAATATGATGTACTTGTTTTAAGAGGGCCTTAAGGAAGATTCGCTTTGTCAATCAAGTCACCCTTTATAAATAAAGATTAAACTTGTAATTCTTACTAAATTGCTTCTTTCACAACTATGCCTTACTAATATTAGTCTTAAAAACAAACTTGAAAAGCAACAATAACAATGCAAATTTCAGTTTCAGTTAAAAAACGTTATTTTTGATTACACCCCTTGTCCACTTTATCATTAATTTATGGGTACAAAACTACACTTCAAATATCCAATGAAAATACAGATTTGTTACAAAATTATCAACTGACACAGCCATACCAATGTTTCAAACAGGATTTTGAAAATAACCAATTCATGGAGAGTAAAGTTTCTTTTTTTGCTGAATATACTTTTCGAAAGTTGAACATAAACAAATTGATGAAACATCTACTGCATTCGGTCAAAATAAATCATATACACTAAAAGTATTTCTTTTCCTAATCAAAAACATTTGAAAATGGGTTAAGCTAAATAATACCAGTTTAAATTTCATTTGTGACACGACCTTGTTTTGCTGTGTGACGTCACGTTTCATGTGAAGTTTACTGCAAGCTGCCATGAAAAATAATGGCACTGATTCAGCGTGTTGGCAATTGTTGTAATAATGGCATTGGCATTGCACGTTAATGAGTATAATCTGTGTTTTTAAACTAAATATAAAAATTGGTATCTTACTTAATATTTTTTATTTAAAGCAGTTAAAAAAATATAAGTTATTCTATTTTAAGCAAAACCGTAAGTAAACTCATCGTGTTACGTTAATAAAATTCATGCCTTTGAAATAAATATAGTTTATACGCATTCTCTTCATATTGATTATACTTTATACTTTGCTGTAGAGCTCGTGATCCATTGGTAGAGTTTAGGGATTGTGTGTTCGATACTCCTCATGTGCTTAGTACAGTTTTTACCCTGAAAGAATACATTAGTGCTTGGTTTGTAACAACTTGTTAGGAAGTAAAACGAAAACCTTTGTAGCAAAATGACCAAGGGCCGACAACACACAAGGGTAGAATACAAACATACACAAAGAAAAATTTACAGTATTAATTTTACATGAATAAAATTACGAATATACAAGTATATAATATATACAAATTAAAGATAATTACTCAACACAAAAAACACAGCTTGTTTAAAAAAATATCCTATGGTGGTATTAACACTTTTTTTCACACAGTTCTATCTCCTACAGGTAAGTAACCTACATCGCGATCCAAACTGTTTTTATCATTCAAATGTTTATACAAATTCACTAGATAATTTACGCGTCCGGATATCGTAGATTTAGCATCACTCGTCCCTTGCGGCGGTGGCTATATAACTGGGTTGTCTCCCCCTGAACTCTATACTGAGTATATGGCTTTACGTCGCCCCGTACCGACTATCGATCGTATACCGAGGTCAGGAACGTCAAGTCGTCCATATGACGAATATGTGGGTTACTGTCCTGTGACTGTACTGCCACCAGCTGACTCCCTGTCACGTCTTTACGTCGTTAACGACGTAGCGGGAACATTCCTCGCTTACGTCTTAAAACGGCTACAATATATATATATATAAACTCAGATTTACTAGTTACTTAAATATGTAATGACATGGCGTCTATTTCTTACCATTTATCAATTTCCTGGTATTTTTATTATATATGATAATAGTGCATCCATATCTAACCATCCAATAGTTTCATGGTAGATTTATCAACATATTATAACAGTTCATTCAATTTGTACCATCTAACAGTTTCATAGTATATTTATCAATTAATGCTAACATTTCAATCAACTCTTACTGTCTGCAGTTTCATGGCAGTTTAAACAACATCTCATACACGACCCTCCGTCAATCTCAACATAGCAATTATATCTCTACATAACTCCTCATTATAATATTAACAATTACAGACCAATTCTGTATCTATTCACTTTATGAATATCAGAATTAGCATCAACAAAATTTAATTACACACATCAATCAATTCTAACATGGTGAATCTCAATACTTCACCGTAAACACAATATCAACAGCTCAAATACGTTTTCAGATTCCTCGGCCTATATTCTAACAAAACGCTTCTCAATACCATCGATATGTATTAAATTACATACATTACCGTCGGCCTGGATATGAACAATTTATACAACTTTACTTAGATCTGATTATGTCAAAAAAATATATATCAGACATTTAAATACAACATAATATAAAATGCACATACCCATAAGCCGTTATGTACAGGACCAGTAACACGCTCAATCTCGTCACAACTGCACCCAAAGATGATTCTGCTAACTAGACATTGTTTCCATAACAGAGTCAGCATTAATAGCAAAACCGTCAACATACCTTAGTGAATTTCGTGTAAATCATGAAACAACAAACCCTCAACATCGTACGAAGCGGGTTTTACGCTGTTAGGCCAATCAATGTAAACCTAAATTAGTTTTATGACAAATAAATCCGTTTAATTATTCTAATTTTCTTAATACTTAATGGAATTTGATGAACAAAACTTCAAAATTATTTACTCTTTAATCAAAGAATGAAAAAGTAAAAATATCTTAAAAACGTTACTCCTATCGAGATATCAATACGTTTTAACAATTCCACGCTACCTGACCTAAATATAGCCTATATCCCTACAATGGCCACGTACTAGCTGACACTACTAAATTAGGCCACAACAACCTAACTATTTTGTTACAACCTTCATAATGTTATTATACAGAAATAACATGTGTAATTCACTGCGTGACATGACGTTTAATTAATCATTTCACTACGATATCATGCTGTATTCAAAACAATAACAATAACTGAAAAACGAAAGTGATGGACATTTAGGGTGCAATTGATATATTATGAACTAGGTTTGCTTGCTTTCCATTACATGCATGTGTATTATTCTAGCCATCTGTCGATATAAACAAGTTAGATTACAGAGGGGGAAATCTCACACTCGACAAAACTGACCAGGAACAAATAATGTGGTATATCGCAGTTGAACATAATAAATCATTTTAATTTAGTTTAAACTAAGTTGACATAAGGGCATATACAGAATGTCCATGTTTTTCAATACTGAATATTATTTCAGGCAATGACATGTTGATCTGCATGCATATGATCATACGTTCACATGTCGTTGCAACAACACGGTTTCCTCGCAGTACAGTGCATTTGCCATAAAGTTCTATTACCAAGGCAGATAAGTTTACATCCCCAAGTATTTTACATTTCGCTCTCTTCTCACGGCAAAGTACAACTCCTTAAATTTCTATTCATTATGCAGATATGTTCACTTTTATTCTGTCTGCCTCACTATCAACAAGTCTCTACCCATCAAGAGTGTATAATTATGCACTTACAGTATATGAAGCTGTCAAAGAGGTATAGTGCTCTATACACAGATCAAAAACATTGATTTATCTCTCTATTAGATATTATATGAAATCGTCTTCTATCTAATTACTTCAGCAGAAGCAATTATCATGGACACGAAATGTTAGAAGCAATACGTTTTAACGATAGGAATGCAAACAATAAGAAACATCATATATATGTTTAACATTCATATCAAATATTTACATGCAGTACAGCTCATCATAAATACCATCCAAAATATCAAATGATTTATTCACAAAATGGTGCTAAGAATAAAAATAGTCTAACATTTTAGAGTATTTCCCAATATATCAGGACAAGACCTAAATTTCCATGCTGTAAAGTGTAACAGTTTCATTATTATGATATATTCCAACTATTTTTAAACCAAGTACATTTTGAGTATGCTAGAGGTATGAACTTGTTCTGTCACCTTAATTTACAACAAGTCAAAAAAAGCTTGATGGATTAAAGTTATAATCACACATGATATTAAGGTTTCACAATATCTGCTTCACTAATGACATGCTGGTGTCTGCCGACTAAGTAAAAGTGTAGAATATGTTTTTATACAATTTAAAGCAAATATAGTTAATGTAAAAATCTATATTGTTATGGGAATAATGTTACCTGAGTGTTTGATATATATAGGCATGGATACATTTAATATGTTAATGACGCAATATATACATGCTATAACGGATGGTGCAAATGATGAGGATCATTTGCAAAATGTATGTTAAATTATCGGTATAACTATTCTTGATGTAACAGCGAAATCAATTTCTGGCTACATGCAATATCGGAACTATTCGCTTGGTATCCTTTAATGATGTATTTGGTTTAATTATTGTTCATTCCATTATAACAATAAATACACAAACAGTATTTGACAATTAGCATGTTCATCCCTTCCCCATCTTCGTTTGTACGTATTGTGTATTTATAAGTATTTGATAATTTACGTTAACCGAACATTTGTTTCTCAGATTATATATGTTTTCTCAGAAACAAGATTTACTTAACCTTACGTTTATTTGCTACCTGATCATAAACGATTTTTCTGTAATTTATCATTATCATTATACCTATATATATATATATATATATATATATATATCATTGCGTTATTATTTTATCTGATTAGTTATTGCCACGTCAAATAACATCAGTTTTGTATAAAAACTACTACTATACTGCATTTTTTAAGGTTTATAGCATTCATGTTATAGATACTCGGAGACAAAATAGTATTAGATACCACAAGAAACGTTTATTGTCTTGAAACACGATTTGTCTGAGCGATAAATATCTAACCTATAGCAAATATGACATACGTGTTAACGTTAAAGTTTATTTGAATTTTTTAAATCGACGAATTGAAATATGCAATAAAACGTTAAAGTGTACAATTTTAAACATCTCCCGTTTGAAATTCATCAAACACGTTTAATTTTATAATTGATGGTTTTATGTAAAAGTGTACAATGAAGTTTTTATATGTACTATCCTCTTATGCGCTTAACTGTTCCTATCACGCCAACAAAATATGTTTACAGAATGAATAATTGTTTTTTTCTAAGAATCTCAATAAGCGGCACTGTTCCAAGCAAACAGTGCTTGATATCTCGTGTAATCATAGCTATTATCACAATTTTAAACCGATTTCGAGTGTGATTTTACGGAGTTTTAACAACTTGTTTCACAATCGAAGAATGAACAGGGTAATTGTAAAAAATGCAGTCGTAAATGTCCAAAACATAACTTTACTCTCCTAACAACAAAATGATACCGTCGAAGAATATACTTGCTTAGATATTAATACGGTTTACTCATCCCATCAGTGAGATACATCTTTTTGACCACCAACAGTGGTCCCGTTACGAAGGCTTCACGATAATGACATACTCATATAATAAATATATATCCAAACTCGACTACTTTTTATAAGTTAATTTGGGTGAGTTTCGAAGAGATGAATACCGTCCACGTCAATGATAGCCGTCGAGTTACGAACAACTCCCGATAAGAACATACTGATTTAATGACGATAACGTGTACTTGGTAAAGTTACGTTTCGTTAGTGAGTTTAATGAATTTTGGTTAGTTTATAGCATATGAGAACCGTCTACTCTAACGAAATATTTCCATTACGAATGGGCTGATTTAATGACAATAACGTGTACGACAACTTGTACGTTTCAATAGTGGACCTAATGAATTTTGGTTAGTTTAAAGCATATAAGAACTGCTTACTCCAACGAAAGCTTTCCGTAACGAACGTTTCTCGGTTAGGACATGCTGCCATAATGAACATATTACGACTACTTGGCGAACACATATTTTACCTTAGGACGATACATAGGTTGAGGTTAGTTACCGCCTTCTACACGATAGCAGTTCACACTCTTGTTAGTACAATGTATTTAACGGTAAATGTTAGTGGACACCCTTCAAATATAGGTTTACTAGTGTACTTCTTAAAATCATTATGTTAAATATACCGGGATCAATCATTAAACCAATTCATGATCAATCATTTCAGAATTAAATTATACAACTGAGCTTAGTCTGTCCATGAGTCTAGTGACTAGAGTCTAGTACCCTGGTGTCCCCAGGCTAGGTCATAAACGGTCTACTCTCTTACATATTAATATGAAGATATGTCAACCTTTTCTGGACCTTACATATTATTAAGAAGACATTTCAATTTCTCCTTGACCTTGCATATTCATATGAAGACATATCAATCTTTTCTTGAATAATAATCAGTATAATGTCATCGGAGTCTCTAAAATGCGGACTACCTGTGTTTGCAAACATTTTTTGCTGTTTTTAACACATACTTCATAAGCAAAAAAACATGAGAGAGAGAGAGAGAGAGAGAGAGAGAGAGAGAGGTAGAGAATGAAGAAAGATAGACAGACATATATAGAGAAATACAGAGATGAAGATATGAAAAAAGTACGCTATGAGTTGAACACAATTGGCCATAGCGTGTAGAGTATATACACTGTCAGCTATACTTGCCATGATTTCGTTGAATAATATATACATATTTAACACAGACGAGACAAATATTACAGTGTATTACGAGGGACATTCAATAAATTCTGTCACTTGGCCTTCTGTAGAAACAATGTTGCGTAAGAACATAAACAATTCGTGCAAGTGTTTGGGATGTTTACTCAAAACACCTGCGAATTCTCAATTTAATCCGATTATAACTGATCAAAATATGCATTGTTAAATTATACACACTCTTGTACAGTGGCCATATTTCAATATCATAATGAAACCTGAATACAAATAAAAAGAAGGGCTTACATTAAAGCCCGAGTTTATTTGCAGTTATCACCAAAATGATTTATTCAGAATTGTGTCGTATAGGTGTAACCCCACAATTGATTTTTGTTATTTATTCTATAGTAAATAATAAAAGTTTGAAGGCATGTCATTCCTACAGAGACCCAAAAGGAAATAAGTGAAACATACATTTTACTGTTTGTCAACCTTTGCACTATTAAAATATGATGAGAAACGTAGATGTCATGTGTCATATACGATATTTGTTTTTGCTCAGTATGTACACTGTTGACAAAGTGAAAGTAGACTTCCGACGTCATGTATTCATACCCCGATTTCCAAGCTTGATTTTTTTTTTCTAAATTCACAATTCACAATTCAAACATGACAATGCTGTCAAAATGTTCAAAATACATCAATAATGCGATTCAAATAATAAAATGAGCATTAAAATAAGGAAAATGCATTTTAAAGAAGAACCACCATTATGCGATTACCCCACGGAAGCACTTCCTTCCTCCAACGGTGGTACATGCATATACATGATAGTTCTACCGTGACATTAAGAACAGTTTTTCGTTTGGTTAAAAAAATTTAAAGGGGGTCAGCATAGCCTGCAAGAAGATAACTGCAAAGGTAGGTCTGTTCTTGCAACAACAAAGGAAAACATTGGTGTTGTTACCGTACACCGTACATCATTTTCTGAAACTAGAGAAGCTTTTTGCTAGATGGATCCCCCACTTGCTGACACTTTACTAATGGCCAAGCTTTAAGATTGTGCTAAAAAACGTCTGGAAAATATAACATTTGTAATCCTAGGAACATTTCTGACTTGCTTACTAAGGACGGAACTTAGGTTTGTTATTTTGAGCCAAAACGGTACACCAATAACAATTAATGGCTTGGTAAAAATCAGGCTAGGCCGGTCAAAACAAAGAGAACTTGAAGGTTTTATATGCATTTAATTTTCAATCCTAGTAGTCCTGTTGGATATATTCCTTGCAAAATGGGTAAAACAATTACAGGCAAGTTTTACAAAGATAAAGTACTTAAATATGACAAAATGAAAAAACGCAAAAATAAAGGTTTGGAAGGCATATAGCTTATTCACAACAATGCTTCTGCCCACAAAAGTAAAAGTTTACAATCCTTCTTAAAACAAAACTACACCCCTGCGACTTTTTTGTATTTCTTATGCAAACATATGCTCGCATGTAAACGCTATGCTATTTGAAATGCTCTTGGGTCTGCAATTTTCAGTGTCTGAACAGTAGACCAAGGTGAGACTGATTGGCAGCATTTATGTCGCGGACAGCAAGACTTCAAAAGTGTGTATCTGTGCGGGGGACTACTTTGAAGGGTTGGGCTGAAAAAAAATGTCGTTCCTGTGAAAATCTTAAATATCCGGAGACCAGTGACAGAATATATTGAAAGCACCTCGTATTTACATAATTCATACTATCAAAGTGTTAATGGTTTCGTGAAACGTGTTTGATTATTACAATATTTGCTTTAAATATTCCAAATGCAGCTGTTAAACTAATCACTATGTCTGGATATTTGCAATTCCATCTTTCTTTCAAAGAACTTTGTATATGAGAGAGTATTTCGAACAGCAATATGGTTTGAGAAAATAAATTTGTAAATGATCAATCAAAATATATAATACTGACGATTTTAATTTAGTCTAGACGTTCTGTATCTATGTTAGCATGCAATGAATGTTCCTAGTCCAATTATACATATGTATTAAATAGTCACTGAATAAGGCAACACAAATTCAAATTGTAGTTTAATAAAAGGTAAACCGATAAATGACGAATTTGCATATATAATTTCTGTTTTTATTAAAATAAAAGTAAAGAATAAAAACATCAACGTTGAATAACTACAATAACGTTTATCATGTTTGTCAAATCAAGATTTAAGACATGTGCTTGCAAATTACAACTTCAGAACCGTTAATCGATTAGTCATATGTTGATGTAATATTCTGATATATATACAGTATCGAAAGTTTTACACAAAACTTGTCTATAGACATTCTTAGCCTACATTTGCAGTTCTTGAAGTATGAGTCGAGTCGTTATCTCCAATGCGGATAACATTCACCAACAACAACAACACTGCGTGTAAATGAAATAAATTGTAAACAGGTGTGTTCGATCTGGAAAAACAGTTTCAAATTAACAAATAACATTAGTTGATATAATTGATATAAATCTGTAGAAAAGGCGCCTTGATGTTTTTGTTTAAGTTTCTCAATAGACTTAATAAAAAAACAACACATTCAATCATATTTGAAAACTGTTATAGAAAATCTGCATACATATAAACAGTAATGTCTTGGATTTATGAAAGATACTGTTGACTGATGGAATCGTTTGAGCTTTAATGATTTAATACATTAATTTCCATAATTATGCACCACTTCAGACTTTAAATGTAACGGGTAGGCTAATGTTACCATTTTGATTGTGAGAAACATAGAAATCGGGTGATTCATACAATCATATGTTATATTTTGATACCGTAATCATATGTTACTTTTAGTAACAGAAATAACCAAAATCCTATGCTACTTTCAGAAACGTAAATCACGAGGTGTTCCCAAATCATATGTAAATTTTGTCGTGATAAATTATGCAATGACAAGCATAATAGTAACGAACACACATGTTAAGTCACATAATGGGTTTTTGCCTTCGGATCCCCAACACCTTGCTCTTCCCTTTCATCACATGGTAAAATATAGTGTCCAAATAAAAGTAACTTCGGGCGTGGGGTAACCGTGAATAAACATTGTAAACCTGGATCGAATTTGGAATTAACGCATAGACTGTTTTAAAATGAATGTAAGGACATATTATATGAAGCAATTGTCTAAAGCTAAAAGTCATTATGTGTCCTATATATGTTTATTTATTATACTTAGATTATTCCTGTTTAAAACGCTACATGATTTATACACTCGTTTAAATCATGGTCAATTGTACATTTGATTAAAAATGACAACAAAAAAACGTTAGGCACCCCACCCGGAATTTTGACAGTGTATGACAACACAAGTGCTGTCATTAGATGATCAAAACGTTTTAACTAAGAAAAATAGTGTGATATGTAGCGAGAACCTCTAAACAATCATATAAAGCTTGCACAGTTATCTATTAAGTGTAACTTTGAATAAAAATGTCAAAATAAAATATTATAACAGCGTGTAACTGAAATGAAAATGTACGTTTGGTGGAAAGAACAATCTGATTTTGTACTGTTTCGCTTTGGTGATTATAGATACTGTGTGATTATTTCTATCTTGAAAAAAACGTTCCAAACATCGCACAATAAATATGATGACATATAATCATAAAAACTCAGTCGTCTGAATGTCACATTTCCTGTTGGTGTCTGTCTTCTGAATATCGCGTTACCTGTTGGTGTCTGTCGTCTGAATGCCACGTTATCTGTTGGTGTTTGTCGTCTGAATGTCACGTTATCTGTTGGTGTTTGTCATCTGAATGTCACGTTACTTGTTTGTGTATGTCGTCTGAATGTCACGTAACTCGGTGTCTGTCGTCTGAATGACAAGTTACCTGTTGATGTCTGTCGTCTGAATGTAAGGTTTCCTGTTGGTGTCTGTCGTCTGAATGTCACGTTACCTGTTGGTGTCAGTCATCTGAATGTTAGGTTTCCTGTTGGTGTCTGTTGTCTTAATGTCACGTTACCTGTTGGTGTCTGTCGTCTGAATGTCACGTTACCGGTTGGTGTCTGTCGTCTGAATGTCACGTTACCTGTTGGTGTCTGTTGTCTGAATGTCACGTTACCTGTTGATGTCTGTCGTCTGAATGTCACGTTACCTGTTGGTGTCTGTCGTCTGAATGTCGAAATACCTATTGGTTATATAATTTCTAATTTCCGGCTTAATTTTCCACAAGCCCAGTCACTTTATAACAGTTATTTTACAGTCAATTTTATCTTTTAACAGAAGCAAACAATCAGAAACGTTATATTGAGCCGTTTTTGTGTCCGTGCAACGAATGCTAGTACGCAATTATAGAGCCTCTTGTCGTATAAATATTGTCGTATACAAGGAATTGTTAGATACCAACTTATTCCACAATGGGATAAGTGACTATTAACCCAATACACTTACCATTTACCTTGAAATCAGTATATATATATTATACTTTAACAGACAGCATTAAGGACATTTCAGGCTCATTCTCTCTACAACACAACAAAACACTCAAATAAAGCAGGAATAGGGTGTTAGTCGCCAAATGACTGTGATCGCGATTTGATTCAAGGCAATATCAAATGAGCTCTCAAAGAAACATAACTTTTTCTTTTTTTACCCTGAAATAGACCGGCGAACGATTTCCATAATGTCCTGAAAAACTTGAAACCTAGCTGAATTAAACTAGAATGAACTTCAAAACACACTATGTATCAGATATGTTGTTTTGCTACATGGAAAATAACATACTAAGTATATAGACACGAACAAGAAAAATAAGAATAGTAAAAACATAATTTATTGCAACTTATCTCAATGCCGATACACATTGTGGATTTATTAGCAAGTGCCTGCTATGTTTTAATACGATGATTTAAGCATTTGGAACATTCGAAGTATTGCGATAATTCAATTTTATCATATTATTGGTTCTGTTTTTCGTTTAACGTCAGTAAATAGCCGTCTTCCAGTTGTATCGGTGCGATGTTACTTCATATAAAGTGCCACAGGGAATATGTTCTGTGACAGAGAAGAATATAAAATTTACAGAGAACGCGGCTATCTTCATAATCTATACTGCAATACTTGTTTTGTTGTTTTTGAAACGGATAAGAAATCTCATGGTGTATTACAAGGAAGTAATGACACCAATAGTACACTATCTGCAGAATTTGAATTAAACCCAAACTCTATAAAAGCAAAGCCATAACAAAGTAAGCGTTTAATGCATAACTTTGATTTGAAGGAATGAGCAGAGGATCTATACCATGTTTTCGAAAATAATAATCTTTGTCTTAATATTCTTTTTTTTATAAAATCAATATGATGAGAAGCTAGTGCATGGTTTTATGTCTAAGTGGAAACCCAAACACAAGTTTGCCTATACATTTATTGCAATATGATATATGCTTGAAAATACCGCTTGATTATAAGAACTCTGATACAAACACCAGATATCCATCCGTCATAGTATATGTACGTCAACGCTATTTTACACTTAAGAGATATGACAACTCAACAGGGGAAGATATATATAAATATACGTATGATTCACCACCAAATTACTGTTTACTTATACAAGACCAAGTTCTATCCTCAATATGTTAGCAACAAGCAATGAAGTTTCTAATATACATGTATAAGTACGTCTACGGCATGATCCGCACGAGAATAAAAACAACAACCCCCTGCATGAGAGATGGACGGACACTCAAGTAGTAGATCAGCACAGTTGTTATAACTGCATTCCAATTTTATTGGTCAGAAGGTCAGTGTGACCAGTTTGGGGGATGATCTTACGTATCCCCGCATATCAGGTAAACACTCAAACATTTCCAGTGATCACGCAAATTATATACAAAACATAAGTAGTTTAAACGTTTATCTTTTTTTCTGTACTCTAAAATTGCAGTACAATGATATCCTTCTATTTGCAAAATAAACAGTAATGAGATGATAGTAATGTTAACAGTACAGGTTTATATCAACAAAGAGATTTATTATTGCATGTGATTGTGGTATATATTCTATTCTCATTACGCCCAGATATGCTACTTATACCAACTAATGGAATAACATGCAGAACGATTTTTTTTTATTTTTAAATAGTATTACGTATTATAACATATAAGCGTTGCTATCAAATATAAAACTATCCATTGCGAACACATGTGTGTCGAACTCAGTCAATGCTTGAACATATCAGAAGCGTGTCTGTGAACCCGAACCATGATGTAGAAGAAATACTTTGTTCAAACTAGAAATAGCTTTCTTCTTTGTTATTGGCAAACTTCTCTACTTCCAAAACATTATAAAAAGTAGGGATCATTTGTTACCCAAGATATAATTTTCTTGTTCGGCGTGTATGTATACTACTGTCAAGGTGAAAATAGACTCCCGAAATCATTTATTCATACCGATATTTACAAGAATCAATTGTTTTACTATATTCACGAATCAAATATGTCAATACTTTCAAAATATTCCAAATAAATCAATATTGCCATTCAAATAGATAAAAGGCATTTCAAAAAAGAAAAAAATGCATTTTTAAAGATGAAGAAACAAGGATTAATTATAACCGCCATTATGATGAAAACTCCTGTTTGCAATGGTGGTGCTATGGTTATACAAGTACACCATTTATAGAGAGAATCAAAAACACGATGGGTCAGCGCCTTGGAATGCCCAATAACAAAAATTAAGCATGGGAACACAATTTAAGGTGTGCTTAAATGTGTTATAAGAGCATCTTTTTTTCAGGCGTCATTTATATTCTAAAATATGATTCTTTTACACGTCACATCAGCTATCTTTGTTTTATAAGATAGTCATATTCACGTGAGTATTAAACGTGTATGAATAGATGTTCCTCAATTTCAGCGCCAGTCGTGTTTTTTTCCATAAAGCAATTTGCAACACGTAAGTGGTATAGACCCCCATCTCCACATTGATTGCTGTGGTATTTCGTGCTTAGAATCAATTACCCCTGGATAATTGACAATGTGCGATTATGTCCTTAAGGAAAAACAACACTTATTGTAAACTATGGTTCTCGTTATGCAATGTATTCAACTGTCATTGTTATAAATGACACGTTTTGGGTATTTATAATACGCTACCAGGCGAATATAGGAAAACATTAACAGGTCGCAGACAATGTAAGATAAGGCAATATCTAATAAACATAACTCTTTAACGTCTGAAACACAATAAACAAATGCCAAAAATTTAATAACATGTGTCTGTACAATTTATTTCAGACTAATTGCATATCAGGTATAGTTCTGCTTACAACTTACATATAACTGTACAGCATGTTTGAATTATTATAATACCTCTTTGAAATAATTATCTCTATATATATAAATCTTTATATATATATATATATATATATATATATATATTCCCGAGAATGCTACCTTAAGGAGATAAAACGTACAAAATTTATGGATAATAGGGAGATAGTATCTTACGGAGAAACGAAACGATTCGCCGCAATGTTTGAGACAAAATTATACCTATTAATCGGCATAGTACAACTATATACTTTTAGGAGAATACAGAGTTGAATGTGATGAATTAAATACAAAAATAAATTTAAATAAAAAAGTGTTAGTTTTTGAGAGACAAATTGTTAAAAAAAGGGTGCGTATATCTGGCGAATTTGAAACCGGATATTAAGTACAAAATCACCTATACTTCAATTTTTCATAAAAACTATTCGACAGAATGTTTTGAAAAGACACATGGAGATAGTTAATGTTATGTTTTACATTATCTAAAGATGCCAATTCGATATATTTTATATTAGCTTCATAAATGGTGATAATCGACGCATCTTATATGTTTTTCGCACATATACAAATTTCTGATGGAATATCATTCGGATATATTCGGACTAGATAATGGCGACTAACAATTTAGCATCGATTGGAGACATAATGTACTGAAGCGAAGGCTTGTTATTGTGTCTTGAAATGGAATGTACGTGTTCATAGAAAGTAATTCACACTTTGAAATCAAATATCGTTTTTAAATGAGCTTTACTAGATGTATTTTGATGTAATTACGTTCTTGGAATAGTGGTGAGAAGTAAATATAAATCGGATTGTACCAGAAGCCGGGCAATTATAATTTGCGTGTGTGACTGAGATAGGACACAGAAGGATCTAATGTGATTTGTTTTTAAAAAACTATATTGGAACCAAAATGTTAAAGATTTAGACTACACTTTAAGAGTTTACATGACATCTTATTATGCTCTGAGATAAGTTACAATTTTTTAAATATTCAACTGATTAACCAGTTACTGTATTTTTTAAATCCCTTTTGGTGGCAAAGAAGACTTTGTACTGAGTCATTTTGAATCTGTAATCATGTCGTGCAGGGGCCTATAAATAGTATTACTCTTTGTCACATTGTGTACGTAACCTACTTGGAGAGAAATGTATGTAAGAGGTCAGGTTAGCTCAGTCGGTAGAGCATTCTTCCTGTAAGTGAAGGGTCCCAGGTTCGAGTCCCAAACGATCTGCATATATTCTTGTCCTGTTACATTGGCACCCAACGAGGGACTGTGACTTAATATATTCAAAGAAACATTTACATGATTCTGTGGTCTCTGGAAATTTGGGGACGAATTCCAAATTTGTGAGGGAATATGTCACAGTGTATACGTAATCTACAAGGAGAGAAATGTATGTAAGCACTCCGGTTAGCTCAGTCGGTAGAGCATTTGCCCTGTAAGCGAAGAGTCCCGGGTTCAAGTCCCAGACTGGCTGCAAATTTTTCTGGTCAAGCTACAGTAGAACATTGATTTTTATTCATTATAATGTTCCTTTGTTGCCACTTTATTGTATTTGTCTTTATCAAATATTGTCTATGTCCGTCAATAAATACATTTCTTTCTATAGTGTGTCATTAAATGTTTACATATGTTTGCATACACTAACACTATAGTGTTTCACACAAAGAGCAGGTGTCACAATTAAATAATTAAAATAATAATGGTATTTATTTGTAAATAAGAGTGTGACAGTATTTGATTATTATTATTTGTTGTTAAACTGTAGCTATGAGACATGATTGATGAGACATATAATTTTATTTACATATTTATTATTGAGAAATATTATACATATTTTTTTATAAAAAGAAATCACACACACACACACACACACACACACACACACACACTATAATTTATAAATACGTGAAATATATAGTTGATAATGTTATTAACATAGAAAAAAAAAAACTCAGTCAAAACACTTGTGCAAATAAAATGTTTATTTATGTTAAAACTCAATTTTCTGATACCAAAATTACAAAAATATTTCAGTTGGTTAAGGAGGAGTTGTGTATTTTGGTCATGAGTATTTTTTGTTTGCGCATGCCTACTAATTGAGTGTTCAAACTGTCTTTTTAATTGCGTGTGGTTGCTTGTAACTTAATTATCATTGGTTATTTTATACACACCTTTTGTTGAAAGTAAGTATATTTATCAGTCTGTAATATCATTATATGTTACTTTAATTTTTTTTTATTAATATTTCATATGAATTACTGGTGTCTAATATATCAATTGTTGTCTTACATTTATGATACCAGTATTTGATTTTTGTTTTACATGTTTTTAAAGCAACAGATCCACGTTTAAACTTTTTTAAAAAGTTTTTCAATTGAGTTGTGAGCACATTTCACATACATAAATATATGGTCAGTGAGCTGTATATGTGCTAACAAACACTATCCAGAACGCTTTAGAATTATAAAAAAAGATGTCCAAATTATAAAGCGTGACAAACGCTTTATAAATTATTTTTAAATTGCCGAGGATTCCAACTTGGCTTCAAATTGAATTATGCGATTTGTATTAAAAAACTTCACGTTTTAGTGCGTAGTGTACTTTACTTGCCTTGAAAGTGATTTTGATCATTTTTTTTGGACTCGGGTGAGTTACACACTTGTTTTATAAAGTGTTAGTCACGCATTATAATTTGGGCATCATTTTGTTCCGGATTGTGTTAATATGCTCATATACAGCTAATTGATCATATGTTTGTAAGGGAAATGTGCTCATAACTCAATTAATTTTTTTAAAGTTCAAACGTGGATGTGTTGCTTTAATGAACTTTAATGCTATAGCTTGCATGTAACTAGTGTGTTAAATGTATATGTTTTTGCTCCTTTTTAATTGAATCATATACATCCAGACGCATATCCAGGCATGGCATGTACGCCAAGCGTACAATTCACCAGCAAAAAGTGAAAACATAAAAACTCGAAATATGCATAAAAACTGAAGGCTGAGAGGGTTACATGCTTATTTCTTCAAAATATGTCATTAGTAATTTACCTATTTCTTCTGCAGTAATTATTTCAATTATATTTAATTATTATATGTAGTTTACGGTGCAGGCGTGTAATAAACCCATGGCACAATTTTTATATTAACCTAGTCTAATAGCTTCCAATTCATCGTTTGGTGTTTTCCGTATAATTTGGCTCTTTTATGTATTATTGAATTTATTAAGTTGTTATAATGCTCGACAGAGCCTCGCATATGTTTCTGCCAATTAACAAATTCAATAATAAATGAGCACTCATGTAAGATATATAACATGAGAAAACATCATTAAATTGTGTCTTCTAATTTCCAAAGATGTACAGTTAATTATTTGTTATAATTCAATAATTTTTAATTATTATCATCATATATATCAGTATTGCAATTTGAATAACAATCTAATTTCTATACATATACAGGAATTCTTATTTTACAAGGGGACACATGTATTAAACACAGTAAAGTTTTAAACATTATATATTTCATATATGTTTGAAACCTCCTTAATTGGTACGAAAACACCCGGTACGAAATTGTAGTGGTCAAAACAATCAACAACCTTTTTTTACACTGTTGTTCATAGTATGTATCTGATGTTATAGTATTGAAAAAATATTTACTTTGATGAGTACCATTATAAATTTACAAATATTTGAGTTATGGAATGTGAAATACTGAAAAAAATATCCACAATTATCATGTTTTTGTTTTATTTATGAGTAATTGTATATACATATAAGCAATTAATATCTGTAATCAAGTCACTGTTGTATATTTATGTACTGTACACGTGTGTAAAATGCAATAGTATGGGTAGGTACCTAATCAATGAGAACTGGTATTTATATATTTTTTTATCTATTTTCATTTTGCAGACCCAGCAGCTGAAAGTTGAACTATCTGTAAAAAGAAACTTAAGTTCGAAAATTGCTAAGGACGAAACTAACAATTTAAATCTCGTAATGGGCGAGGACAGACCGCGAGAACATCATGAAAGATGGCGGATATGAAAATGTGTTTATTACTAACTAGAATGATTCTTGGTGTGCTTTTTTAAAGTTTTGTTAAACAGGGCGGAATAATCGGAATTATCGGTGCCATGGATAATTTATATATATATAAATATATGATTTCGTTACTTGACTCAGTCTGTCCAGCGTCCATTCATCATAAACCTGTGCTATGGCGGTCAGAAATGCACGAATTATCTTTCATGTTTTAGCTGTTTAGGGACTCTGGGAGTTAAAGGTTGTTATCTGGTAATTTCTAGCTATTTTGCTGCCTTTGTATCTATTTACTTATACCATTACACAATAATAATTGTTGAGCTTCTGCTTCCAAGTAATTCATCTCAAAAACGGAGTATTCTCGAATTGAGTGTATGTATACTGGTCATAGCTAATACCACGAGCCTAATTTTTTTCAAACATGTAAAGAATGGCGTCAATAATAAACATTAATAAGGATACTCAAGTATGCTGACTAATAAACAGTTGCCGATACGAAATGCAAACAAATGCTGACGCTACAGAAGTTGGAGCTTTGCACATGTCTTCCCAGATTGTTTTTATACTGGCATTCGCGGTAATAGGTATATCGCGATATTAGGTATACAAGGGATACATGTGGTGTTGAGAACCAAGTGTGCAGAGTTAGAATTCCATATATACAGGTAACTCCTCATTTCAAAAGATTGATGTTTTACTTTCTGTTGGTATTGCTCTCCTTACACTAACGTTAGAACTTTTCAACTCGGGAACAACAATTCCTATTACATTTTACTTTTCATTTATTTTTATGCCCACACCATTGGAAGAATGGTGAAAGAACATTTAGTGTTGACCATTCCATCTATCGAGTGCAGGATGAAGTGTACCACTGTCTTTCCGTACCACTGTCTTTACGTACCATTTCAGGACGAAGCGTACCACATAAAGATTATATAGTAGTAAATACCTGGTGGGACGCTCGATAATACGTTGTCAACTAGGTGTGAATAACAAGTATCATTTGCTCAAATCAGTCCTGTATTAAAGCTTCTGTCTGAATGATTTGGATGGGGACATGGACAGTCTCATTTTTTTAAAGAATGTCCATGGTTATTGGGTAGATATTAGTTTATTATTACTACATTTATTAGACTTCATTATTTGTGACTTAATTTGATTATATGTCTGTGTTAGAAAGGGCCCATAAAAAATGCAAATCTAATAAACAACACAAAATTTGCCTATTAAAATATGTTCCTTCCAAACCACTGCCATCCAAAGATCTGTCAAATAAAACTTTTATGAGTAACTTTTGAAGATGTATAATTTATTTAAATATTAGGTGTATATAGGGTTCTCCACAAGTCGTAATTCAAGTACTGGGGTAAGAGCGCACACACTCAAGGGTCTGCCGCAAAACATTTTCAGGTGATGTGTAGAGCACTCATTAAAATAGATTTACATTTATAATAGTAAAATTGGTATAAATCAATAAAAGTCATGTAGATTGAGTACCGTATATCGTCGGCCATAAGTCGAATTTTTCAGACTCCAAAATCACTCTCTGAATCCCTACTCGACTTATGGCCCCGTCCTAGTCCCGAGTGATGATTTTTTTTACCAACGGTCAGCTCCTACTGAAGTTTTGATCGTCGAATTTCAGTTTCAGCAACAGTCTATATGAACAATGACACCAAAGTGCAGACTTGTCAATCAACTATGCATCTCGCAAACACAAAGGATGATTACGTCATACGTGGAAAGTTACTTTGTTCATGGAAAACTCTGATTGACAGTTGAAAAAAATGATCGGTTTCAATTAGACGCTTGATGTTTTAACTCTATGCAAGGGAAACCTTGATCTTGGTCAGCCGAACGATTGCGTTGCCTACACGGGGTGTAAACATATATGCCGAAAATTGCCTTGGGATATTTGGGTCAGAAGTAACCGATTATTGCAATTTGCATTTCCACATATGTGGTGACACTTATCCGCGGATTACAGAATATAACAAATATTCAACAGAAGACTGCATTTGTTTGTCGGCTGCATATTTGCCGTTGATTCGATAGCGGTACATGAACGTATACATGCGTAAGGTCAGTTGTGAGTGCAGGCAATCGCTACTGTAGGAATTTTAATATTTAGGTGACCCAAATCTCACCCACTTCCATTTCGAAAATTCTGGGTCGACTTAAGGAAGGGTCAATGCAAAAAACTGAGATCTGAAGGTCAAAAAGTCCCCTCGACTTATGGCCCGACTCGCCTTATGGCCGACGATATACGGTATGTTTCATTTTATGCATTATAAGAGGAAAATAAATGCTATGAAAAATGAAGATTTAAAGGAATATAAGAATAAAGATATTGTTTAAGATTTCAAGCGCTGGGGGCATACCATTTCTGCCATTCAAGCGCTGGGATGCCCCTGTGCTTAAATGGCCTGTGGAGAAACTTGGTGTAATTATAGACTACAGGTCAAGACTTAATAATCAACTAATTTTTTTCCAACAAACATTATATTTAATAATTCATTGATTGATGAAATGAGACTAGAACATT
>CM055906.1:13900342-13990342 GCA_029582155.1 Panopea generosa
AATGTGTTGTGTACTCTATTTCAGGCTATTAATCCAGCAGATCTGTTGAAAACACATATTACTGGAGTTATCAACCATGGTAGCAGAAGTTTTTCTACGTATATGGATTTTGGGCAGTATCCACATGATCCAAATTTAACTATCAACATCTTGTTGAAAGTTCTTCTGAAGTTAGCGGATGCTGTAAGTATTTTAACTGTTTAGCAGCTTCACATGCATCTGTGAACACATAACTAAGTTTAGAAATTCTTGTTAAAGTCTATATAATTGATTATATTGAATACAAGGTTTTCTTTATCAGAACCCGCCTGGCAACGGTCTCAGTGATGATTAATATACAACATTGTGTCTCATAATCACTCGTCTCTCACCACTGATTCAAGTGGGGAAGTTATCAGTTACTTGTGGAGAAAGGGTATGCTCGAGTACTGGTTAACCTTTCAAGATACCAGGAAACAGTTGTTAGGTTAACTGAGCGTCTGTTAGCCCTCAATGGCATAAAAAAGATGCTAAATATTCTATCTATCAATCAATTATTTATCAGTCCCAATCAAAGTTTGTACTTTTGTGACAAATTATTTTAGTAGTGGACTAGCTGTCGTATGAACTGCTCTTTTAATGTTTTTAATTCCGAAAAATATTTACCCATATTTCATGGGACTATTTAAATAATTAATAATATTTAAATAAATTTTGGCACTGAACTTAATTGCAGATTTGATTGTATTACTTTACATTATATATACTATTAACAGCTGAATAATGCCATATAAAACTTTTATAATAAATTATCAATGACATTGTGTCATAATTTGCACCTCAAACTATACATTATTTAATCATATCAAATAATTGATCAACATGCAAAATGAGTAGTCTTACATATTAAAATAATTGCATTTTTTGTAACACTGAATTTGCTTTTTATAGTATTCAAAAACTGGGTATTTGGTACATGCCTACAGTTAATTTTTTGATAGTATGTTGTGATAAAAGAAATGGAATTATATTTTTAGAACTTTTATTGTCTTTGCAGAATGAGAAATTCCCACAAATACTCTACCTGCAAGCTGATAATTGTTGGCGTGAGAACAAAAACAAATATGTTTTTGGTTTTTGTGAATTATTGGTGCATGAAAGAATATTCAATGAGGTCAGTATAACGAAATTATTCTCTCTTTGAAGATTACAACGTATATAAATATATCTCATCTCAGTCAAAAAATTCATTTTAGCTCTACTTCAAAGTCGAGTTTTTCTGATATATTGATTAAGTTGAATATGGTGTGATACTGTCTAAGAAAAATATTTGAACTTAATATGGATGTTGCTACGGTAAAAGAGTCTATTAAAATATATTTAATAAGACATTCCTATTAAAAAATAAAACATAAACATTTATTGGGCTACAGAAATAAAATATTGATGAATTCGCAGCTCTCTTGAGCAAAGCTCATTGTTAGCCATTTTAATTGCCAATCGATCATACATATGAAAACACATTCATCAGCCCTGTTTCTGTCTGTCATTAACTTTCGCTTCGAACAACTTCTCTGAGATGCTTGACAGATTTTCACCAAATTTAGCATTCTAACATGAAAGCTCTCTCAAGATTGTTCAAATATTGACCTTTGGGTTAAATGTAGTCACCAAGTTTATTATACCCCAGACCCTGTGGTCGGTCTGTCCGTTGCAATTTTCCTTGTCCAGAGCATCACTTGAAAAGTACTGGATGGAATTTCATCAAACGTTATACAATGGTAGAATATAATGAGAGGAAATGCAGTGTACAAGAAACATAACTTTATTCTTGCTAATTACAGAGTTATTGCCCTTTGATATTTTTTCTTGTCCGGAGCATAACTTGAAAAGTACCGGATGGAATTTCATCAAACTTCATACAATGGTAGAATATAATGACAGGAAGTGCAATGTACAGGAAACATAACTCTATTCTTGCTAATTACAGAGTTATTGCCCTTTGATATATTTCCCTCGTCCGGAGCATTACTTTTAAAGTACTGGATGGAATTTCATCAAACTTCATACAATGGTAGAATATAATGACAGGAAGTGCAGTGTACAGGAAACATAACATTTATTGATTGCCATGAAAGCTTGTACACTGCACAATAATTAAAAAGGCCGTTTTTAATTTTAACAAAACCATAAAAAAATTAACAATACAAAAAACTCAATCCATAACATTCTCTTTTAAAACTATTGGATATAATTTAATAAAACTTCATACAATGGTAAACCATTTTCTGTCATGGCGGGGTTCGGGGGTATTCATCACCTTCAGTGATAGCTCTAGTTTTCTTTATTTCTTCAGAATTTCAAAGAACTTTTTTTCTGAGAGTAAAGGGACTGGAGCAACTTCCATGATATTCTACATATAGTATCACCAAAACATTTTCACCCAGATTTATTCAAGCCAATTTCTGCCGCGGTGAATTTTTAGTTTACCAGTAACATTGTTTTTTTTTTATTTTGCCCATCAAGAACAAACCAGACAAAATATGTGTTAGAGGTTTCAAATATGTTCAAATAAAGGGTCTAGGGTCCATTGGACTCCGTATTAAAGGGGACTTAGATATTTAAATAGGATAATAATGGAAAACAGGAATTAAGTTTTTATCATCTATTTTGGGTATTAATCCTTTTTTTTTGTATTTGGTTTAAATGATCCCAAAAATTGGAATCAATGTTTGTTCAAATAAATAGGCTACATTATTTTTGGGCCCACCTGCAGTTATTGAACTTTACATGGGACTACTATATGAGATGTTTCTTTCTGCGAATTATCATATAAACTTAAGCTTATTCACAGCCTGAGTTTCTTTATGCCATTTTTTATGTGATTTAACGGTCACACTTCTAACTTCAGTACAAATATGTGTTAAACTGATTTTCTAAACAGATGTATCAATGTTTCTAAAGACATATTGCCATCCTAAAACAGATGTCTAACAGACGTTGATAAAATGACATTAAAAAACTATCTTTTTCTTTCAGGTACATTTATCGTTTTTGTTTGTTGGCCACACCCATGAAGATGCAGATGCAAGGTTCAGTAAATTGCCGAACTGTTACGGAAAAATGATGCTGAAACGCTTGAAGACTTAAGGAGTTTATTGTCAGATGTAACTGATCTGAATAATATGTTGGATGTTAAGACATTTCTTGAACTTTGCTTACGTCAGTTTGCCAAACACATTAGTCAACACCATTATAAATTCACCCTTGTAGATGGAAAAGCAACATGTATGTATAAAATGCACCAAAATTCAGTATGGCAAACATTTACAGATGAATCTGTTTTTTCGTATTACCCAAGGTGAAAACCAGGAGTTTTGTTACAAGATTTCACCAGAGTTGACAGTGATGAAGTGAAAAAGCAAGTAGAACAAATCCGCTACCTTTTTAGTTCTGAGCAGAAATTAAAATGTTGGGAAAATTATTTTAATTCTCTTATTAATAAAAAACGTTTAGTACCATCAAGATGGATTACAGACTTGCCAAAACAGAGACAAACCCAAGAGCCTATACCAGCCCAACTTGATCTTCTCCCTGCTATAGAACAATGACTGGTCAAAGAAAAAACTGACACTCAGGTAACTGAACCTAGAAAGATGGTTCCAGACACTTATTATATCATAAAATGTAGGGTAAACAAATCTTATGCCAGAGCCAGCATTTATCTTAAACAGGCATAATCTTATATTGGCTGTCAATGTTGTGGCCATTTAAATGTTAAAATTAACAACATTGACACAGATCTTTATTTGTTACTTGATATACATCAATTAATTGTAAAAAGTATGTAACTGTACATAACATCTGACACAAGTTCTTTAATATATGATGACGAGAAACTGTATATAGTTTAAGTCAATAAAATGTCTTATGTCTATGTCTATGTCTTTAATAGACTCCGATCACAACTCTATTGGATGCGTTAATAGTTCTCAATTATCACTTTGAGTTTTCAATAATTTTTCACAAAAGTTTCGCACAAGATAAATTGACCCTTGAACATTTGCATGATTTTGTTAACCGTAGTCTTCTTTATTATTTAAACTCCAGCATTTTAAGACAAAAGAAAACTTTTTTATACCTGTGTCATATTTTGTTTGTGCTGCCGCTCGTACAATGGATCTTTAATGGACACATAACGGAGTAATGAGAACACTGTTCTTTCTTTGAAACAACCTGATTGGACAATCGTTAGAGTTGTGGCCTTTGAATATTCTAAATCGGTATCACTTGGCATTGAATATCGACAAGTATTTTTTGTACTAAGCATTTTCTTCATTCCTGAACAGATTAAAGTCCGACCCATAAAACAAGTTACAAAGACGAAAAAAAAGATTGTTGGCAAGAAGAACACTTTAAGTGAGTATAGTACCAGTTCAATATCTCCTGTTGCATTGATATACGATACTGAGAAATTGAAATCGTAACCACTCATTGTCCTGACTTAAATCACGCATTCCCTTTTTCTGTAAATCATTTCCTTGAATCCACAAACATATTTCCATCAGTCTTTCTCACAATATTTCTTGTTGGGATACCGATGCCACACACAGCAAACCTTTTTTTTCACCTCAACTCTATTTCAGAACACTACATGATGTAAATATTAAATTAAAATGCCTCGGCATGTATGCAATCACTTTCTTCTCTTTCTACTTTGTGAAGTGATATAATTCATTGATTAATATGTGAATATTGTTAGTTTTCAACATTAATCTTGTCGTTTGGCTCTTTAACACAATTTTAGATTTTTTTTCAAATATGACAATGTAATTGTTATGGTAGCTCTATATAAAACCTATTTGTTTAATTTTAGGAGGTGCAACAGAAACCACAAGAAAGAGGAGACCCGTCTATCTGCATTTTCGGTGCAAAAGTGTTTTTATATTATACAACACTGACGAGAAAAGGCATATATGGTTTTTAATTTTGTGGTGTATTTTAGCAAATGCTGTATTGTGCATATTCATGGCATTGTTTTACATTTTTATAACATTTTTACAAATGTTAGATGGACTAGTGCTACTTCTTCAATTTATTGAGTCGGTTTGGTTGCAAATCATAATAACGCATATTGGTAGAAACAGGGTTTATACTGATATTCAAAGCATACTACCAGTATTATATTCACATCAGGTTTGATTAGACAGTTTTAAACATTTTGTGTACTTTGATCATATTCATAAATCATGTATTTTGAAAGAAATGGCTCAGAACATATACGAGAAATAACAATTTGACATTATATAATGTATATGACTTAACTGATTATTGTAATATGGCATTATATACTCAGCAAAAAAAGAAACTTTACTCTCCATGAATTGGTTATTTTCAAAATCCTGTTTGAAACACTGCACTGATATTTGTATGGCTGTGTCAGTTGATCATTTTTTAACAAATCTGTATTTTCATTGGTCATTTGAAGTGTAGTTTTGTACCCATAAATTAATGATAAAGTGGACAAGGGGTGTAGTCAAAAATAATGTTTTTTAACTGAAACTGAAATTTGCATTGTTATTGTTGCTTTTCAAGTTTGTTTTTAAGACTAATATTAGTGAGGCATAGTTGTGAAAGAAGCAATTAAGTAAGAATTACAAGTTTAATCTAAGGGTGACTTGATTGACAAAGCAAATCTTCCTTGAGACCCTCTTAAAACAAGTACATCATATTACAAAGTCCACAAAATTATATTGTTTTTTCAATTGTTTGATTAACAACATATCTGTTTATGTAATGTACATTTGTGTATCTACCTGGTGGACTCTGGCATGTGCAAAACAGGATTTTTACAGCTAGGTTATTATCATTTGTGTTTAAATTAACAAGTTTTCATAATTCAAACAGACTGACACAATACCGACATTTTTTATTAACATCTAATTATAAATGTTGAAATTAAAAAAGTTATTGCACTTTAAACAGAGTAAAGTTTCTTTTTTTGCTCAGTATATATTAGTTGACATGGAATGAACTTATTTACCAGTTTTTGCATGTTTTGAATGAAGTTTGCCATGAATATGCACAATACATGAGTCTGAATGAAATTCTATTTTTATCAATTTTAATACTTAAAAAATAGACATTGATTAATTATCGCAGTCTGCGGCAGTAGGGGCATCATATAATGTGTTTCGAATGTAATTGTATTTTATCAATTTTGATACTTCTGGCAAGGACAAGTATTAATCTTCCTTTTTCTGTAAGAGAAGGTTAGTATTTTGTATTTTTGATGTGATTTCAATTTTCAAGGATTAATCCTGCTTTTTGTGTTTTTGATGATATTTGATTTTTCGATCATGCGAAGATTAATTCTTCTTTTCGACAGCAGGGATTGCATATTTTGTATTTTATTAATTTAGATATTTGTAAATACCAAATTGGCAAGGATTAATCAATCCTTTATGTGAGAGTGAGAGTTTCGAATTACACGTCTTATTAAAATTGTGTTATTTTATCAAATGATATTTTGCATTTTATCAATATTAAAGGGTACCGCATGTCAGAATATAAATGGCCATTTATCGTTAAATAAACATGTAACTAACACAAAAATCAACAAATTTTAATTGAACGAAATTTATCAAGTGAGAAAAACGATATTAAATATCATGATTTCAAGCGTTTCCTATATATCATGGGCGCCGCCATTTTAAAGCTCTTTTATGTTGGAGGTTTTCGGTGACGTCATAGCTGCACTTCCGTTCTAGTTCTCGCGAAAAATTTATTGTGTCGTTAGTGACTGCTCTCAACTGATACTCTTTTGTATATACACTAATTCACGTAAACAATTGATAGACAGATATGCAGTACATTAGTGAACATCGAAGAAAGACAATTAAACGCGAAAACTATTCTGAATTGAAGGATTTAACCATAAACATTGTTTTCTTCAGCGGAATAAGTGAGTGGAGTAATGCGATATGTTTTGTGGGCAGCGTTGATTTTAGTTTTCCTAATATGTGATTTCACATTGCCTCAGTGTCAAGCTTCTGGTGACATCACGCGCAAAACGCCTTTATACTTTGGGGTAGGACTTAAGATTGCAGAATGAAGCGTACCAATGCCTTGGCGTACTACTACCCAAGCATACAATTTCTGATGATTTCAGTACGAAGATGACCATATGCGAGACACGTATAGACTTAGTGTATATTATCCAGTGGGAAGCTCTTAAAAATGTGCTAATAACATATAGCTCAGCTGATTTCTGAAATTTAATTTGTAATTTTATATACTCTTCCAAAATATTGCGAAATTGATATAGCAAACTTTCACAGTCTTATAATTGCAGGCTGTTTAAACAGGTGTGATAATCCAATTAACAATAAAAACAAGAGGTTAATGCCAAAACATAAGGTGTGAAAACGACATGGTATCTAAAAGTTATTATTTAAATACAAATTAAGGCCAATTAATTGTGACAGGCCCGATTAGCTCAGTCAGTTACGTGTCTAACTATCAATCCAGGTGTCTCGAGTTTGAATCCCCACCCGGCGACAGTCTCTGTGATGACTGACATACAACATTGTGTCTCAAATTTTTTGTCTCTCACTGCTGATTCGAGTGGAAAAATTATCAGTTACTTGCGGTTGTTGGGTGTGCTCGAGTACTGGTTAACTTTTGCAGGAAACAGTGGTTAGGTTAACTGAACATCTGTACAGTAAACCCTCGATGGCAAAAAATGATGCTAAATATTCAGTCAACCATTAATTGTTCATAAACTCATTTTATTAATTTTATAATTAATAGGCAATTTAGTTTATTGATATATGGCTTTTTCACAGTCAACTAGGTCATTATTCTTGAATAGACATTTGAACTACCTCTACTTCGTAATGAAAAAAGATAGAGTAAAACCTTTGTTCCTTTATTTATTCATAAATACATGAAAAGTTTTTTTTACTGTTAAAATAGTGTTCTGGTATACAATTTATGAAAAATATTCATAAAATCATATAACAAATTTTTTTTACGTGTAAGTTTGCATTGATATTGAAACCCTAATTAACTGAAAATGTTTAAATAAGTAATAAGGCATAATACTTTGTGATATAACATCCTGTCATAAACCATGGGGTCATTAAACCTGGGGTGATTACGCTTATTAGGGTACAATATGCACACTGTGGCAGGGTATTTCTCATTACCACATGGTGTGAATGTGGTGTGGGTGAATTATGAAAGCTCAGCAGTGTGCCAGTAGCTGGACAGTAACATACACTTTGTGCAATATGCCTGTAGACATTATATTCCATATGACACTCCCTATAAGGAGACACATTCATATATGTTCAGAGAACTGGTAGAATTGATAATCATCATATATCAAATTGGGTAGTAACACCATTTGAATAACCAAAAGGCAGTGCCAGTTATGTAAAACAACACAAAAAAAACCAACTCATTCATGCTTCATCTAAATTTACTAAAAAGGGTATGAAATCAAAATTTTATCAGCCATTTCTCAGTACGCAACAATGGCTGCACCAGCTAAACACGATAAGAAAAGAGATATAAATATTATTTCTTATTCTCTCTTAGACAGGTAAATATATGTAACATAACATTTTCCCTTAAATTCCATTCCTGGTCTAATTAGTGTTTTTTTTTTTTGATAATGTATTGACTGAGTAGTAAACAGTATATACCCTGATAGTACAGCATGAATGTGCAGGCTCGCCTGGGTCTACATCAACACTGACGGCAATAATTACTTTTTTTATCAAGCTAAGGGTAATTTTACTATTTTGAAAAATTCAATCATCAATGTCAGGCTACATGATAAGATGTCAGAGTCGTGATTGATGGGTTTCGGGTTTGATCTCTGGTTCATGATCGGTGTGACTATTTAACAGTTATCATCTTTTTGGGTGAAAACTTCATAAGACATTGCTGTGACATCTCTGTATTATTTCTGTGATTCATTCTAAATCTTCTATATTTTCGTATTTTCGTCAGACGAAAGCATCATTACACAGTTTCCGCAGCTGCAAAAATCTTTCACATGTGTGAACAACTGTGCCGTCTCACTATTTCTCTCGTCTTCTAATTAATTTAACTCAGCTTCTGAAAATTCTGGTTCAAAGTTGTAGGCCACAAGTCCTTCTCCGTTACTAAAATCCATTTTATTATTCTTGCGAGTACTTTTGCCGGTGACTATAATTGCACGTTTCTATATCTGCTGTAGCGTATAAATCAATTATGTTTTAAACCGGAAGTGCAGTTATGACGTCACGCAGGTATTCAATATGGCGACTTCCACCACAAAGTCGATGTGCGAAAATGACCGTTACAAAACGAGCTGATATATCTTTATGGATTCGAATTTATGCATAATAATACTATTAATAGAAAGCTGAACTCATAGCTATTCATATTATCCTGTTTTATACACAGGGTTGCGTTCCCCTTTAAAGATACTTCCAAGTCTGATATGGCGAGGATAAATACTTCTCTCCTTGAGAAGATGTTTCGTATTTTGTTTTTTAACAATTAACACTTTACTTCATATAAACGCCTTTGGACACCTCTAATATTGAAAGCATTAATTCACCACGTATCAGCAATGGGTGAATTATGTTTATATTAACTGACAGAGTGGAAAACAGTGCAGGAAGTGTTTTCAAAGGCCTTCTGTGATTGGTGTGGGAAAACGTGTATGTATGGAGTAAAGGGTTAAACTACTATGGCAAGGATTAATCCTTCTCTCGCATAGAAGGAGTTTCATATTTTGTATTTTACCAACTATGGCAAGGATTAACCTTTATGCGAGAGTGAGAGTTTCTAATTACACATCTTATTAAAATTGTATTATTTTTATTTTAGCAAATGATATTTTGCATTTTATCAATAAGATACTTCCAAGTCTGATATGGTGAGGATTAATACTTCTCTCCTAGAGAAGATGTTTCATATTTTGTTTTTTAACAATTAAACTACTATGGCAAGGATTAATCCTTCTCTCGCATAGAAGGAGTTTAATATTTTGTATTTTATCACCTATGGCAAGGATTAATCAATCCTTTATGCGAGAGAGAGAGTTTCTAATTACACGTCTTATTAAAATTGTATTATTTTATCAAATGATATTTTGCATTTTATCAATAAGATACTTCCAAGTCTGATATGGCGAGGATTAATACTTCTCTCCTAGAGAAGATGTTTCGTATTTTGTTTTTTAACAATTAAACTACTATGGCATCCAAGGATTAATCCTTCTCTCGCATAGAAGGAGTTTATATTTTGTATTTTATCAACTATGAAAAGGATTAATCCTTCTCTTCCAGAGAAGGGTTCACACTTTGTGTTTTATAAATTTAACTACTATGGCAAGAATTAATTCTTGTCTTCCAGCAAAGGGGTTTCTTGTTCTGTGTTTTATCAATTTAGCAACTACGGCAAGGATTAATCCTTCTCTCACAGAGAAGGGTTTCGTATTCTGTGTTTTATCAATAAAGTTACTTTTCCAATCACATATGGCAAGGATTAATCCTTGTCTCCCAGAGAAGGGTTTCGCATTTTTAGCTCTACTGGCCAAAGGCCAGAAGTGCTTATGCGATGGCGCGTTGTCTGTCTACCGTCGTCTGTCGTCTGTTAGCAGCACTTTCTCTGAAACCACTAGGCCAATTAAATTGAAACTTTACATGGGTGTTTCTATTGCATAGGAGACTATACTGAAGATTTTTTTTTTCAATCTGAAATTCAAGATGGCCACCGTTATTATAAATAGTCCAAAACTTAAAAAATCTTCTTCTCATTAACGGCCCAACAGATTTTCAAAATGTTTATGTAGAAATGATGACCAACTATAGTTTTGTTAGATTTGTTCAAATGGTGTCCCTAGGGTTAAATATGACCCCGCCCCGAGGGTTCAATTAGGGGACACATGTCATTAAATTTTTTATTTATTTTTTTTTTATTTTAAATGGAAATGATTTTGCCTATATCTTCACAGAAGCATTGTTTGGTGAAGGAGGTTCAGATTTGTAAAAATGACTGGGTTCCACTGTCTGAAGGGGTCAGGAGGGGTCCCAAAAGGGTACAAATTGGGAATTACTAAATTCGTTTTCTTAAAAACCGATATGTCAGATTTGTTCATATTTTGCATAAATTATCCCTATGTGTAGGGGTTTGATTGCAGATAAGAATTTAGGGGATAAAATTTATAGGGGCCCTGTAAGGGGACTTAGAATTTTACATAGGGATACTATGGGAAAACAGAAAATTCTCTTTTTCTTTCATCTGTTCTGAAACCACTATGCCAGTTAAACTGAAACTTCACATGGGTGTTTCTATTGCATAGGAGACTATACTGAAGATTTTTTTTTTCGATCTGAAATTCAAGATGGCCGCCATTACTAAAAATAGTACAAAACTTAAAAAATCTTCTTCTCATGAACGGCCCAACAGATTTTCAAAATGTTTATGTAGTAATGATAACCAACTATAGTTTTGTTAGATTTGTTCAAATGGTGTCCCTAGGGTTAAATATGACCCCGCCCCGAGGGTTCAATTAGTGGACACATGTCATTAAAATATTTTTTTTATTTATTTTTTTTAAAATGGAAATGAGTTTGCCTATATCTTCACAGAAGCATTGTTTGGTGAAGGAGGTTCAGATTTGTAAAAATGACTGGGTTCCACTGTCTTAAGGGGTCAGGAGGGGCCCCAAAAGGGTACAAATTGGGAATTACTAAATTCGTTTTCTTAAGAACCGATATGTCAGATTTGTTCATATTTTGCGTAAATTATCCCTATGTGTAGGGGTTTGATTGCAGATAAGAATTTAGGGGATAAAATTTATAGGGGCCCTGTAAGGGGACTTAGAATTTTACATAGGGATACTATGGGAAAACAGAAAATTCTCTTTTTCTTTCATCTGTTCTGAAACCACTATGCCAGTTAAACTGAAACTTCACATGGGTGTTTCTATTGCATAGAAGACTATACTGAAGATTTTTTTTTTCGATCTGAAATTCAAGATGGCCGCCATTACTAAAAATAGTACAAAACTTAAAAAATCTTCTTCTCATGAACGGCCCAACAGATTTTCAAAATGTTTATGTAGTAATGATAACCAACTATAGTTTTGTTAGATTTGTTCAAATGGTGTCCCTAGGGTTAAATATGACCCTGCCCCGAGAGTTCAATTAGGGGACACATGTCAATATAATATATATTTTTTTTTTTTTAAATGGAAATGATTTTGCCTATATTTTCACTAAAGCATTGTTTGGTGAAGGAGGTTAAGATTTGTAAAAATGACTGGGTTCCTATGTCTTAAGGGGTCAGGAGGGGCCCCAAAAGGGTACAAATTGGGAAGTGGTAAAATTGTTTTCTTAAGAACCGGTATGTCAGATGTGTACATATTTTATATAAATTATCCCTAAGTGTAGGGGTTTGATTGCAGATAAGAATTTAGGGGCTAAAATATATAGGGGCCCTGTAAGGGGACTTAGAATTTTACATAGGGATACTGTGGGAAAACAAAAAATTCTCTCTTTTTTTTCATTTATTCTGAAACCACTAGGCCAATTAAATTAAAACTTCACATGGATGTTTCTATTGCATAGGAGACTATACAAAAGATTTATTCTTTCTATCTAAAATTCAAGATGGCCGATGTTTCTATTGCATAGTAGAATTTCAAAAAGTGCTATGGCCACTATGAGTCAGTAGAGCATCCTCAGGCCCTCTTGGGCCTCTTGTTTGTTTGATCAGTTTTGCAAGGATTAATCCTTGTCTCCTAGAGAAGGGTTTCGCATTTTTTGTTTGATCAGTTTTGCTACTTTCGCATATGATATGGCAAGGATTAATCCTTGTCTACCAGAGTAGAAGTTTAAAATTGAACTTTTAACAATTAAGCTACTGTGGCAAGGATTAATCCTTCTCTCACTGAGAAGGGTTTCGTATTCTGTGTTTTATCGATAAAGTTACTTTCTGATCACATATGGCAAGGATTAATCCTTGTCTCCCAGAGAAGGGTTTCGCATTTTTTGTTTGATCAGTTTTGCTACTTTCGAATATGATATGGCAAGGATTAATCCTTGTCTACCAGAGTAGAAGTTTTATAATTTAACTATTAACAATTAAGCTAATGTGGCAAGGACTAATCCTTCTCTCACAGGGAAGGGTTTCGTATTCTGTGGCAATGATTAATCTTTGTCTCCCAGAGAAGGGTTTCGCATTTTTTGTTTGATCAATTTTGCTACTTTCGAATGTGATATCAATTTTGCTACTTTCGAATGTGATATGGCAAGGATTAATCCTTGTCTGCCAGAGTAGAAGTAAAATTATATTTTGTGTTTTAACAATTAAGCTACTACGACAAGGATTAATCCTTCTCTTTCATATTTTGTAGTTCATTAATCCTTGTCTCCCAGAAAAGGAGTTTCATATTTCGTATTTGTCAACTGAACTACTTTTAAATCTGATATGGCAAGGATTAATCCTTGTCTGCCAGAGTAGGGGTTTATATTTCGTGTTTTATCAATTGAGATACTTCCAAAATTGGTACGACAAAGATTAATCCTTCTCTCCCTGAGTTGGGTTGCATATTTTGCGTTTGATCAATTAAGAAACTCATATGTCCGATATCGGCAAGGATTAATCCTTGTCTGCCAGAGTAGGAGTTTGTATTTTGTGTTCTTATAATTAAGCTTCTTTGGGGTTACTTATTTTGTATTTCATCAAGTTGTATGATTCAAAGTCGGCAAGGATTAATCCTTCTCTGCCAGAGAAGGGGTTGCAATATTATGTTTTATCAATTTAGATACTTTCAAGTAGGCAAGGATTAATCCTTCTCTGCCTTTGTGTTTTATCAATTTAGATACTTTCAAGTAGGCAAGGATTAATCCTTCTCTGTCAGAAGAATAGTTGCATATTTTGTAATTAATATTGATAAATTTTAGTTTTGGTTATTCAATGTATATATTTTGTAAAAAATATTTATAACTGAAACTTGATGTTGTGTTGTTTTTTTACTATTTTGCAGGTGTCATATCTTGAAAAAAGACGAGGATTTTTTCTCAAACTTGTTTTGTGAGAGGATTAATTCTTGCGTTTTTTTCTGATTTAGTGGGGTCAGGATTCGACTTAAAGTTAAAGTTGATATATGAACTCACCAAAACGGCACATCTGAACCACCCCTTTTACACAGTATAGGTCCTAAAAGAGTACTTCATTGGCAAATCCCTATTTAAAATGTCTTCCATTAAACGTAATCTATCTAATTTAAGTAAAAAAAATACCCAAACATTTCTTAAAATATATATAAAAAACGTTTATTAACAAGAAAAATAATAACCAAAACGATATCAGTATGAACGACTTTGTTAATCATTTTACGTCAATTTCTAATACACCGCATCGCATGGCCATTCAAACGATAAGACGGTACGCATTGAAATGTAAGCTGCTCAGTTCAGTATCAAAGAAATACGAAAAACGATATCTTCATTGAATATAAACAAAAGCGCCGATTATCACGACAATGCGTCACAATTTCTTTATTGAAGTAATGATTTTGTTATTCCTTATTTGTTTACGATGTTTAATATTATCTTTGACTCGGGTATTTACCCCAAGGCTTGATGTGACGGTATTATTGTACATAAAAAGGAGCTATTGGTTACCCCTTCTAACTATCGAGGGATTACATTAATTTAGTAAATACAATTGGTAAAATAAATGGGAGTTACTGGGCAAATCGGATTAGAACTATTATTGACAATCTTGGTGATTCGAATTTAACTAACAGTTGTGTGACCAATGTCAATTATTTCTCTTTACTTAAAAGGGAGATTACGAGACCAGTTTGTCCAAGAATGGAGTATGAGTATACATAACTCACCGTAACTTGATTATGTAAAATTCAAAAACATTTTTTTCTATGAAGATTTTGACAAATTTAAAAATAATTCTCTACGAAAGCAATTTTCGTGCTTAAGATTAAGTCCACATTCTCTTGAAATTGAGACCGGACTATATAATGATTGTGCTAATATATTATGTAAACTTTGCAACCATAATGTTATTGAGTCAGAATATCATTTCTAACTGAGTTGTTCTAAATACGGTGATGTTCCTTCTAAATACTTAGGCCGCATGGCTTGGCCTACACTCAATAAATTTACAGATTCGTGTCGTATAAGAATGAAAAAAAATGTTAAAATTTTCAAAATTTATTGAATGAGCTGTTGTAATAAGAAAATATGAATGTCTCGCAAGATTAATGTACATGTGATGTGTTGTTATTTGTGTATTGTTTTGTATATGTTTATTACAATATGTATTGTCTTGGGCATATGTCTTTGTAAAACTTTGTAAATGGCCCCCACCACACCCTTACTGAACAAAAAGTTAATTACTATGAAAAGAAAATACTTTATTATATTCCCATATCATTTATCTCTAAAAATTATAAATCTAACGTACAGGACCCTTATAAATCCCTATCCGTAATTGGTCAAAATCTAAATCACCCAATACATAGGGATTTGCTATGAGCAGACAATGCTTTGGATTTCAAATATATAATATTATGTTTTTGTACAATTTGATTCGAAAACAAGAAAAAAAAATTCCGCCCATAAAATTCCTTTATAAAAGTCACCTTACACGTTCCCTGTATATCCTTGATTTGCAGAACCGCCAATCCCTTGCTGATGTAAGGATAATTTATATCACATAAGAACAAGTTCGACTGTGTTCGACAGAAAGATTATTGAGAGGCAGATTTTAGAAATTTAACAATTTCAACCCTTTCGGCGTCCATCGGGCCCTTTAGGGAACTCCATGCTCCTAATTAATTAAACCAAATCTAATTTACCAAGACTAGACACTGCTTCAGATATGAAACTATAAATGAGTATTGAATAAATAAATAAGTGTGACGATCGAACGGACGGACGGACGAATAAAAAAAAGGAATTAACCAACAATGGCATTATATACAGATATGACATTATTTTTAACCCCACAAACTCAACTCAACCCCAATATGGCATTCTGTACTCACAAAGAACCCCATAATGTAGCCTGGGCATGTACGGACGGACGGACGAACGAATGAAAACTAACGAAAAGTGATTTTTTTCTCTAAAAAGTATGATGCAAGGGTTGTATATATACAAGTAAATATAGACTGCTTGTATTCATCAGCAATATAAGGCATGTCAAATGTTAAAAACCTGTATTAGGGGTCAATCCTCGTTCCTTGTGACTGGTTGTGATGGCTTTGGCTGTATTGAATTCAGTTATAAATTTGCTAGTTTCTATTTACCTCCAGAGCGAGACTGAGTTTGTGATGGGTTTGGCTGTATTAAATTCAGCTATACATTTGCTAATTTTTATTAACCTCCAGAACGAGACTGTGTTTGACAGGGAAGCCTTCCAATCATAGGAATTGTAGTGGGAACAATTACGGGAGACATCGGCACCACCAGCAAACGTTCGATGACATCTGCAATTTATGTAAACACAATTATGTAACACATCAAAGTATAGTTTCGGCCATCTATTGACTTTAAAAAAAGATTTGGTGTACCATTATTACATGCCAAATATAATCAACACCCCATAGTTTTAACCTATTGGAGTAGATTCCAATAATATGTGAACGTTTGCTATTTATGGAAACAAATTGATACGAAATTTTCAAAAATTTTGTTAAGGACCGCCTTAGAAGGACTCGCACCACTATTATCTCCATTCAGTACTCTAGATGAAGGAGGTAGAAATAAAACTTTAGTTCTCTTTTTCTTCTTTTTTCAAGGCTTTGTACTGCAATGTTGTTTTTGTTTGCTAGCATAAGTTAAATGGTCAGTATTTTAGAAATCATTACTGAAAATTTGATGCTGATACCAGCTTTCTGGACAATTCTGTGTCATTTCAGAATTGTTGGTTCGAACCGCATCTAGGGCGAATAGTTGACATATTATTACTCTGGAAATTGATAGGTCTCACAAAAGCATTGAAATTAAAAAAATAAAAACCTGGTCAAGGTATACTATTTTTCTTTATAATTGCATATCTTGAACCAGTGAAGAATTTGAGTCCAGACACATGCTGCAGAATTTAATTTTTCACTCTGTTTTGGACATAAATATTAAAATGGAGCCCTATGGGAAATGTAATATTGGTGTGAGACGAGAATGAATCTGAGTAGAACCACTGTCCTTCCGCAAGTAACTGACAAACTTTCTCACAAAGTTTCGGAGCGAGCGGAACTCGACCTTAGCGGTGAGATGTAAGTGATCTTGAGACGGCGCCTTATACCACTCGGTCACGGAGGATCCCTCTGATTTGTAAATATATATTATTAAAATTGTACTTGAAGAAATGGCTTAAGCATGTGTCTTGTTCGAACAATAGAACTGACGGAAACATTCAAACCGCCACTTCAGTTCAGACCTGGGAAAGAGTTGGAATAACATTAGGAACGCAAAGAACATCATCTGAGGTGCTGCATACGTTTTAAGCTTCCGTAAATTAATTTTGATACAAATGCATTGAGCGTAACCAATTTACATTAAATTCAACACCCTGTTGCTACAAAGACATGGTTTAAACAAGAAAATAATAGAACCGAACTGAATAAAATGAAAAAATCTCAACCCTATAGGATTAAATTTATGATAAATAGAAGCATTTTTGGTTGTCAACTCGATATGTGTTTCAAGTTTTTAATAATTATTCAAATTAACAAAATCTCAGCTGAAAATAACTGTAGCGAAGATAGCAATGCAATGCAATCAATTGTTAGTGCTAATCACATAATAAATCACATACTAATGGGTTATTTGCACGTGCATATGGTCATTGTAACTTATAATTATGTTATGTTCTTGAAAATATTCGAGAATTTTGCTTTCTTTATTGCACAATTGTATAAATTGGATGTTTCTTTTTTGTAGGAAATTGTATTGTATGGTGTTTAGCGTTGCTTTCAACAATTGTTCAGTCATATCGCGACGGTGTCTACTTGAGACAGTATTCTAAGCGCTGTCACACTCGAGTATCGTGCCGCAGACACACGGTATGATACCCCACTCAGTCACATTATACTGACACCGGGACGACCAGACCTAGAACTCTATTCTAAATGCTGAGCGTCAAGCAAGGAAGCTTCTAGTACCATTTTAAAGTCTTTGGAATGACCCGGCCGGGGACTAAACCCACGACCTTCCGTATGCGAGGCGGACGCTCTACCACTAGACCACGCCGCGGTCTTTTGTAGGAAATAAAGATATTAATATGTTAAACAGCAATTTCAGCTATTAGTTTATACCGATTTATTTTAGCTCGATTGCGACCAAACCTTAAAGCTTATATGAACTGCTCTCTAGGTAGAATTCATAAATGGATCCAAGAATTTTCGTTAGTGGGGGCGCAATGAAGACCACATAAATCCTAAGTTAAAAGGGGGATCAGTAATGAGCATTGCTTTTTAAATAGGTATCGTGTCTAACCGGTGATCGCCCCTGCAACCTCTTGCGTGGGCGCCTAACACCATATCCACTTCACTACCGCCCGTTTAATTTCAGCAATTTATCGAAATTCATTGTCGTCTCACCAGCATTTATGCCACAGGTTGTAATTTCTTTTTAGAGCACGGTGGAATCAAACGAGGTATTTATATTTTAACCGAAACAATGAACATAACCACGCACTGACATAACTATATCCATTTTCGAACACTTCCGTCTCTGAGCAATGACGGCCGCGTCATAGATAACATAACCCACGTGAACCCCAATCTAAAATCACAAATCCGCCCCTGATGGGAGAACAGATTATATATAACTTGGAAGAGATCTTAATGAGAAAGTAAAAAGAGGCGGTTTAAAATAAGAGGAAGTGTGACGATCCATTTTTTATCAAAATATGACTGAAATCAAGGACTATATAGAAGGATGGGAAACTTGCATCTCTCTACCAATGACTTATATAGAAGGATAGGAAACTACATTTCTCTACCAATGACTTGTATAAAAGTAGACATCGTCGCGATATCACTGAAAAATTGTTGAAAGCGACGCTAAACACCATACAACATGTATAAAAGGATAAGAAACTAACATCTCTCTACCAAGAACTTGTATAGAAGAATAGGAAATTTGCATCTCTCTGCCAAGGACTTATATAGAAGGATAAGAAACTTGCATCTCTCTACCAAGGACTTATACAAAAGGATAGGAAACAAGCATCTCTCTACCAAGGACTTATATAAAAGGATAGCAAACGTGCACCTCTCTGCCAAGAACTTGTATAGAAGGATAGGAAACTTAAATCTCTCTGCCAAGGACTTAATATATAGAAGGATAGGAACCTGCATCTCTCTGCCATTGACTTATATAGAAGGAAAGGAAACTTGCATCACTCCGCCATTGCCTTATATAGGATAGGAAACTTGCATCACTCCGCCATAGACTTATATATAATGAAAGTAACTTGCATTTTTCTACCAAGGACTTCTATAGAAGGACTGAAAACTTACATCTTTCTACCGAGGACTTGTATGAAAGAATATGAAACTTACATATATCTATCAAGGACTTGTATAGAAGGATAGAAAACTTGCATATCTCTACCAATGGCTTATATAGAAGGATATGTAACTTGCATCTCTCTACCAATGGCTTATATAGAAAAATAGGAACTTTGCATCTCTCTACCAATGGCTTATATAGAAGGATTGGAACTTGAATCTCTTTACCAAGGACTTATATAGAAGGATAAAAAACTGATATCTCTCTACCAAGGACTTATATAGAAGGATTGGAAACTTATATCTCTCTACCAAGGACTTATATAGAAGGTTAGGAAACTTATATCTCTCTACCAATGACTTATATAGAAGGGTATGACACTTACATATTACTTCCAAGGACTTATATAGAAGAATAGGAAACTTGCATCTCTGTTCCAAGGACTTATATAGAAGGATAGGAAACAAGCATCTCTGTTCCAAGGACTTATATAAAAGGACAGCAAACGTGCACCTCTATACCAATGGCTTATATAGAAGGATAGGAAACTTGCATCTCTCTACCAATGGCTTATATAGAAAAATAGGAACTTTGCATCTCTCTACCAATGGCTTATATAGAAGGATTGGAACTTGAATCTCTTTACCAAGGACTTATATAGAAGGATAAAAAACTGATATCTCTCTACCAAGGACTTATATAAAAGGATAGGAAACTTATATCTCTCTACCAAGGACTTATATAGAAGGTTAGGAAACATGCATATGTCTACCAAGGACCTATATAGAAGGATAGGAAACTTGTATCTCTCTACCAAGGCCTTATATAGAAGGATTTGAAACAGGTATCTCTCTACCAAAGACTTATACACAAGGATAAGAAACATGTATCTCTCTACCAAGGACCTACATAGAAGGATTGGAAACAGGCATCTCTCTACCGAAGACTTATATAGAACGATAGGAAACTTTCATCTCACTACCAATGACTTGTCTCTATATAAGTGCTGAAATGAATGAACTACTAAGGGGACTCCGTGGTCGAGTGGATTGATTTGAAATGTTTCGCATCTTGGTTATATTTCATTGGTTTTAATTTTTGTTCTTTTAAAACGTAGGTTGTGATTGACCAGTACATAATTTCACAGCATTATGATAAACGTGTCAGTTATATGTGTATCAAATATGTTCTCTGGGCATGATAAGGAAATGTAAAATATATAATTTTATGATATGTTGTATGGTGTTAAGCGTCGCTTTCAATAATTGTTCAGTCATATCGCGACGGTGTCTACTTGAGACAGTATAATAAGCGCTGTCACACTCGAGTATTATGCCGCAGACACATGGTATGATACCCCACTTAGTCACATTATACTGACACCGGGCCGACCAGACCTAGAACTCTCCTCTAAATGTTGAGCGTCAAGCGAGGAAGCTTCTAGTACCATTTAAAGTCTTTGGAATGACCCGGCCGGGGATTAAACCCACGACCTTCCACATGCAAGGCGGACGCTCTACCACTAGACCACGACGCGGTCTGCATGATATAAATAACAGGACATGATACACAAAAATATGCATGTGTGTATCCTTCAAAAACTCCGTGGGAAGTCCTCTGTGCCGTGGTCAAGTGGTCCATGTTGCTGTACTAAGGTCACTCGCCTCTCACAACTTACGTTGTGAGTTTAAGTCTCATTCGTTACAAAGTAGTTCTACGCAGTCGTTCATGCTTATAAACTAGTGAGATGTTTTACACCAAAAGTACAGGTTGTCAAATATGACCTGTTATGCATAACATTGGCCTTTATTCCAATTTATGAAAACCTCTGTGATCAATATTTATTACCGTCAGCGTAAAACTCGTGTGTGGTTGGGGATCCACCCAACCACTTCAATGTTCAGATTGGGGCAGCATATACGTTGCTCCTACCCCCAATATTTTAACAAAACAAGAGGCCCACGGGTCTTAACGGTCACCTGATTATCAAAACAAACATTCATATAAGTATTAAGTTATAAGAAATAATGTTTTTGTCATTTTCCCTTATATATATTTAGTAAAGTAAGCCACACCACCGGGGCCAAATCTTGAGACTCAGTGTCATGAAATTCATAACTGATACGAAAGACCCATAGGCGTTAATAATCATGCTTACAATTTGTTTCTGAGTGCTTCTTATAATAAGAAGAAGATTTTTAAAGGTAACCTTTATATTTTTCGGCCCCAACCCCAGAGATAGACCGTGTGGTCCAGGGAAATGCAAATCAAAATTTATATAAAAATCCTATATGTGTCCATATTCATGCTCACCATTTGTTTCCAAGTCCTTCCGATAGTAAGAAGAAGATTTTCAAAGTTTACCATGAATTTGACTGTTTTGGTCTAACCCCCAAGGCCACAGGGTGGACCATGTTATTCACAATTTTGGTTCGACCTTAGGTACCAAAGTTGCATATATTTCGTTAAAATTTGAGCTTACGATTTCTTTAGAAGAAGTCGAAAATGTCAGTTGTTTACGGATGCACTAAACTGTTTAGGCCCCACCCAAGGGCCAAAACCATGAGACCCAGGGACATGAAATTCATAATTTGTATAAAGGACCAATATGTGCCAAATATCATAGTCACAATTTGTTTCCCAGTGCTTCCTATATTAAGAAAAAAGTTATTTAAAGTTTACTTTGAATTTGATTGTTTTTGCCCCACCTCAAGGCTTCAGAGGTATGGGTACAATGTAATTCACAATTTTGATTCACCCTTAGGTGCCAAAGGTGCATACAACATTTCATTTATTTAAATTAAGCCAGTAAAATAATTGTTTTCTTTTTGATGAATCACTTAAACCTTTTACATTAAAAATACATACTTTAATACTCATTTAACGTTGAAATAAAAACAAAGTTTGCAGATTGCTTTATAAATATCCAAAGATTGACAGTGAAAGTGAGATTATGTATTTGAAAGTAGAGGAAAGAGGGACAAGTAGTACGAGTTTGCATGCCAAAAAACAATAAAAGAAGAGAATCTAAATTATAATTTAGCTACAACCAAAATCTATACAAAGGTGCGTCGCCACTGTTAACACATGTTTTGCATCATATTTATAAAGTGTTTAAATACCATATTATAATACACGTAAACACCCTTTTCAAACAATTATTTGCTGTCAATATACAATACAACAGTTACTGTTTAAATAAATAATATTCAAATTATGTTAAATTTAGATACTTATAAAATTATAGAATCTGACATATCTAACTCGGGAACACACATACAAACATTTCTATTATGATATATCAAATAAGAAAAAAAATATGAATACAGATATCATTAGCTACTCACTGTATACGTCCTGATATAAAATAAATCGTAGGCATCAATAATCAGTCACCTTATACATTTTTATATCTGATAAATACTAAACACTTCTAGATGTTTCCATCTTACCATTCGATAAAGTGTAATGACATATTATCAAAATCCTTCATTTTTAATAACATAAATCGTATATATTAATTAAAAGCATTTACCTCTTAAAATTTGATACACTATCCATCCTCACCTTTTTTCACCATTCACATTTTATATTTTCTGTTGCCTCCGTCGTAAATTAAATAATCATCCATATTTTACTTCTCAATAACAATCTAGTCAATCTGTCCCAATATCTACCATTAAACATTTATATTTTAAATTTTGGTGTAACAACGACCATATTTAATGGTTCTTTTTTACTCGTCACTGTAATCTAAAGTATAAGTTATTACATATTACATTTTTATGTTTTGATATAACATACACCTTAAAATATCAACTATCGTTCACCTTTCCCATTGTTGTGCATCATAAGTAAACATAAATAATCGTTGAGCCTTTTCATCTCCATACAGCCTAATCGAAATAATAATCAATAAGCATAGGTTGTAAAAATTTTGAATATACATTTACATTTTGATATAACATACGGTGTAAACATCAATATACAGTTTTCTGATATAACCTTAATCATAAATATCAATAACCAGTCACCTTTTACACATATATATATATCACGCAAAAAATAGTGTACATCCATATTTTTTAATATATTTCAAAATTGATATGACAGGTATCGTGAACATCAATAATCATATATCTACACTTTTGCTGTAAGCATTTATGATCATTCACAATTTATAACATAAACATAGGCATCAACCGCCGTAGAAAAGTATCGTAAAACTCAATACTTAATCTTCATTTACATTTTGACATAAACATTGTTAACTGTGTAAACATTTCCGTTCCAAGTACAGAAGCCCAATCACCTTATATATGTATATGTGTATATGTATGTATGTATGTATGTATGTATGTATGTATGTATGTATGTATGTGTATGTATGTGTGTATATGTGTATATATATATATATATATATATATACATACATAGACACATATATACATATACACATATACATATATACACACATATATATACACATACACACACATACACACATATATACATATGTATATATACACACACATACATATACATTCAACATACACACACACTTACACATACACACACATACATATAAATATAAATGTACACACATACATACCTACATATATAGACACGCACGCACGCACGCACGCACGCACGCACGCACGCATATACACATACATATACATACACACATACATATATAGTTGAAGTCGTAATCCCATCGTACTATCCTTATATTCGAAAATCAAAACGAAATTAATATAAGAAATAAAAATGGGAGCAGCTGTATTTTAATAGTATTTTATTATATATAAATAACTATTTTCATCATCTTATTATATTAATAGTATCAAAAAACCTATATATAATCGATGTCAGAAACCCTTTATTCGAAACAAAAAAAACAATGCAACATTATTTATTCTCTCAGGCACACATTTACTAACCTGTGGTATGGAAGTAAAATTATATAATGCTTAAAGTAAATAAAATAGATTTCACATACGCGCCTACGCCCGTAGACACACACACACACATACACACACACACACACACACTTATACACATTATAAATATGCTTTCACTTATGTAGGTAATTATTGTCCGTTAGGTTCCAACTGACACTCACAAATATTCCGTGTATATCCGTAAACTAATTTTCGTAGTCCAAGCGTATTTAGTTGTAAACCCGAATTAAATCGGTCTCATACCGTGTTTACGAATAGCTGCACTGGGACGCCGAACATGTTGATACAAGGTAAAACTCACGAGCAATATAGCACGTTGTATTTATTTCTTAAAATAGCAAAGTCTAGAATGGAAACCCAAACTTTCAATTTTCACGAATTCTCAATGCACAACGAGCCTTGATCTCGGAGTACACTGTAGGATAGGTGTGTCAGGACGCTATGACTGACCACTGCTAGCATGTGATTGGACAATTGGCTACTTTGCATATTTATCTACCAGCATGTGATTGGACGATTGGTTATTTTGCATATCTGTCTACTAATCGCTAGATAAGTCGTCTTAATGAATGAACATGTGTAAAATTTGTTGTGAATTGGGGAAAAATTACGCTATTTTTCGTGTGTTATTAGTTATTTTTTTACTGCCAAATGCTGGATATATAAAACTAGGTAAGTGTAACTTATTTCTTGGACATATAACATAGTATGTGCAATAATACATTTCATAGATTTGATATAGTTCCAACCTTTAGAATATGCGTAAATAAGTACGTAGCAGTTGATTCAATACATTTATTTTACATGTTTTATATAATAATTGTATATTATTAATAAATTAGTAAACGCTTTTATCTTTTATCATACAACATTTCATAACGATTGAGCTTACTGTTTTTGAGAAGAAGTAAAAAAAAATTAAAACTTTATTAAATGCTTAGTTTCACAAATAATGAACAGTATAAGCATATACATATAATTTCAATATTACAAAGTATAAACGAAACACATGAACTCATGGCGACATTGATTATACACGTATACAAAGGAAACGACTAAATCGTTATTTTATTTTTGTTGTTTTCAATCAGCAATACATTTAAATCATAAGTATATATTATACAAGTTATCTTACCGAAACGAAATGCAAGTTAACTAGTTAAGCAACCATATGTTTGATTGTTTTACAAAACATCAGTATAACAGATACACACTCACTCGCGCATTCAAGCACAAACGCACGCACGCGCACATAAACCCAGCGTGTGACACAAGCTCAATCACGTAATAGTATATACACATATACACATATACATATATACATACACATAGACATTCATACAAAAAAAACATACGAGGTATGTCTCAGTAGTAATAGGACGACCCTGTCATTTTTGTATTTAGGGTGTCACATGCAAACCAGTGGTATCAATGGACAGATCGACACATCTTCTATTGTAATAAAGCATCAAATCAACTTTCAGTCATTGTTAAGTTCATGCAAAAGGCACCATAGTAAGGAGAGTTTGGAAGTACGGGTTTTTTTGAAATTGTACGCCATTTAAAAAAAACAATATTGCCTTCGAAAGCAGACATCTTCCCCAATATCGTGCCAAATGTTATGAAATAACAGTGGACGTAATTTCAGATCATGTACGAATGTTATATAAAAATTCGGCGTTATCGATAAAAATTTGATTATTGTGCGCACTTTTAAAATAACAATTGCGAATTTGAATGGTAAACAATTGGACGACGTCACGCCTAGAGTGGAAATTTAGAATGTGGTAAAAAAAAATGTTTGGAAAAAAAATTGACCCCACAGGAGACTCTGAAGTTTATTTCACACAACTCTTCAACAGATGGCATATCCTGGAGTCTTATCTATTGGTGGTACAAACGGGTTTCCAATGGTGAGACGAAAGTAACTGACCATTAGCGATCTGGCCGACCAAAATCTTGTGTGGTTTATCTGGGATTCAAGTCAGATCTTTGTGAAAAGCGCTTTCAGTACCTCCGGGCCATATGCCAGAGTGTACATTCAGGATCTACGAGTCATCATAGTATCGTGACATGTACCAGAAATGGGAGCAGTACCACAAAAATTGTGTTTTGCACAGCGGTTCATACTTCGAAAAAAGAACGACTTTCATTTGTATGTCACTTTGACGTCGCACAAATAACGTCAATCTCCCCCGTACTTTGTAACATATACATTTTGACTTGTCAAAATTAATGTTAAATAGTGGTGTGCGATATTGAAATTTTGCATGCTTATAGTTTAGATATTGAAAATTATCCATGCCAAGTTTTGTTTGGATTTAAACACTTAAAGTCATATTTCAAAATACGTCCTATTACTTTTGGGACATACCTCGTACATACACATACTTGATATAAGAACATATAATATATACACTATTTAATCAGTATTACGTACAGTAGATATATAAAGATAAAATTGATAACCTATGTTCTGCCTTAAAAGTATTGCAATATTTTATCACAAAATATGCTCAGCTTTTAAGCTTGTTTGGATTTACAGAGTTAAATAGTTCTATAAACTTTAAAATATTTGGTCTTGTATAATAGAATTTATTAAGATAAAACCTTCTATCGTCATGTAACAATGGACATACTAAAAGATAATGAAACGCATCACCAATATCATTACAGTTAAAGGTACACTTTCGTTCATTTGAAAATGTAAATGACGAACGAAAGGCGGTCTCAAATGTCCCTTGAGACAAAGTCTCAGGTGACCTAAAATGTATAAAGGTCACACAAATACCAAACACCTTATTTGCATCCATGCTTTTGTCCTAAAACCTCGCTCAAATACAGCATTTGGTGTTTAAATGCAAAATGAAATACAGAGGGGCCACCAGTCACATTCAACACTATCCCTAACATTTTGGCTATGAACGAGGCATCGGGTTTGAAACCCAGTGGATGTTTACTTTTATAATCTTATAGGTGTATGTGTGTGTGACAGTGTGTTTGATAAAAACTTTAAAAAATCACAACATATTGAAGTAACGACCATTTTTTGCAATTGAAAATCTCACTTAAATGCAGCATTTGGTTTTAAAGATATGAACATTATCCGCGTGAGGCCCCCTACAGGTCTCACTGAAGAATTACCTCCCTTACATGACGGTAGATTATTACACCCAAGAAATTAGAGCTGTGTAAAGCGGTTGGGCATTTTTTTGTTAAAAATACATAAAATGTCATATGTCTTTGTGCATATGGGAACATTGGAACATTTTCATGATTTCTGCAAAGTTTGGGTGACACTGGGAACTGTTTGACGAAGCTATAACAGTTTAAAGATGTGTAGTGATACACTGCAACAAATGGGCAGAATTGTCAAAAATGAAGGGGTGCTATAAAATCGTCGAAATTGTGAAAAAGCAACCTGGTCAACCCCATGTTTTTTTCTGCATATTTGGACCAACAGAGGACTATCTATGGGAATAAGGCACTTTTAGAACCACTGGTAATGTATCCAGTGTTCCAGAAGTGCATGTCTCTATATGTAGAACAGTACAAAATTAATTGGTGTGTGAGACATACACCCTCGTCAGCGGGAGGGAATGCCACATTCTTCCCTACGTCTTTGTTTCCAGTGCATAAGATCCCTAGTTTAACACCGGTAGGAGACTCATTTTTTCTGTGTGTATATGTGTGTTGTATGTTTGTGACGTATGTGCGTGCGTGTTTTAAATACAAAACGTTAATAACAAGTATATTTCCTCTTAAACTTACTAAAAAGCAGCATATGTTGTTGTTTTTAAGTTTCACCTACCGCAATCTCCAGTGGCCCCCAGTGTTTGCGTTACTGAGATACCGGTGTTAAAGCCCCGTGAAAGTATATAGTTTTATAAAAAACAGTTTAATATTCACAAAATATTGTGAGTAAATATCAATCAAAATTTATCATAAACACTCACTAAGATGCACTTTTTGATGTTCAAAATATCGACATTTTCCGGGGGAGGCTAACTACTCCCCCATTAATTGAAACGATACTACGCCTATAAATGCAGGTCAAATTTTAAACATGCACTTGAAAGTGTCTTTTCTGCCTGCCTGCCTGCTTGCCTACCTGCCTGCCTGCCTTAAAATATATACGTCTGTACCACCGTCCACATGAAATAAAGGCATCCACCCGTCCGTCCGTCCAATACGAAGCACGCCCGTCATTCCGTCCATCCACCAAACAACCATCCATCCATCCATCCAGTTAACAATGTTTTCCTGTGAAGGTTAGGTTAATCAGTACTCAAGCACAACCACCACCGCAAGTAACTTATGAATTTCCTAAATTAATCACCACGGAGACTGTGGCCGGGCGGTGATTCGAACTCATGACCCCTAGATTTATAGTCAGACGTGCCACCGATTCAGCCTACCGGGGCCCGGCTCCCGGGTGATGTAATATTGCTAACTGATAATAATACTGATACAAACAATGATTTGAACATGCTGCCGCACGTGTTGGATTAACTATTTTGATAGTAATTTGTAATGTAACATACAAGGTATTTCATTCACAAGAATTGTTCATTCATTTTCATAAGAAAGGAGATGTTGTATTATCTATGCATGTGTTCATAACTCTTTAGCATATTCTATGTTGTAGTTACTTCCCTTTACTTAGAATACGAAATACTCTTATAATTTGCCTCCGTAATTTCATGCGTTTCCATACCATGAATCACTTGCTACTTTGAACATCTTAGTTAGAGCACACGCTTTGTGTCGTTCATTTTAGTTCCATTACTTCAATAGTATTATTATGTGTTTCTGTGTATACCACAAACACAACACAGTTGAAAGATTTGCTCGAAAATTGAAGTCTATAGGGAGTATATTGCAACAAAAGTGTTTTTACGGAACCTGTACAAGGACACATATCACAATGCAAATTGGAGCAAACAGAGACGAACAGAAGTGGTCAACAAACATCGACGGAGCCTCCACAGGACAGTGAAACAAACAGCAGTGCCCAGTGACAGTCTTTTGATGCAAAAACGATCAACAAACTGGAACTGACGAACTCCGAGTTGCGACGCACATTTCCGACATCATTGTTCAATCACCAGGTGATACCACGTGCTGCATCACGGGATCAGTACTGTTGCCTGGCAACCAACTCGTCATTGCAGATTTCGATAATAAGAAGATTTAACTCGTAAACACGAAACAAAATAAAATTATCTCTGAAATACAACTGTCATCCGCACATTGGGACATTACAAAAACCAACAACAGTAAAGTTGTCGTGACAGTGCCAGGGGTGCATATTATACAGTTATTTACACACTTGGTCCCTAGTTACTCGGGAAATACGAATACGGTGTGTATGTCCTCGGTTGCCAGAGTGTAAACGGTGTGCAACCCCGTTTAAACTGTCTCGTACACTTCTACACACTTGGTTCCCGGTTACTCGGTAAATACTGATACGGTGTATATGTCCCCGGAGTGTGTAAATGGTGTTCGTCCCTGGTTAGAGTATAAAATTTCATTAGTCACTAATTTAACAATACACAACATTTTGAGCCTGGAACGTTTCAAGGGGTGCTAAACTTGATACTAAACGTTAAAATTTAAGATCTAGCTCTATTATTAAAGAAGATTAAAAAAAGTCTCCAGTTGCCATGAATACATCGGACGTCCCCGGTTGACACCTTGTGTGTGTGTGTGTGTGTGTGTGTGTGTGTGTGTGTGTGTGAACATATATATTAACTATCATGGATTACTTATAGAATTAAGATATCTATTTAAAAGTAAATTGTTAACGATATTCATTTATAAATAATAAAATCAAACCTCTTTTTAAATATAAACTACAGATGTACAGATGGTACTTTCAGTGTTACAAATATTTAACAAATATTTAACAATAGTTAAAAATTGTTTCATAAAATATGTCACGTGATAAATAGATACATATGATATATATATATATATATATATATATAATTAATAATTAATGTATATAATGAGAAACATTATATGTTTAAGTTACAAATAATATAATTATGAATCTTGCAAAAGCCAAGTGCTACCGTTACGACATTCAAATTACGCGGTTCCATACCGAGTATATCTATGATGTCAGTAATTAACAAATTACGCAGTTCCATACCGAGTATATCTATGATGTCAGTAATTAACAAATTACGCGGTTCCATACCGAGTATATCTATGGTATCATTAATTAATAAATTACGCGGTTCCATACCGATTATATCTATGATATCATTAATTAATAATTTACGCGGTTCCATACCGAGTATATCTATGATGTCAGTAATTAATAAATTACGCGGTTCCATACCGAGTATATCTATGATGTCAGTAATTAACAAATTACGCAGTTCCATACCGAGTATATCTATGGTATCATTAATTAATAAATTACGCGGTTCCATACCGATTATATCTATGATTTCATTAATTAATAATTTTCGCGGTTCCATACCGAGTATATATATGATGTCAGTAATTAATAAATTACGCGGTTCCATACCGAGTATATCTATGGTATCATTAATTAATAAATTACGCAGTTCCATACCGATTATATCAATGATATCATTAATTAATAATTTACGCGGTTCCATACCGAGTATATCTATGATGTCAGTAATTAATAAATTACGCGGTTCCATACCGAGTATATCTATGGTATCATTAATTAACAAATTACGCGGTTCCATACCGAGTATATCTATGATGTCAGTAATTAATAAATTACGCGGTTCCACACCGATTATATCTATGTTATCATTAATTAATAATTTACGCGGTTCCATACCGAGTATATCCATGACATCATTTATCAATAAATTCTAGATATTTTATTATGGGTTTTATGTTATTGCATCTAAAGAATAAAATTTCTTTTTTTTGTTACACATATTGCATAAACCGTTCGATAATCGTGTTATATTTAATCTGTGTTCCATGAAAATTGCATTAAGAAGAAATTATGAACTGCTTGGCTTTGTTGGAACAGTATGAGCTTTTAATATTCATTTGCAGGCTATTATTATTATAGTGTTATCTGCTCCAATCAAACCAGACCGCGGCATGGTCTAGTGGTAGAGCGTACGCCTCGCATGCAGAAGGTCGTGGGTTCAATCCCCGGCCGAGTCATACCAAAGACTTTAAAAATGGTACTAGAAGCTTCCTCGCTTGACGCTCAGCATTTAGAGGAGAGTTCTAGGTCTTGTCGGCCCGGTGTCAGTATAATGTGACTGGGTGGGGTATCATACCATGTGACTGCGGTATGATACTCCAGTGTGACAGCGCTTAGAATACTGTCTCAAGTAGACACCGTCGCGATATGACTGAAAAATTGTTGAAATTGTTGCTAAAGACCAAACAAATCAAATCAAACCAAACTATTACATGGCGTTAAACTTCAATTAGACTCGGTTACATTACAAAGTACGCGATCCTGTATCCATAGAGGAATGACGATCATGTTTTCCGGCCGACAATTTGTTCTACGAAAACTCTGATATACTTAACAATTTAAATTATTCATAATGTGCATTCGTTATAAAATAATACTCGACACATATAAAATTGTACCAGAATACTTGATCTTTCATGGAATTATGATTATTACATATCAAACCGTGACGATCTTTTCAGTTGACGGGTATAATACATGCTGTTGACATTGTATATTTCAGTTTGACAATACGTCACATTGAACGTCATTTTCCCCGTCATGACGTAACACTTACCACGGATCCCGGCTTAAAATGCTATATTTAAAAGAACGGCGATTCTCCAATTCGAAAAGGTGAAATCTCACTCTCGTGCGTGACGAGATCTGTGCGTGACTTGAGCTCAGGGGAATCGCGTCACACCATAACAAACCGCAGTGGTGTTTCTGACAGTAATTAATTACAACAAAGTTACATAAAACAGCCATGAAACAAAAGAAAACAATACAAGATATGAAAGAAAATAAAAAAAATAAGTTTCTCATGATAAAATAAAAATACTTTTTATCTTTTTGTGCTTGTTTGTATACTTTAATTGATGATTGATTTCTGGTGATAGGTGGGGTAATTTGTAAACTTGAGGAGTTTAGTATTGGTTTTTTTATCAATATCCCTACTATCATTTACAAATAGGGAATGGTTATGTTTTATTTGTTAAATAGTTCATGCGACATGACGGATTTTATAAATAATTCTTGTCTTTTTATAGATGTATCATCTACCAAATTTCGGACCCAACTGACGCCATGCATGTTGCACAGTTAATGGGCCTTTTTTGTTTAAAACGTAGGTAAATGATTTAAAAAGCATTATTACTATAACATATCAACATAACCTAATGTAGTTTTTTGCAGAAAAAAAATATGATTTTCTTTTATTTAAGAGAGCTTTGAATGAATTACAGACGTTTCGTACCACCAGACTAAGGTTTCGTACAACACATAGGTTAATACATAAACTTTACAGTGTTTCACACCATGATTAGGTGTCACAATCATAGACTTACGGTATTTGTTTTTAATTAGTGTGTGATAGTATTGGATTGTTATTATTTGGGGTTGAAACGTAACTTAAATACATTTTATTTTATTTATGCATTTATTGTATTAACGAGAAATTTGATATATTTATTATAAATTTACACCATATACTACGGACATAAATTACACAAAATAATATACATACAATTTTGATTTTATCATATTTACAACATTAACTTGTATCTTATTGTAATGCATGACCACGATGAGATATATTTGCTTTAACAATAGTGTATTTGTGAAATAATACATAAACTCAGAAAATTTCAATTTGTGACAAAAAACTGTAACGTCTGCATCCCTGGTATATATTCTTTTAAGAAGATAAATAGAATGATACACATTCACCTGCTGTTATACCAAGGTACTATATAAAATGTAAAAAAAATGGTCATTTAAGAAAGATATACACGGAAATGGAACGTCCGTCCCAGTAACGTCTGCCTCCCCCTCCCCAACCTGCATATACATTCTATTTTTTTCTAATTTATAAAATCAATTTCACTTTGTTTTCAATGTATTAAGTATTAAATGTTTGCAGAGTGCAACTAAGATATGAATAATTTATCCCCTAAAAAATGAACAAAAATTTAGAGATTTTGTTTAATGTCACTCTAATATAGGGGATGAACGTTACAAAAAGGGGAAGGACGTTACATAATTTCTTACTATTGGTATTAACCCCCTAAATAACTGAAAATGTTTAAATTAAGTAATTGTCCATAATACTATGCAATATATCATACACCTTATCTTAATCCCTGGGGTCATAAAACCTGTGGTGAATTATGGAAATTGGGGTACAATGTGCATGTTTTTTTCTCATTACCACATGGTGTGACTGTAGTGTTAGTGAATTATGAAAGCTCAGCAGGATGCCAGTAACTGGACAGTAGCATACATTTTGTGCAATATGCCTGTAGGCAAATATATTCCATATGACACTATCCATCAAAGATTAAAAAATCATATTTGTCCAGGTAACTAGTAGACTGGGTAACGATATCATATGGGCTAGTTATAGGTAAAATACACAATATGATAAAACAAAAAAACAGTGCAAGTTATGCAAATATATAAATACCACTCAGCAACGCTTCATCTTAATTTACTTTAAAAGGGTATGAAATTAACATATTATCAGCCATTTCTTAGTGTACAGCAATGGATGCACCAGTTTAACATGATAATGAATACAAAAGCTGTCAAATGCGTTTTCTTTTTTTCGCTAAATAAGGTTTTATTTATTATTCTCTATGAGCCCGTTAAATATATATAATGGACCATTTTTTGCTTAAATTCCATTCCCGATTTAAAATGGTGAATTTGATAATTGACTGACTGCGTAGCAAACAGTGCATACCTTGATAACACGGCTTGGCTATGCAGGCTGATCTGGGTCTACCTCGACACTAACTGCAATATTATTTTTGTTTTCTTTAGCGGAGGGTTATTTTCATATTTTACAAATTCAATCATGCTTGCTTTTGTAATGACTGCCGGGCCAGATTAGCTCAGTCGTTAGCGCGTCTGAATATTAATCCATGGGTCACGAGTTTGAATCCCCCTGGTCACAATCTTCGTAATGGTTGATAAACATATTGCGTTTCATCATTATCATTCGTCTCTGATATAAAAGAGAGATTAGATGCGTTAAAAATTCCATACAGGTACATTTTTGAAAATGATGCTTATATATTAATTCAGATATCTCAGATGAATACATTAATTCTTTTTTAAGACTTAAACATGAAAAACAAGCATATTCCGTCTGTTTGGAAATATGGAAGGCCGTACAAATTTTCCCAGACTGTCGGCATTTGAGATGGAGGATATTTGGATTTTCTTCATCAGTTGTCTATGGGTATCCATGGCTTAAATTTGCCATTTTAATCCTTATTACTCCGTTTGATCCTAGACTGCCACTGTTGGGCTCTTTTTAAATAGTGTAAAATGTAGAACGTGGTAGAACTTTAATTCTCTTGTGGTTACACAAGGGCACACAACAATAGTCATCCGACGGCATTTTAATTGAACTGAAATAAAATTCATATAACAATAAACTTAAGTCACTAATAAATAATTGATGAGTAAAAAATAAAATAAAATAATAATTATGAAACATGTACAGTATAATTACACGGGAATGTTCGTTTCTGTGTTGAAACCAGGCTACTACATCTGGTACAAAACAGCCTCAGAGACGGAGTTTTAAACTTCTAACTCGTCTTTATATATCTATAATAAATTATGTTCTTGAAATAAATTAATTAATTTCTTCTGCAAGAATAACATTTACACTTATATACCAGACACACACACCATTTTACATTATGCTACCACCACCAACTTACAACAGTAATAAAAGTCACAATAAAAAGGTAATCATGGTGAACAACCGCATCATTTCTTTAAGTTCATCATTGATACTATCATACTCTATAAAATTAAACTTTATTAAAATGCTTTAAAGCAACACATCCACGTTTAAACTTTATTAAAAAGTTTTTCAGTTGAGTTGTGAGCACATTTCCCATACATAAATATATGGTCCGTGAGCTGTATATGTGCTAACAAACACTATCCAGAACCCTTTAGAATTATAAAAAAAGATGTCCAAATTATAAAGCGTGACAAACGCTTTATAAATTATTTTTAAATTGCCGAGGATTCCAACTTGGCTTCAAATTGAATTATGCGAGTCGTATTAAAAAAACTTCACGTTTTAGTGCGTAGTGAACTTTACCTGCTTTGAAAGTCATTTTGACAATTTTTTTTTGGACTCGGGTGAGTTACACGCTTGTTTTATAAAGTGTTAGTCACGCATTATAATTTGGGCATCATTTTGTTCCGGATTGTGTTTATATGCTCATATACAGCTAATTGATCATATGTTTGTATGGGAAATGTGCTCATAACTCAATTAAATATTTTTTTTTAAAAGTTCAAACGTGGATGTGTTGCTTTAATAAATAGTTGTGTTGTTAATATATGAAAATTCAAGTTACTAACGTGAAATCTACATTGTTTCAGCAGCAACCGCGACGAGAATTCAGGATTTGGAAGAGGTCAATAAAAGAAAAACGTCAGTTCTATACACGGGAGAAAGTGACATAATTTCCCGTAACATATGTTGTTTTTTTATTACATCAAACTAAACGGCTATTACGGAATAACAGTTCATTACGCACATGTTTAATGTCCCGAAAAACAGACGTCTCGTCAATAAAGTCATACTGAACAGTCAAAAAATGAAATAATAGTTTGTATTGCATTAAACTTATGTATGCATATATTCATTTTTACTATATTGTACGTAATGTTTTTTGCTCCGAATGGTTTAGATTTTGTATTTAAAATGTCCTCTATGATTTGTGGCCCCCGGCATTTTTATTGGTAAATAACGTCTGTCATTGCATTTTGACCATGTTTTTAACATGTAACATTGTCTTTTGAAAAGTCTTAAAGTCTATTAACGAGTAGATTTAGTTTCTGTTGATGTCCGAAAATATTGAAAAATTTGGTGAATTATTTACACCTCGTATCGAGCATCTCTGATAATGTGCTCTAAACGTTCTCGTTGATAAAATAATATCATTGGTTTAGTTATATTTGATATCCACAAAGTATCACGATTCCATTGAAGTAACCGATAGTCGGATAATTTGCTATTTTCTTGTAATTTAAATGATGCAAAAATCAATACACATATAATACAATTACGTCAACATTTTGTACAGTTTTAACGTAAACGTCGAGTTATGCTTAGAGGTAGCATCGGCATTACCGTTGCATTACGTCTATACGCTCTTATATATTTATATAAAAGTGTACATGTTTGAGGTAAAATGCATAATTATTTCTTCCTATAATTTCCTGTCCGATGAGACAATTGTGTTTAAATGTCCGGTGCTGATATATTTCCGTATGATATATGAATTTCATACTCATGCTTTCTTTTGTTTATTTTCTTTTTAATATTTTGAGGTACATATATGATTATGCATTTTTTATTACTATACTTGTTGACATGTACAACTGACACACTATTTATGCACTACATCAAATCATAAAATCGGTACCGTGTATGTCCCCATTTCTCCTGATCAATTCCTGAAGCCTAGAACGCATTGGACGACACAGAGTCCTATAAACTCGACGCGGAATCAGTTCCCACTCGTAAATCAGTACATTCGTTAATTCCTGGACATTGGTTGAAGGGTTAGGACGTTGACGTATCCAACGTCCCAACACATCCCAGATATGCTCTATATGGTTACAGTTAATGGATAAAGCTGGCCACGGCAACACAGGGATGTTGTTATTGTTCAGTAAGTACATTATTACTCCGGCTTGATGCGGTGGAGCGTTATCTTGCATGAACGGAAGTCGGTCACGTTGCTGCAATATCGACAGGACCACGGGCGTAATAATCTGATTCATATTGCTTTGCGCGTTCAAATTACCATTACAAATCACTAGCTGTGACTTAAAAACCATAACGCTGCCGCAGCTGTAACGCTCATACTCCACATCACAAATATCTGCATAACGTTCATTACGTCGACGCGTAACCTGCCGTCGGCATTGAACAAAGTGAATCTAGACTCGTCAGAAAACAAAATCATATTTCAGTCTGCATTATTAATGTTTGAACGTGTGTTGTGGTCACATATGTAACTAAAGCACATATGTAACTAAAGCACATATGTAACTAAAAGGACACATATGTTACTAAAAGGGCATATTTTTAACTATTTAGAAAAATACCGACATAGCACAAATGTAACTAATCGGACAAATATGTAACGAAAATCCCATATGTAACTGACACAGGCATGTATGTTATTACTACCATATCATATTTATGACTAACAACATGTAACATCTCAATCGCGGTGTTTATCCGGCGAAAATTGTGTATGGCGTCGTTTTAAGAAAATTCAAATAAGTACATGCATTTTTGATATATTAGTTTATCTTTATCATTTAATAAGACAGTAATACACAGTTATATACAGAGGCGCCCTACTTATGACTTTAAAACTCCCAATAAGTAGACGCTAAAACCTAATTCGGAGATTTTAAAGTCTTAAATAAATAAACTTAGTCCTTATTAGGATATGTTAAAGTCTAAAATAAAACGCTAAGTCCTAATTAGGAGAATTGCAAGTCTTCATTAAATAACTAAGTCCTAATTAGGAGAATTGGAAGTCTTCAATAAAATAACTAAGTCCTAATTAGTTTTTCTGATAGAACATTATGCATTTGCAGCTACATAAAATTAACAGTGCAACATTTTTATTTGTACGAAATATTGCGATACATGTTAACATTAATGTATTCTAGCGGAAAAAAAGAAACTGTGCATGGGTAAAATGTTCATTTATCGCTCAATTTTATAAATTAAAGCTTGGAACTTTACACAGGTAAATTGTGTATCCATCTCGGTCATTTACACTGGTCAGTGCATGAGTTGCACGGGTAGTTTGTCTGTCTGGCCAACGTCTTCGTTTTCAAGTATTTGTTTGGCCAGCAGTCAATCGCAAACACGTTTGTCGCCTAAACCTGTGTAAAAGCATAGTGTTGATACCTGTAAGACACAAAACCAGCATAATTTTGAAAAACGTCTTTGATACGCCATGCCAAGGTTGAATGAAACTGACAGATGCCACGCCGTAGGCATGATTGAAGCTGGTGTACGTCATACTGACGTTGCCAGACAATTTGGTGTGCACCGAAATACTGTAAACGCCTTGTTGAGACGGTACCAACAGTTTGGGACAACCAGAGACCGGCCTCGGTCAGGACGTCCACGCGTAACGTCTAATCGCCAGGATACGTACATCCGGGTCGTTCATCTCCGTGAACGACTCAGAACTGCTACTTTGACGGCTAGAAGTATTCCTGGCCTTAGAAGAATTAGTCCCCGAACGGTACGTAATCGATTGCTTGAACGAGGCATACGTTCACGACGTCCAGCCATACGTCCTGTTCTCCAGCAACGTCATCGTGTAGCACGTTTTGCCAGGTGTAGACGACACATACACTTCACGCAACAGGACTGGGCACGTGTTCTTTTCACGGATGAGTCCAGGTTTCATCTCGACAGCAGCGACGGTCGTTCTAGAGTGTACCATCGTGTTGGTGAACGTTTCCATGACAGTTGTGTGATTCAACGACGTACATTCGGCGGAGGTAGTGTCATGGTGTGGGGTGGCATCTCATCCCGTGGCAGAACAGCTCTTGTGGTTGTGGACGGCACACTTACAGGTATCAGATACCGTGCCGAAATCATACGGCCTCACGTCATTCCATTTGTGCAGCAACGTAACGTCACGCTGCAACAGGATAACGCTCGCCCGCACGTCGCGCGGGTCGTCACCGACTTCTTGATCCAGAACAATGTGAATGTGCTGCCCTGGCCTGCAATGTCACCGGATATGTCGCCTATAGAACACGTGTGGGATGAGATGCAGCGTCGCTTATGTCGCCTCCAAAATCAGTCGTTGACGTTACCTGACCTGTCACGTGCGCTTGTGATAATCTGGAATGGTATTCCCCAGCACAGTTGTCGCATCAATGAGGCGTCGTTGCCAAGCATGCATCGATTCCAATGGTGGACATACACGGTATTGATGAGATGAACTTTGTTTAGAGAACGTCTCTGAAAACTGATCTCTATCCAAGACGCTGCTGATGCAATAACCATATCATTTGAGCTGGTGTTGAATAAAGGTCAGATAAAACCCTGTTGAATTTTTTTTGTGATTTCTTATATATTTTCTAAGTTATATCATATTATACCCATGCACAGTTTCTTTTTTCCGCTAGTATATTTAAAATGTTTATTTCTTAATGTTAAATTTATTTGTTTTCATTGTAGTTTTTATAACAAAGTTGTGTAAAATAAATAATTAATACTGTTGTAATCAAATATATTACGGAAACTCATTTATCATGTACAAACCTTGAATATTATATAAACTACATGTATTTTTAAGATACGTTGTAAACCACTAGGTGAAAGAAGCAGTCCAACATTTTTTGTACGAAAAGCTTGAATATTATATGAGATTCGTGTATTTTTCGATGCATCCGTATCAAGTTGGTTCTTGCTCTTTGATTGACCTTTATTAATTGCAAATTGTAGATCAGTTAGTTTATCAGGTATTACAAAACTGACTTGTAAATTATTGTTTTGTTTTATTCGAGACAGGTAAATGGATACACTGTATTAAAAACACTCAAATTATGTATAAATAAAATGGTTTTGATCCATGCAACTAATACATAATATCTACTTAACCACTTAGCTGACGCGATAATTATCTGGTTATCAAGTTAACTAGCGTGATAGGATTTTCGTTACGATAAATATCTTAACTCGGAAAGTTGCCTATTAACTGCTTTGCAACTGCTACCACATATCAACTTATATTGACTAGATATCTAGATAAGATTTGCGATACCGCTTAGTTAACTGAATAACTTGATAATATTCGTGTTATCAAATATTAAGTATTTTAAATACTTTGGTACTTACTCAACAAATTCATTAAATTAACTACATGTAGTTACGAAAATCTTGCCTAGATGGCTAATTAATATATTATGTTGGTATGTGGTGACAGTTGCAAAGCTATTGAAGCGTATATGGGATATACTGATTACGTGTTCATGTAGGGTAAATCATGCTATGCTATGTCGACATGCCTTGATAGAACATAACATTTAGTCATAATTTATATTCTTTTGGCTATATAATATCACTTTCGCTACTTACATTTTGCGACATACTTACATGTACTTATCTCTGGGACATATATTTTCCGGACATTTTCATAATAAGGATATGTCGACATATATAAACACTTCTTTTCGAGAAATATCGCGCTTTGCCGATATATAAAGGGTTTAGCGGTATAACTTTTCCCTGATTATGTATATCATCATAGTATTCTGACATACATTTTGACCACATTGACACGTGAACCACGTGTACCTATATTCACAAGTTGCTAGAAATCTCCTCCAATTACATGCAATTACAGCCGCTGGCGTAGACACAATGGAAATGGTAATTTATTATTATATTTTACTATTTTAAATTGTTTAATATTTTTTTCGCCAGACTTGATAGAATTGTTCCCGTGTATGCGTAAGTATTTTTCCAGACCTTGAAGTCAAATTTACTATCAATAACTTGATAGTAATGTGTTATTGTGGAAAATTAATAAAATTTCGTCTGTTTTTTTCCTTCTTAGGATAAAACATATTGTTTGCGGATCAAAAGTATTTCTCTTGAATTGTCAACACACTGTCAACAGAAGTGTATACTTGTTTTTTTCTTATCACGTGCTATCACATGTTTGAAGGTCATTTTAGCAGAAACATACGGTGGGTGGGGAAGCTGTAACACATGTTATTTGAGGGGACGGGTGTAGGGGAGGCAATTTTGGTCTGGGCCGATAAGGATTACTAAGTTATCGAATACTTATGCTTGATCATGATTATGTTTGTGCTCTTTGCAAGTCATTATAATGCAATTTAAACATTTTAGCAGGAATCGAAGAAAACATTCTTATTGCAAGTTATGCGTTTTTTGAATGATGATGATGATGATGGTGATGATGATGATGATTATCATAATCATTATATTGAGAACGATACCAATGATGATGATGATGCTTCACCACCAAAATATCTGTTTATATATACATCCATGTAACACATGCAAACCTTGACATAATATTCCCATCTATAAATACAATACTTTCTATTAAATTTACAAAATATATATATATATATAAATTATGGATAACCGATTATTAGTTATTTTTGTATCTCTATTTCAGTTTTGTGTTTCCTGGTACTTACAATGATTGAACCAGTTACAGTGGCTATTTCAAATAAGTACAAAGATGATGAGCTATTACTATAGACAGTCATACCTGGAAGAATATTTGTGGATTCATGCTTTTTTACACAATATAGTAGTCAGTTTAAGTCATTGAAACGGATCATCAAACGGCTGGAACTTCAGAAACGTAATGTGTCATTTACATTACCAGATGTTGTAAGTGCCATAAGGACAGAGTTGTTTAAAAAAAATATTAATCCTGAAGACGTGGATTTGAGAGCTCGGCATCGATTGCGCCGTCGAGCTTACTAAAACAAATGACCGAATTATAGTATACACACTGATGGTTATGACAGACGACAGATAATTGTATCCAATGTCGGAATGCACGGTTAAATAACTCAATTTCTATAGACATTTCTGTTCCTTTACACTACAACCATATTTATTAAAGATAAATATACACACATTTCGAGTTGCAATGACCAGATGAAGGGTTTCTTCACATAGGCTTGAAGTAAAAAATGGTAGATGGAAGCAACCGAGCACACATTGAGTACTCAAGGATTCGAGTCAATATCCATGTAATACTAATGAATATTCAGATTTATTACATGACCTACCGGTGCAGAAGTACTCCAGGATCCGAGTCAATATCCATGTAGGAATAATGAATATTCAGATTTATCACATGACCTACCGGTGCAGAAGTACTCCAGGATCCGAGTCAATATCCATGTAAGAATTATGACTATTCAGATTTATCACATAACCTACCGGTGCAGGAATACTTCAGGATCCGAGTCAATATACATGAAAGAATAATGAATATCCAGATTTATCACACGACCTGCCGGTGCAGGAGTACTCCAGGATCCATATCAATATTTAGGTAAGACTAATTCATATTCAGATTTATCACATGACCAAACGGTGCAGGAATGATGTTTGAAATGTAGTGCGTATTTGCCTTCTATCCATTAATAACTTGCTGAAATCGCTTATGTCTTCATTTCAAAGCCCCAAAGTACTCTCCTCTGTTAGAAATACTTACTTTGAGTTTGTGGATACATTTACGGAAAGCGTCATGGTAGGCTGATATATAAGGAACTGGTTTACGGCAGAACCGAGAACATGCCGTGACCCCTAACTACGGCCAAAGAAGATTTTTTTTTTATTTTGTGAAAAAGAAAGAAGTCACATGGGGCAAGCTCTTGGGAAATAAGCGGGTTGTGGTAGTACTGTAACATTTTTCTCAGATTTAACAAAATCCGTTACAAAGCCAGAGGTGTGCGCTTGGGCATTGTCAAGCAAGAGGTGTACATGTTTGAATCCAGTGACTTGGCGACGTTTTAACTTCAGTTTTAGTAGTACCACTTCACGATTGTACCTTCCAGTCACATTTTTACCCTTGTTTACCGGTACCTGTATTGTTAAACCTTCAATATATAAGAATATTGCATAAAGAGTCTTCTGTAAACTCAAGGTCCGTTTTGGCAATGACTGGTCTTCTGTCATGTTTGATGACCCATAGTTTGTTCCCAACATTACGCACTGGCTCGAAATAGCATACCCAGGTTTTGTCACCAGTGACAAAATTTGTAAATTGTCTTTGGTTATATCAGGGAACATTTTAAGCAGTTTTTGGCAGTGCCTTCATTTGGTCGTCATTAAATAAGTGGGACACTCGCCTAACAGAAATTCCCTAAACTTTCATGTTTTTTCTCTGAACGAAACGAACTGAAGATAGAAAGATACCTGTAATGCGTGCTATGACACACACATTATATCGCTCATCATTTTGAAAAACTTCTGCTGTATTTGGCCAACCAGATTTTGACACAAGAAACAATTTTCTTTTTCCATCTACTGACACTTTCGTCAACACATACTCACTTGTGATTTCATCAAAATATATTTTTGAGGACTACCGAGTTTAGTACGAACTTTGATATAAGGTCGGATTTCCCCCATTAATTGCTACTTGTTTCCCAACCATGTTTACAACAGTGATCAACGGTTGCCTATATTGAAATGACTGTAACTCTGGAAACCCCTGTTTCAGCATATACATATATAACCATAGGGTAGAAATTTATAAGAGCTATCAATGTGTATAAATATCGATGTAAAATGTCACCTGCATTATGCGCGACTTATAGATACACAATACATTTTGAACAACCCTCCTAGGCGCAAAAAAATTCAACTAATGTTATAGCGCTTCATTGTTATTAACAACTACAAATTAACACCATCCCAAACAATTTAAGCTGATGTAAACAAATCAGATTGACGTCATAATAAAACTTTGTATTAGTTATAAATTGTTATCAACAATCACATATTTGCATATTCCTACTCAATCAAATCTAATGTGATAGTGTTTTCATGTTTCATGCCTGAACACTTGCACTTTAACATCATCTAAATCAAAATAATTAAGGACAAATAATAATACTATATTGTTTTTACGTTACTATATATATAATAGATAAGTGTGTAGATAAGCTTTTACTCTGTAATAAATATGAATATAAAATTCTAGGATACAAAGCACAAGTTTCAGGATCTAACTGTCATAACGGGGGATAAAATGTATGCTGAAATAGATGGAAAATTGTGGAGCATCTATGAAAGTGCAGCGGCATGTAGTTGTGCCAATGATGCAACTTTCAGCATCAATACCGGGTTGATCGTAAATCCATCTGTAGGTTTAATTTCACTTATACTCCATTACAGATAATAAAACTGTATGCAATGCTGCCCTTTCAAAATTCGGCTTTCTCTAAAAACAAGCCAAACTATGTTACGCATAATTATATATACTGCGCCAATACCAATAATAAAGGGAGATTTTCAATCAGCAATATGGCTTACCCATTCCTTCAGTATATTTAGAAAATAAATATTCGTATCAATTAATCTAGGACTGGTGTTAAGTCGGTTGTTTACTTTGTTTCATTTAAGCATATCATTTTAATTCCTATAATAGTTTATTAAATATTTTGGAAAATGTATTTCTTTCAAAGGACACACGTATCTACTTTAACTTCCATTTGCATTTCAAACCATTTTTACACTATACATTTCATATTTCACTTTCATATTTTACCTTAATTGTGTGTCTGTTGAGGAAGAAGAGCGTGCAGTATTTTGTGAAAGTATATATAAAAAAGTTACTTTAGGTTGAAAGTTGTATTTCTTTTAAAGAACTCACGGCAATGACGGAGTATAGTTTTACTTCTGTTTGCATATCAAATCAATTTTTGCACTAGAAAAGTCATATGAACATTTATTGTATGCTTTCATATTGTACCTATATTGTGTTTCTACAGAGGAAGAGCGTGCACTATTTTATGAAATTATACAATAAAATTGTTACTAAACGTGTATGGAGAAATAGCAGTTGGGAGTCGATATTTTTTGGGAAGCATGCTCGTATTCCTCCAGTCAAAACAACCCGTCTCAACTAATACACACTTTTGCCATACACGTTCAGTAACCTTTAACATCTCAATACGCAATACCAACTTTTCCTCACGGTAACATGATTTTTACACTTAAAAATAGTTCAAAGTGGTTTTGATTTCTTGCTGCAGATGTGTAGACGAAACGTTGGCATAGCATCACCTGCAATAAGACATCACATTAACATTAATTTTATAGAATTTCAACATATGCATGAATTAATGAGCATTTGAGGGCTTCTTTTTCCAAAAAAACTCTCCGGATGACACTGCACCCTCTTTTAAAAAGAGCTGGCCAATCTACAAGGTATTTTGCATTTTTGCGTTCCTGTTATGTAAAAAAAAATATATATATTTTTTCAAAACATCGTTAGTAGAATTATTTTTTTAACCATGGAAATCTTCATCTTATATAGAAAAAAGATCTTATCTGAATCTATATATTTAAACAGAAAAAGACAAAACTTCATCAAACTGTGATGTCACGCTAGTTCTAAAATAACTGATTTTACAAATGCAACACTTTAGTTGTTTTTTTACTAAACAGAAGTGTTGAGTGAAAATTATGAAATATATTTTACGGATATTAAGTGATTAAAATATAAATTATATATCACATTGTGTGTCTTCCATGAATAAAGATCTGCGAAAGTTATTCCCCTTTCCAAAATAGCAATGATATACAGAGTATGAAAACATTTCAAATTTACAACTTGTTGATATATTGACATAATCAATTTACTTGAAGTAATGATAAACGTGTTTTGATAAATAATTTGATTGGTAGATTTTTTTTTTTTTTTTTTTTTTTTTTTTGCTATCACCTTTTTTGCTTTGCTCAAAATGGAAATATTATATAGAATGACATTATACACTAGCAAAAATGTATTTGTATGTTTTGATTTGATGTTAATTGCACAATATTTAAAATACATAAAGAAAGAAAATGAAATTACAGAAATAAAAGAATAATTCCTAATACGTTTATTTTCTCAAAGTCAAGGGCCCAAACCCCATTCCCAAAAGTGCAAGCGAGAGCCCTTAAGTATATTAAGGATATTCCGTTTAACAACTTATATTGTATTTTCTCTCTGTAGAGTTACTGATTCAATCCCTTTATTCATGATTATTGTTGCTTGTAAATTCATGTTTTATGTACAGTGGCTATTTTCGAACAATATTGTGAGAATGCAAGATTTTTCTCGGTCCTCGGATAATCAACAAATCAGCGCAACCTGTGGGGGTAAATGCGGTGGCTGTGAGCTAGATCGAGACCTTTCTCTAAGTGCTTACGACGCAGAAGGTGAGAGTTGTCATAGTCGTTGGTTCGATCCCCAAGCGGGTCATACCAAAGATTTTTAAAAACTTCCCCGCTTGGCGCTCACCTTAATCATAGAGAATAGTTCTAGGTCTGGTCAGCTCAACAACATTTGCATATGAAGTCACAAAATTCCGTAATGTTATCTCTTTGATACAAATTATGTGTATGAAAATAGAAGAAAATTACTTATTTCAAGTGGATTTAAAAAAATGCATGTTATTGAATTACATGTATAAAGAATATGGGACATATATACCAGATAAAATGTAAATGGATTATCGCCCCCCCCCCCCCCCCCCCACCCCCACTTTTGAATCCATAGAGTGACGACCCGCGCATTGCGCTAAAATAGATTGATTTTAAATAAGTGCAATTTTACTCGAAAGTATATATCAGCCTCGGTAGCTTAGAGGTTAGCGACGTCGCACTGGAACCTGATTGTCGTGAGTCAGCAGTGTAACCATAATCTATAACACATATAGTATATATAAATAGTTTCAATTATCAAACTTAACACTTGTTTAAAACATACCATTATGTATTTCTCCATAGTTTTGTTTTTCATTTAGAGTGTTAGTCAATGTTTAATTTTCCATTTCAGAATGCATGGAAGTGGACAAAAGCTTTATGGATGTGCTGTATGTAAGAAGAGAACAAAGCCCAAAGAACGCCGCTCAATCAATAAAAACATATAGAAATATCTGCAAAAGAGACTATTCCTTGAAACGAAAGAAGCCGATATTATATGCAATAAATGTAGACATACATACTATTTAGCAGAAACAGCAACAGGGCGTGGGCCTGCAAAGGTAAGAATGATCACAGTGACCCTGACTACGTACCTAAAACTAGTACAAAGACTTCATTCAGTCCACCATCTGTAACATTAAACTTGCAGTCAACAAGCAAAACACACTAAAGGTGCTTGATATGCAAACAGCCAGGACCTAAACGGGTTGAAGTGCCATCGTAGGCACGTCTACGTGCATTTTTGGATCATAATATTCTAATACCTGCGGGATCTAGATGTTGCTCTGTTCACATCGATCAAGATATATTTTAGAAGGGGCATTGCAAAATGTTCCGGTAGTTGACCAGATATACTTAAATAGAACTACAATTCTCAAACTCATCAAGCAACTTCGAGAAGTATGTTGTCGCAGGCAAAATAAAGTTGATTTTGACAACTTGAAATATGCCGATTACCGTAGTCTTACAGGCCTTTCTCGTTTTCAGTTCGAAGATTTATTCAAACATTTGGTAACACACACTCTTTTTGGAAAAGCGTTCTCGTTAATATCTGACAAACTATCCGTCCAAGTTTCTGTTAATAACACCAAGTTATTATTTTCAAAAATAATTTTTAATTCCTCACTTTTTAATTTATTTGTTCGTCTGCTAACAATTCCTTGTATATTTAGTATACTCACACGCAGGTTAACCTTCTCCGTGCTGTCCTAGTCTCTTGAAACAACACTGGGTGATTTGTCCCGTGCAGAATTATCATAAGAACATGAAGGTGACACAGTTCTATTAAAAGCATAATTCGGGGACATACATCGGTTTCGTGATTCACTGCGTTTGCGAACACCATATGGGGCAGCAGAAGACGATCTACGTTTACTTCTATTCAGTGCATGTGACACATGTGCAACTCCCACGCTTGAGTTATTTTCGGATGATTGTTTACATGACTTGTTTTTGTCGGGTTTTTTTGCACCGGAATATTAACAAGGGATGTCGATGGTAGCAGAAAATCCACTGACGTAAAGAATGTGCTAGCCTCAGAAAAACCATCTCGACGATTTTTTTTCGTTATATGTTCGCTGGTAGCAACGTCAATGGTATCCTTGATACAATCATATATTGTGTACGCATTTTGTGCAGGGGGTTATTGTTCAAACATAGGTATTGTATGGTCGTTAAGATTAACATTTCGATGGCATTTAACATTATGGAGGTCAGGTATACAACTCCTATTTAAAAGATGTGACTAATCCGGAAACTCATCTTGAATAATACGGCCATTAGATAATAGTTTTGCTGGGTAAACTATCTTTGGTTTGGATCTGGGATCATTGGATCTTATTTCCTTTAGTTTGGGCCATATACGTTTACTCGCTTCGCTGATTTTTCGGGGAAAGTCATAGTCAATTGAAAAGGGGGTATTTTTCAACCGACTTACTCTGCTTATGATATCGTTAATCATATCGTAATCTCTGAAATTTATTATAATTCGCCGCTTGTGAAATCGTTTACCCTGTATACGTTGTCCAAGCCTGTGTGCCCGTGCTATGTAAACATCCCGTGGATTTAGGTCAAATCTACTAATAACACAGCTAGAATCCTTTTGACAGGCCGTGATTATGAATATGGTGGTATCATGAATGTTGGATTGACTTCCGGAAAAGGGTCAAGTTATTTGTTTATGTCATCTAGGACTGACAAATGACGGGTCAATTTAACCACTCTTTTCTGGGATCCTGACAGGTTAATCAGTACTTGAATGCACCCATCTTCGCATGAAACTGACCACTTTCTCACTTAAATCAGTGGTGAGAGACGAATGGCAATGTGATGTAATTTCGTATATCAATCAACACGGATATTATGGCCTGCCGGAGAATCGAACTCACGACCTCTGATTTGTCAGACGCTGCCGACTCAGCTTAACGGACCCGACTATATCTATGTAAGAAGCAATTCAAATCGTTATTTACAATTTAATTATAATGTTTTATTTAATATTAGATAGTGCTATAACGTTACGCACTAAGGTTATATGTAATATAAGAGCAATAATATGGCATATTACTTCCAATCAGACATTTTTCAAAGCCACGCATGGTATTTATTTAGAGCTGTATATTTCCACTAACTTGTCGATATTCTGAGGTACCCGAAATAATACTTAATAATCAATATAAATATTTATACATGTATATCAGTATACGTATGTAAGTATTAAATAGCAACAGCTTTTGGCATATTTCTAGAATGAGCGTAGAGGAATCGATTGACAACTATAATATATATATATATATATATATATATATATATATATATATATATATATATATATATATATATATATTCTTTCGTTTCAAACGACAGTGGAATAATCCATGATCGTAGAAATAAATTTATTTCAAATGTCGGTGCATTAATTTATAAATAATAAGGGTCGGCTAGTTCTAACAACATTTCTTCAGGTCATTCCGGATTAAATATTCATATAAAAAATGTTTATGAAGTTGAAATACAATTCTGTAACTATAAAAATATTTGAAGTGATTAAATATGTAAGAACTATATGTATTTGATGAAAGTGACGATGGAGCAAACTTGACGACTGATATCTTTTTAAAGCAAGCTGTAAATACTCACTAATTTATTGTATATATTTCTGATGTACACGAAATTATACTTTATGATCAACATTTATGTATTAAGTAGCAACATCTTAGCGATATTTCCAGAATGAGTGCATAGACTGACAACTATAATGGTAATTATTTATTCTTTCGTTTCAATCGACATCGCATGTATTGGGAATAATCCATGATTGTAGAAATAAAACTTTCTTAACATTTTATAATATTGTTTCAATTGTCGGTGCATTAATTTATAAATAATTAATACTCGTGTAAATACAACTGCTATACAGCCGATACCTCTATTTCAACAGGCAGTGCGTGCATACAAAAAGTAATTCATGATGGTCAGAGCAATAATGTTTTATTCAATAAGTAATTGCCCTAGCACTAAAACGTTACTTTCACATACGTTATGTGTGTGATATGCCATATTACTTTTCATTAGTATTAAAAGCTCAGCTTAGTTTATTGCTTTGTGTATATATATTGCAAGTTAGCCATAGGGTCGGGCCACTAGTTCTAACATTACTTAAAGCCGACTGAATATTCATATATAAATACTGATCAAGATGAAATACAATATTGTCAATTGAAAAATATTTGAAGTGATTAAATATCTAAGAATTATATGTATTTGATGACGATGGAGTGATTTTTACAGAGAGGAGTACGATCGACGAATGATATTCATTTAAAAGATGTAAATGCTTTTTAATTTATTGTTACTTTTCTAATGTACATGAATTATACTATATAATCAACATATATGTATTGAATAGAAACAGTTTAGGGATACTTCCAGCCTGTATTGGCACAATTATTTAAGATTATCAAATTGTAAATGTATGCACTACAGTGTCTGCATTAATACAACATTTCATGATCAACGTAATGAAATTGCTATACGACACTGCATACTTCTGTTTAAACGTACAGTGTCTGCATAAATTCAACATTTCATGAACATCGTAATGAAATTGCTATACGACACTGCATACTTTTGTTTAAACGTACAGTGTCTGCATTAATTCAACATTTCATGATCAACGTAATGAAATTGCTATAAGACACTGCATACTTTTGTTTAAACGTACAGTGTCTGCATTAATACAACAATTCATGATCAACGTAATGAAATTGCTATATGACACTGAATACTTTTGTTTAAACATACAGTGTATTAATTCAACATTTCATGATCATCGTAACGGAATTGATATACGACACTGTATACTACTGTTTAAACATACTGTGTCTGCATTAATACACAATTTCATGATCAACGTAATGAAATTGCTATACGACACTGTAAACTTCTGTATAAACCTACAGTGCATAAATAACTTGATTCATGGTCGATTTTTCATTTGCAGTGCATGTGTTTTGTGATTGTAATATATTCTATAATTATACAGTAAGATCATGCTTTAGCTTCGGAAAATTAACACAGTACTTTTTCTTGATTATAAAAAGTAAACAATCATTAGTTAATCAACTACTAGTGCATAATCAGGCCTGCCTAATTATTTAGGGTGTTTTTGTAGTTAGAACATAGTATCACTGCATACGGTTAACTCCAATTATACCAGCATTCATGGTTCGCCTAACAGAAATGCATTTAACTATTTAGTTGTAATTGGATTGATGATGATTGAAAACATCTCTTTTGGGAAGTATTCTTTTAATGATTAAGCACATGCTATATGGAAAAATGGATTTTTCTCTACCGTTAGGTTAGTGACAAACGAGTAAGCTTATTATAATGGCTGCCACTGTTGGGCTCTTTTGATATAGTGTAAAATGTAGAACGTGGTGGAACTTTACTTCTCTTGTGGTTACACAAGGACACACAACAATAGTCATCCGGCGGCATTTTAATTGAACTGAAATAAAATTCATATAACAATTAACTTAAGTCACTAATAAAAAGTTGATGAGTAAAAAAATAAGATAAAATTGTTTTTATGAAACATGTACAGTTTAATTTACGCGGGAATATTCGTTTCTGTGTTGAAACTAGGCTACTACAACTGGTACAAAACAGCCTCAGAGACGGAGTTTTAAACATCTAATTCGTCTTTATATATCTATAATAAATTATGTTTTTGAAACAAATTAATTAATTTCTTCTGCAAGACTAACTTTTCTTAATAATTTACACTTATATACCAGACACACACACACCATTTTACATTATGCTAACACCACCCACTTACAACAGTAATAAAAGTCACAATAAAAAGGTAATCATGGTCAACAACCGCATCATTTCTTAAGTTCATCATTGATACTAGCATTCTCTCTAAAATTAAACTTCATTAAACTGCTTTAATAAATTTTTGTGTTGTTAATGTATGAACATTCAATTTACTTACGTGAAAATCTACATTGTTTCAGCAGTGAACGCGGTGAAACGAATTCCCAGAGCTCATAGTCTCGCGCAAAATCTCGCTCTCGCACGCAACGAGAATTCGGGATTTCGAAGAGGTCAATGGATTATTGATCAGACAGGGGATACCATATGTTTGCGTTTGTGTATAACATACCTGGATCGGGAGATGTCAGGTATATACTAAGCATAAGTACATACCATGTGTTAAATGGTCATTAAAAAAGTGATACTGGTAACAAATTCCTAGAAAATGTTGTGTCATTTTAGAAATGATGTTTCGAACCGCATTATGGGGCAAATATTTGACATATTATTTCTTTGGAAATTGTTAGATATCACAAAACCATTCAATTTAAGAAAAAATTTGTGACGAATATCTTTTATTCCATGTAAGACATAATACAATATTATACAAAAGTTGTTCAGGTATCAATGTATAAGGTATGATTTTGAAACTTAACACATTATAGAGTAACTGTACATAAATAACAAGACATTAATACAATGTCTTACAAGTAATATTTTTTATCAATACAAACAAATTGAAGAGATCAACAGGAGAAAAGATAAGAGCTAGAAGATTACAGTCGAGGAGCTATATGCAGTATATTTTTGTAGTGTTAGTTGACATAATTCCCCATTTAATTTCGTGTGACCTAATTTTGTTTTTGATTTTTCAATATTGCAGTAAGTCTATTTGTTTGCTTTTAATGTGGTAAGAATTCTGCAATGCTGGAAATTGCATTACTGGAAAATGAGTAGTTTATGGATTCTGGACGCTTATTATTTTTCATATATCTTAAAGTTAATTTACTTCCAAATTCAGTTGAAATACTGCTACACAAATGTTACTGAGCGTCATTTAATTCATATATTTCGATTGATCAAAATATTGAAATTTTCGTAGCTTCTTTGAATTTGCTGTATGTTTTTTTTATAAAATATTTTAGTTTTTTTTGTAATATATATGATTTATATTTTATCTCACTAGGTCCCGAATAAAATAAATCGTTTCGCTGTGATTTTGGTCTATAAGACTCAAAAAACATTCCAACATCTTGACCAGCTGACAGCACTGACACCTAATACAAGGTGGACAAGGGCTATGTGACAGAATTCCTGCTTCTTGTCACAATCAGCAATAATACAGGCGATTTGCCAGAGGCAATGAGGACAAACTTTGAAGAGGTACAATTTGATATATACAAAACAAACACTATTGTGATATGGAGAAAGGTGAACACTTATAAACAATGTAACATTTTTCAAGTTATTGCATATAAGAACAAATCTCAAGTCAGCTTTCTGGGTAGAACCAGTACCGAGTGTTAATTTTTGAGAGGCATTGGGTCGAGCTGGGGATCAAACTTACATCCTCTTGTGTGAACAGACACTACTATCTACCAAACTAACGTCCGCTGTTTTTTTTAATAAACTTTTGACAGCCTCTCAGAAAGCAAAGTGATCAACGCAATTTATTTGCTCACCTGATGCAACAGTATTATGTGCAATATTATTACCTTTATGTAAAATCAGATGGAAAATAAACTTTCTATGATTACTTTATTAAAGTGGGCATATTTACAATGAATAATGCATTTATTGACAATTCAGTTTTCTGTTCAAGAAAAAGACTGCATTTTCCCACAGATTTGCAAATAACTGACATACTGTCTCACATACACATATTTTGACCAAGCTAGGCTCGAACCCACAGCCTCAGCAGTGAGAGGTACATGATTTTGAGATTAATATGTCCGATAAGCCAGGTGGAGTTCAACAGATGGGTCAATCCTTAAAATGTTCGTTTGCTGTGCTCTGACCCAGTATTTTTCAAGTAGATTGGTAGCTATTCATATTTTTGCCATTTTTGATTTTACATAATACACATCCCCCGTGGCATGGTGATCCGAGGCGTCATCTCAAGATCACTTACTTCTCACCGCTTAGATCGTAGGTTCAAGTCCTGCTATGTCCAAAACTTTATATGAGAAAGTTTGCCAGTGACTTGTGGAAGGACAGTGGTTCTACTCATATGCGTGGTCTAGCGGTAGAACGTCCGCCTTGCATGCGGATGGTCGTGGGTTCAATCCCCGGCCGGGTCATACCAAGGACTTTAAAAATGGTACTAGAAGCTTCCTCGCTTGACGCTCAGCATTTAGAGGATAGTTTTAGGTCTGGTAGGCCCGGTGTCAGTATAATGTGACTGGGTGGGGTATCATACCATGTGTCTGCGGCATGATACTCCAGTGTGACAGCGCTTAGAATACTGTCTCAAGTAGACACCGTCGTGATATGGCTGAAAAATTGTTGAAAGCGACGCTAAACACAATACAACAACAACAACAACAACTACTCATATGCATTCTGAGATCTTCCTCCACCAAATAAACTGGGTCAGGAGCATAGCTTCTTGTAGGCACTGTAGCCATGTGTCTACACTGGATCAGGAGCGTAGCTTCCTATAGGCACTGTAGACACGTGTCTACACCTTTAATCTGAGAAATCAAAAAAGATAAAAATGCAATAAAACTCAGACCCAAGGCACATTCATTTTACCCTTTAATAGAGTGAACATACCTTAAAAGTTAAAACATTACATTTATATGGATATAAAACTGTAAATTCATGGTTAATATTAATGCAGGTATGTGTCTATCCACGCTGAGATTTTAAAGAACAACTTCCATTTTCTCTTCCGCCATGTTCAATATTTTTTCTCTCAAAGAAGCTGGTTGTTTAAAGCGGTGTCAATATAGAAATCACCCAGTCAAACTGATCTCGTCATCATAAGGAAGTTTTGACATAATATAATGAAGAATGCACATAATATAATAAACTTTCGACAAGATATAATAAAGTTTCGACATAATGTAATAAAGTTTCTACATAATATGATAAAGTTCCGACAAGATATAATAAAGTGTCTACATAATATAATAAAGTTTCTACATAATATAATAAAGTTTCTACATAATGTAATAAACAATCTACATAATGTAATGAAGTATCTACAGAATATAATAAAGTATCTACATAATGTAACGAAGAATCTACAGAATATAATAAAGTATCCACATAATGTAATAAACAGTCTACATAATGTAATAAACAGTCTACATAATATAATAACGTATCTACACAATATAATGACGTATCTACATAATGTAATGAAATATCTACAGAATATAATAAAGTATCCACATAATGTAATTATGTATCTACATAATGTAATGAAGTATCTACACAATATGATGACGTATCTACATAATGTAATAAACAGTCTACATAATATAATAAAGTATCTACAAAATGTAATGAAGTATCGACATAATGTAATAAAGTATCGACATAATGTAATAACGCATCTACATAATATAATGATGAATGCACACGATATAATAAAGAATATATAATACATATAAAATGGACCACATAAGACAGCTATGACGTTCCATATGAATGTATGATTGAATATATAATTGAATACATAATTTAATACACGATTAAATATTTACTATATAAATGAATATAAAATACATGGTTTATTAGATTATTAGTAGTTGAAATATAAATTCAATGAAATTAAGAAATATAAGCATACTGATGAAGTTTCTCGATCCCCGGTGACTTCTCAAACACGGTACTGGTTCAATATTTAGCGTCAATTTTATGCTATCGAGGGTTAACAGACGATCACTTAACATAACCACTGTTTCTTGGGATCCTGAAAGGTTAACCAGTACTCGAGCATATCCCATCTCCGAATCAGCGGTGGGAGACGAATGCCGTATATCAATCATCACGGAGACTGTTGCCGGGCGGGGATTCGAACTCACGACCCCTGGATTGATAGTCAGACGCGTAACCGACTGAGCTAATCAGGCCCGACTCAATCGATCCAACATAAATAAATATAACTTCTGTGACCACTGTTCATGTATAGCAGGTATTTAACACATCAAATTAAGTTGACGTTTGTCTTCAGTTGATTGATTGATTGAATGTTTAGCGTCATTTTTATGCCATCGAGGGCTAACAGACGATCAGTTAACCTAACCACTGTTTCCTGGGATTAATCAGCACTCGAGCACACCCCATCTCTGCAAGTAACTGATAACTTTCCCACTTGAATCAGTGGTGAGAGACGAATAATAATGAGACACAATGTCGTATAGCAATCATCACGGAGACTGTTGCCTGGCGGGGATTCGAACTCACGACCCCTGGATTGATAGTCAGACGCGTAACCGACTGAGCTAATCAGGGCCGGCTCAATCGATCCAGCATAAATAAATATAACTTCTGTGACCACTGTTCATGTATAGCAGGTATTTAACACATCAAATTAAGTTGAAGCTTGTCTTCAGTTGATCATCCAAAGTCTATCAATCTAAGACATTTCTTGCTAAATAGTGTTGTAATCAAAAATCAAATAAGAGTAGGTAATTTGACTACAGCCTACTTCCTAATAGCGAGACTCGGTTTCGACCAATTATTTCACAAAGTGCTTCCATGCACGTGTAGCGGGCTAAAAACAACACCAGTAACACACAAGAACATCCGTAACAGAAAAAAAAGACGAAGACGCAAACTTGGTTTCTATGGAAAATCAATTTGTTTGGTGACTTTATGGATGTTATTTCACGTTGAAATAATAACAGAAAAGTGTAATTATTATACATGTCTGTCTCTATACAAGTAGACAGACACCGATCCCTAATGTTCAAATCTTCTCAAAACTCATTATTTATTAAATGTTGTTCTGAGACCAATCCGCACGTACTTTGTACATCATGTTAATCAGTTGTTTTACATAAAAAAAGAAATAAACTGCATAAAACGGAGCCTGTATATCAAATATTTGATAGATGGTATTATATCCATTTTTATTATTATATCCATTTTTATTATTATATCCATTTTTATATGTCAATGAATTACCATATATAAGGCGCGTAGAAATATCGTCTTTGGTTCATTTTATACAATGAAAACAGTAATAAAGTCAATTGCTTTAAATTACTAAATAAAAAAAATGTTGTTGTTTTATTTTAAATTCTTTACTCACATTATTTATGTAATTGATAACAAATTAAGTATCGTCTGACTATTGTTTTCTTATACGCATTCCAATATATGTTGTATGTTATATTTGTTATATGTAATTTTGTTATATGTAATATGTGTTATATGAAATATATGTTATATGTTATATTTGTAATATGTTATATTTGTTATAAATAGTATGTGTTATATGTAATATGTGTTATATGTAACATTACAAATGCTTTTTTTAACGTTATTTGTGTTGTTTGTAAAATGTTCAGGAACAGAAAAATACATATGATCATCGGATAATAACAAAGGTTGCTGTTTACAATAGTCTCTTTTGGCTCTATACAGAGTGGAACAATGCTAGTATATGTTGTATGTCATGTTAACTGTGCTTATACAACATTTGTTTAACTACAAAGAATAAAATATATCTGGAAGCATGCTAAAACGTCCATTTCCTTAATTGTGTTTTAGTTGAAATAACATAAAAATTGTTTTCGTTAAATATGTGTAACTTGTTTACATACATGGGTTAATTTATACATTTTATGTGCATGTTTGTACATGCCTTATGTGTGCGCGTTAACCTCTCCACACCTGCAGGGGAGGAAATATAGATTGTACGCTCAAGTAAAACGTAAGACAGAATATATTTTGCGCATTTTAAAAACATGAAAATGTATTACAGTACATGTATATGTATCAATTATAATATACTTAAGAAAACAGAGAAGTTTCACAAAGAGGTAACGGGGGAAATAAACTTAGACTTTATAAACAGTTCAAACATGAATATATTGTGGAACCATACTGTAAATTAGTATGCAATAGACGCCATAGAGATGCTTTAGCAAAATTTAGAAGTGGCACTGCTCCAATAGCCATATAAACTGGAAGATATTGACAGTTGAGTGTAAATGATCGAATGTGCTTTCATTGTAAAGATGAAGTTGAAAATGTGTTACTAAATTGCCCTTTGTATGATACCATTCGATCAGAGTTATTGACAGAAATTGTAAGTGTTTTTAAGGAATTTAATTCGTGTAGCGATAATGATAAACTATGCTATATACTATCGAACCAAAGTGTTGTGAAACTAAGTGCCAAAACCTGTTTTATGATTTTAGAGAGAAGAAGAAATATTTTATACAGTTGTATATAAATAATGTAATAGTTGATTTAGACATATGAAGCATGTTAACATTGTAGTGAGAAGTCGGTGCTAATCAGTTCATTGTAGATCTGATCTAGAATGATATTCGATTTTTTAAAATATTTTTTAAGCTTTAAGTAGCAGATGCGTTAGTATTTCCTTTCCTCCTCACATCGTAATCTTATATAATTTTAATAACATTTTAGACAATATGTCAAGATTAGCACCGGCCTCTCATTTTTTACGGTGTATATATATGTTAAAACGTGGTGTGTTATATGTGCTATTCTGCAAGTATGTTTGCTAGTCTGTAAGGTTATCAGTAAATATATAAACAACAAGTATTATTAATTGTGACAAATTGATTTAAAATATGTATTGATATGTTTTACATGTAATATAGTATCTTATAATTCTTTATAGAATGGCATGGCTAACTGTTAAATATAATGTTTAATTCAATGTATATACTGTGTATTAACCATGATGAGAATTAAATAAAGAAATATCTATCTATCTACTTGAAGCGAGAACGATGCAGTACGAAACGCGATGGTTATCACAGCCACAATAAAGGTACAGACAGGGAGAAACACGGAATGTCTACGGGAACAAACAAGACAGGTTTGTGAATTTGATCTACATGTACTTCAAAAATAAAATGAATTAGGTATTTTATTTAGCCTCTTGAATAGCCAAGCCAGATTAGCTCAGACGGTAGCGCGTTTGACTATCAATCTAGGGTGGCGAGTTTGAATCCCCGCCCGACAATATTCTCCGTGATGATTGGTTTACGATATTGCGTATCATTATCATTTGTCTCTCATCGCTGATTCAAGTAGGGGTTACTTTTTATTTGTGGAGGTGTGCTCGATTACATGTTAAACTTCCAGGAATGATCGTCAGCTCTGTTAGCCTTCAGTGACATTAATATGTCGTTAAATATTAAATTAAGTATCTTATTCAAGCCTACCAATCGCACAGCCTGAGTTGTTATACAACATCGTCGTTTTAAGGCGGGGGATTTCTGGTTCCGCAGGCGGGGGAGCTTATTTGAGAATTTTTACACAAGTTTAATAATTAGTTTAATTATTACTTTCATATAATTATCTAAAATATTAATTTGGAATATTTTTAATTTTCATTTTACAATTGGTAATTGTGTTAATTTATTTCATATTAATATATGAAATATGTATTTTGAATATACTTTCATTTTTTATTTTACAATTACTATCGAATTATTAAATTTTATATGATTATATCAAATAAGTATTTCGAATATACTTATATTTTTTTTTACTATTCTAATTGTTTTAATTAAATTCATGAAATGATATGATATATACATATTGGGAATATACTTAAACTTTCTATGACAACTGCTAATTGTTTTATCTTATTTCATATGATTATTTAAAATAAATATTTGGAATATACTTAATTTTTATTTCATAATTGTTAATGTTTTAATAAATTTCAAATGAATATATAAAATTTATGTTTGGAATTGAATTGAATTTTACTTCATAATTGCTTATTGAAATATTTAATTTCATATGATTATATAAAATAAAAATTTGGAAGATAATTTAATTTTATTTTATAATTACTAATTAATTGATATAATTTCATATTATTATACAAAATGTTTATTAGGAATATTTTAATTTTCGTTTTACAATTGATAATTTTGTTAAATAATATCAAATGATTATATAAAAAATGTATTTGGAATATATTTTAATTATATTTTGCAATTGCTAATTGACTTAATTAAATTCAAATATAAAATATATATTTGGAATATGCTTTAATTTTATTTTACAATTGCTAATTGTTATCAATTTACTCCATATGATTATATAAAATATGTATGTGGAAAATATTTATATACTTTATGTTACGATTGCTAATTGTTTTAATTTCATATTAATATACAAAATATACATTTGGATATACTAAAATTTTATTTTACAATTCCTAATTGTTTTATTCAATTTCATATAATTACAAAAAAAATATTTATTTTGAATATACTTATATTTTATTTTACAATTGCTTATTTGGTTAATGAATTTCATATACTTACATAGAATGTTTATTTTGAATATACTTTATTTTAATTTCCCTATTGCTATTTGTGTTAATTATTTTCATATTATTATATAAAATCTTCATTTTGAATATACTCCATTTTTATTTTACAATTGCTTATTGGGTAAATGAATTTCATATGATTATATAAAATATTTATTTGGAATATACTTAATTTTTTATTAATTTTTATTTTACAATTGCTTATTGGGTTAATAAATTTTATTAAATTACATAGAATGTTTATTTTGAATATACTTTATTTTCATTTCGCAATTGCTATTTGTGTTAATTATTTTCATATAATTATATAAAATGTTCATTTTGAATATACTACATTTTTATGTTTTAATTTATTTCATATGATTGAATAAAATATTTATTTTAAATAATAAGATTTTATTTTTAAAGTTGCTTATTGTTTCAATTTCATATCAATATACAGAATATGCAATTGAATTTTTTACTTAATTTTATTTTACAATTGCTAATTGTATTATTTAATTTCATATAATTACAGAAAATATTTATTTTGAATATACTTGATTCTTATTTTTCAATTGCTTATTATTTTAATTAATTTACTATGACTTTATAAACTATGTCTTTGGAATATAATTAATTATCATTTTACAATTATCAATTGTTTTATGATTATATATATGATTATATAAAATATTTATTTGGAATATATTGAATTTTATTAATTTCTATTTTACAATAGCTAATTAGTTTAATTAATTTTATTTAATTATATAAAATATTTATTAAGAATGTACTTTAATTTTATTATACAATTGCTAATTGTGTTAATCTAATTTATAAAAGTACATAAAATATGTTTTTGGAATATATTTTTATTTTATTTTACAATTGCTAATTGTATTAATTAATTTCATATAATTATATAAAATATTTATTTGGAACATTTTTAATTTTATTTCACAATTGCTAATTGTATTAATTACCTTCATATAATTATATAAAATATTTATTTGGAACATTTTTAATTTTTATTTTCACAATTGCTAATTGTTTTTTTAATTTCATATAATTACATTAGATATTTATTTTGAATATATTCAATTCTTATTTGACAATTGCTAATTGTTTTAATTAATTTCCTATAACAATGTAAAATATTTATTTTTTTTTACAATTGCTAATTAGTTTAATTAATGTTATCTAATCATATAAATATTTATTAAGAATATACTTTAATTTTATTTTACGATTGCTAATTGTGTTGATTAATTTCATATATTTACATAAAATATGTATTTGAAATATTTTACAATTGCTTATTGTTTTAATTAATTTCACATAATTATATAAAATATTTATTTGGAATTGTCTTAATTTTAATTTTACAATTGGTTATTTTGTTAATTAATTTCATATCAATTTATAAAATATATATTATTTGGAATATTTTTTAATTTTATTTTGTATTTGGAATATACATTAATTTTATTTTAAAATCGTAGATTGTTTTTATTCATTGTTAATATACACAATATGCATTTGGATATACTTAAATTTTATTTTTCAATTGCTAATTGTTTTCTTTATTTAGATAAAATTACTTAAAATATTTATTTTGAAAATACTAAATTCTTATTTGACAATTGTAAGTTGTTTTAATACATTTCCTAAGATAATATATATTTGGTATATACCTAATATTATTTTACAATTGTCAATTGTTTTATCTAATTTGATTTGATTATATAAAACATTTTTTTTGGAATATTCTGATTTTTTTTTAATTATTATTTTACAATTGCCAAATGTTTTATTTAATTTCATGTGATTATATCAAAAATCTATTTGAAATACACTTAATTTTTAATTTATAATTGTAAATTAGTTTAATAAATTTTATATAATCATACAAAATATTTATTAAGAATATATTTTATTTTTTTTACAATTGCTAATTTTGTTAATTAAATTCATATAACTACATAAAATATGTATTTAAAATATTAGTTTACAAATGCTAATTGACATGATTAATTTTCAAATAATTATATAAAATATATATTTGGGATATGATTTAATTTTATGTTACAATTGGCTTATTGTTTTAATTTACCTCTTATGATTATATACTGCATTTTTAAAAAAACAATAACTATCAGATCACCGATACTAAAAGCACATTAATACACCAACAACAAAAACAGCAGCAGCAGCAGCACCAGCAGCAACATCAACAAAAAAAAAACAACTTCACATACTACTTATATTATATTCCTGAACTGCACTCCCCTGTTGCTATGGCACGTTCATACAGAAAATTGGTACCGCGAGTTAACATTTACATTCAAAATAGTAGTATGTATCCTGATCACATATATTTACCCGTCTATTACCAAATTTACAAAACGAAAAAAAGCACATAGCATACACGAATATCAATGTGTGTTCATATATCCATATACTAATAAAGTGTAAACACGCAAAAACAAACCGGATGTTATAATGTTTTTATATACGCCTTTACTGTCAGCGTTGCTTTTAGATGCATCTGATTTAAATCAAATATCATACGTGCACGTTTGCGATGGCATTTAAAAGATATTGTTCTATGTCTATAAGTTTCATAAAATTAACTCCAGTCCAGCTAAAAAAAACAAGTTTCTTAAAAAAAATCACTCGTTTTTCTCCATTAAAATATCACAACGAAGACCTATATACCAAATAATTAAATTCAACGGATCATAAATTAATGTTCAAACAATTTCTTCCTAAAACTTTCAGCCATTGAAGCACCCCTGATGATTTCAAGCGAAATGAAAGCAATAAACAACAACATCAACGTCGTTAATAAAACATCGATTCGGAAAAACGTGAAGGCTTTATTTGATTTTTACCGTTTATAAATTAAATCTACTGAAAGCCATACAGAATCGAGGCCCACTAAGTGCTCAAATTGGCACAAAAATCGTCTCCAAATTAACGCAAATTGAAATAGCACATATAAATGACGGCGCTTTTGTAGTTCAATTGAGAGAAAATTTAGCATTTACGAAACGGCAAACAATGTGCGTCTATAACAATGTCAATTTCCTTACTGTCGCTGAAGATGGGCTTTGCTGGTCAGGTAATTCCAGACAGTGGTTTACATGGGTCATGTCCATTACTCTCTACTACTTCGACTAAATGAATTCAGATTTTAAAGAAAATTTCCTAGTTGAGATTCGCCATAAACGGAGCACCGACTTTCGCTGTAGCAGTTAATTGGCAGGCAGACTTCTCACAGCGACCAACGGGATTGGCTTATCGATTTTTTCTTCATTGTCATGAATATTTATAAGGCATTACCGCGGCTGACAGTGGGCGGCAACAGAATAGTTTGTAGCAAGTCGGCTTGTGTGTCGATATATATTGACACTGCTGTTTGATCTTTTATCAAGTTTTGTTAAAATTCACAACTTTCTCAATTCTTATCAAAACGCTCCGTACAGTTTATTCGTTTTAGCAAAATTAGAGCCTATTTTAAGTACGCAAATAAATTTACTCAATAACGTTTAAATAGAATTCTGCGTACACGAGTTAATTTAAAATATATGCATTTCTCATGAACGAGGTTTAACAAGTTATCAAAGGGCCGAAAATCAAAATATTAGTTTATTTGATCAATTTCAATTCAGTTTGATTCAGACTTAATTGAGTGTATTTAATACTTTTGTACAATAATTAAACAATGTATTGGATTTTAGCTTTTGATATACGGATCAGTTGATAAAATTATGTTTATATTGACCTTAATAAACTTCGTTTTAGTAACACTTTCCATGATTAAATAATTGAACAAATAATGAGTGCATGTTTTCTTCAACTGTACGCTGCAGTTAGCGGGGGGTATTTGCTGTTTTTATTTTGCAAATACCAAATTCTCTTCATATGAGAATAAAACATATTGATAACATCTATAATTATTATACGTATAAAATGATGAAAAATGACGAAGAAAAAATGAGAAAAAGGATATCGGTGATGATAATGAGGATGAAAAAGAAGAAAAGAAATAAGATGTTGTTGTTGTTGTTGGTGATAGTGGTGGTGATGGTGGTTGAAGATTATGGTGATGAAAGCCCAATCGACAAGAATGGACATGCAACCTTATTTAACTTATCAAAAGCGGAGCGTTAGTACCGTGGATAGAGTGTAACTCTCTCAAGCCGGAGGACGCGGGTTCGATCCCATGCTTGAACCGATGTCTCTTGAAACAATTCACTCAGTAAGTTGGGGAATAATATCATGTATGAATTGCGTCATGACTTTACGTCATTAGCGTGACGGGGAAGGGGATGAAAATTCCGTATCCGGTAGAAGTAGTTGAATTTTCTGTAAAATGTTTTCTTCATTTTCATGAAATGGTATCCAGCCGTGATAAATTGTGCATGCTGATACATGATTATTTCAACTATAAAGTCGCACATTTCAAAATTACAGTATATTTAACCCTAACACACTTGTATATTTTATCATTAGAATTCGCTCGCTGAGCCAAGTTACTGAGTAACTAGTGTTCAACTTGATTGAACTTACCGTTAAGCCGAATGACGCATATCAGCAAAACTGTTCAAAATATTTAAAACATCTTTATATTTTTAATATTTCAAAAATGAATTTAATTTAAATCGACATAAATATATATACTCTACAGTTTACAGTATTTACGGAGACGTTGGTAATAGAACGCGTAAACGTAATGATTTTACCGACGGTGTGTGTAGTTTTTAATACCCGCAAATCTAAAAGCCATCCAGTGAAATCACAAGACATTTCTGAAGGGTGTTAGAATTGTTGTTGTTCGCACATGGAATCAGGATAATATACACCATTTTCTGACCTGTCTGCTTATCTATTTTTTTTGCTGTACTGAGTGCCTTTTTCAAAATATTGTTATTTATCGTCAATAAATATGTATATAAACTCGCTATTATCACCGATATTTGTTAGACCAGACCCGTGGAATAACGTTAATGATTCATTTGAATTCAATTCAAATTTATTCTGGTATATAAGATCATTATACAACATATATATCATGATGATAAAATAACAGTAATAAATCAAGAAAGATAAATAAATAAATAAAATCATTATAGTAATCATCTAAAAATTAGATATCTTATTACCTGGGATAACCCATTAAAGCAGCAAACGGGTTTATTCCCAACGGGGTCCCTTGATATAATAATGATATAGTAGTTTATCCGTAACAGTCCAGAAATTTCCGTGTACCATCGATTAAATCTTGGCAATAGGTTAAGTTTCAACTCAGATTTATGCCACCGTGCTTGATATATTTCTACATAACATATCGGTTTTATCTGCGGATTGTCACTCCATCGATCCTAGTTCAAATCCCGTAACAAGCATTATAAAAATGCAGTTCCCTGGCAATACTATTTCTCCATAGTGCTCCGTAAACGACGTCTAATATAAAACTTTCGAGAAGTGTCACGGTATAGCATAATGGTGTCTTCATTGTGTCAATAGTGGTGGTACTATATTTAACACACATTTTACTTATTTCGGTCAAGCAAATACGTTTGAATCGGAAATTGTACGATAATCTCCGTCAGCAGGGACCAGTTTATTTGCCTATAAGAATAACTCAGTAAATTTAGCTTTAAGCACAATTTATTGTTGTTTAAGAGAGGTATCTGCTGTTATAAATTTAATGCATCGAAGTCTATGAGAATTCATGAAAATGTTTGTCATTCATAAACGAGTTCATTCTGATAAACATTCGCACTGTTTCGCCAATCTAACAATGGCACCCATTAAATGTATTCAGATAAAAATTTGCATGTTTTTTCTCAACTAACAATGACACCCATTGAATGTATTCAGATAAGCATTCGCACGGTTTCTCTCGCGTAGCAATGGCACCCACTGAATGTATTTAGATAAACATTCGCATGATTTTCTCCAACCTAACAATGGCACCCATTGAATGTATTCAGATAAACATTCGCACGTTTTCTCCAACCTAACAATGACACCAACTGAATGTATTCAGATAAACATTCGCACGTTTTCTTCAACCTAACAATGACACCCACTGAAAATTATTCAGATAAACATTCGCACGTTTTCTCCAACCTAATAGTGACGCTCATTGAATGTCTTCAGATAAACATCCGCATGATTTTCTCCACCCTAACAATGGCACCCAATGAATGTATTCATATAATCAATCTACAGTTTCGCCAACCTAACAATGACACCCATTGAATGTATTTAGATAAACATTCGCATGGTTTCTTCAACCTAACAATGGCACCCATTGAATGTATTCAGATAAGCATTCGCATGATTTTCTCCAACCTAACAATGGTACCAACTGAATGTATTCAGATAAACATTCGCACGGTTTAGGCAACCTAACAATGAAACACATTGAATGTATTCAGATAAACATTCGCATACTTTTCTCCAACCTAACAATGGTACCCATTGAATGTATTCAGATCAACATCTGCACGGTTTTTGTCGCCTAACAATGACACCCATTGAATGTTTTCAGAAAAACATTTGCATGGTTTCTCCAACCTTACAATGGCACCCATTGAATGTTTTCAGATAAATATTCGCACGTTTCTCTCAAATAACAATGGCACCAATCGAATGTATTCAGATAAACATTTGCATGGTTTCTCTCAACTAACAATGACACCCATTGAAAATATTTAGATAAATATTCGCGTGTTTTCTCCAACCTAACAATGGCACCCATTGAATGTATTCAGATAAACATTCCAATGCTTTCTCCAACCTAACAATGACACCAATAGAATGTTTTCAGATAAACATTCGCACGGTTTCGCCAACATAACAATGAGACCCATTGGATGTATTCAGATAAACATTTGCAAGGTTTCTCCCAACTAACAATGATACCCATTGAAAATATTCAGATAAATATTCACATGTTTTCGCCAACCTAACAATGACACACATTGAATGTATTCAGATAAACATTCACATGATTTTCTTCAACCTAACAATGGCACCCATTGAATGTATTCAGATAAACATTCACATGATTTTCTTCAACCTAACAATGGCACCCATTGAATGTATTCAGATAAGCATTCGCATGATTTTCTCCAACCTAACAATGGTACCAATTGAATGTATTCAGATAAACATTCGCACGGTTAAGGCAACCTTACAATGAAACACATTGAATGTATTCAGATAAACATTCGCATACTTTTCTCCAACCTAACAATGGTACCCATTGAATGTATTCAGATCAACATCTGCACGGTTTTTGTCGCCTAACAATGACACCCATTGAATGTTTTCAGAAAAACATTTGCATGGTTTCTCCAACCTTACAATGGCACCCATTGAATGTTTTCAGATAAATATTCGCACGTTTCTCTCAAATAACAATGGCACCAATCGAATGTATTCAGATAAACATTTGCATGGTTTCTCTCAACTAACAATGACACCCATTGAAAATATTTAGATAAATATTCGCGTGTTTTCTCCAACCTAACAATGGCACCCATTGAATGTATTCAGATAAACATTCCAATGCTTTCTCCAACCTAACAATGACACCAATAGAATGTTTTCAGATAAACAGTCGCACGGTTTCGCCAACATAACAATGAGACCCATTGAATGTATTCAGATAAACATTTGCAAGGTTTCTCCCAACTAACAATGATACCCATTGAAAATATTCAGATAAATATTCACATGTTTTCGCCAACCTAACAATGACACACATTGAATGTATTCAGATAAACATTCACATGATTTTCTTCAACCTAACAATGGCACCCATTGAATGTATTCAGATAAACATTCACATGATTTTCTTCAACCTAACAATGGCACCCATTGAATGTATTCAGATAAGCATTCGCATGTTTTTCTCCAACCTAACAATGGTACCAATTGAATGTATTCAGATAAACATTCGCACGGTTTAGGCAACCTTACAATGAAATACATTGAATGTATTCAGATAAACATTCGCATACTTTTCTCCAACCTAACAATGGTACCCATTGAATGTATTCAGATCAACATCTGCACGGTTTTTGTCGCCTAACAATGACACCCATTGAATGTTTTCAGAAAAACATTTGCATGGTTTCTCCAACCTTACAATGGCACCCATTGAATGTTTTCAGATAAATATTCGCACGTTTCTCTCAAATAACAATGGCACCAATCGAATGTATTCAGATAAACATTTGCATGGTTTCTCTCAACTAACAATGACACCCATTGAAAATATTTAGATAAATATTCGCGTGTTTTCTCCAACCTAACAATGGCACCCATTGAATGTATTCAGATAAACATTCCAATGCTTTCTCAAACCTAACAATGACACCAATAGAATGTTTTCAGATAAACATTCGCACGGTTTCGCCAACATAACAATGAGACCCATTGAATGTATTCAGATAAACATTTGCAAGGTTTCTCCCAACTAACAATGACACCCATTGAAAATATTCAGATAAATATTCGCATGTTTTCGCCAACCTAACAATGACACACATTGAATGTATTCAGATAAACATTCGCACGGTTTCTTTCACCTAACATTGGCAACCATTTAATGAATTCAGATAAACTTTCGCTCGGTTTCTTTCTCGTAACAATGACACCAATTGAATGTATTCAGATAAACATTCCAATGGTTTCTCCAACGTAACAATGATACCCATTGAATGTATTCAGATAACGTTCGCATGGTTTTTCTCACCTAACAATGACTACCATTGAATGTATTAAGATAAACATTCCCATGGTTTCTCCAACGTAACAATGATACCCATTGAATGTTTTCAGATAACGTTCGCATGGTTTTTCTCCCCTAACAATGACACCAATTGAATGTATTCTGATAAACATTCCCATGGTTTCTCCAACGTAACAATGATACCCATTGAATGTATTCAGATAACGTTCGAATGTTTTTTTCTCACCTAACAATGACACCCATTGAATGTACTCAAATAAACATTTGCACAATTTTTCTCACCTAACAATGACACCCATTTAATTTATTCAGAAAAACATTTTCATGTTTTTTCTCACCTAACAATAGCACCCATTGAATGTATTCAGATAAACATTCGCACCTTTTTCCAACCTTACAATGGCACCCATTGAATGTATTCAGATAAACATTCGCATGATTTTCTCCAACCTAACAATGGCACACATTGAATGTATTCAGATAAACTTTTACACGGTTTCTCACACCTAACAATGATACCCATTGAATGTATTCACATAAACATTTGCATGATTTTCTCCAACCAAACAATGACACCTATTGAATGTATTCAGATAAACATCCGCATGATATTCACCAACCTAACAATGACACCCATTGAATGTATTCAGATAAACATTAGCACGGTTTCGCCAACCTTACAATGACAACCATTGAATGTATTAAGATAAACATCTGCACGGTTTCTCTCACCTAAAACTGACACCCATTGAATGTATTCAGATAAACATTCGCATGGTTTTTCCAACCTAACAATGGCACTAATTGAATGTATTGAGATAAACATTTGCATGATTTTCTCCACCCTAACAATGACGCCCATTTAATGTATTCAGATAGACATTCGCATGCTTTTCTCCAACATTAACAATGGCACCCATTGAATGTATTCAGATAAACATTCGCACAGTTTCGCCAACCTAACAATGACAACCATTGAATGTATTCAGATAAACATTCGCATGATTTTCTCCAACCTAACAATGACACCCATTGAATGTATTTAGATAAACATGGTTTCCGAACCCAATATTGGCACCAATTGAATGTATTCAGATAAATATTCGCACGGTTTCTCCAACCTAACAATGACACCCACTGGATGTATTCAGATAAACATTCTCATGATTTCTCCAACCTAACAATGGCATCAATTGAATGTATTCAGATAAACATTCCCGTGGTTTCTCCAACCTAACAATGACACCCACTGAATGTATTCAGAAAAACATTTGCATGGTTTCGCCAACACAACAATGACACCCACTGAATGTATTCAGATAAACATTTGCATGGTTTCGCAAGTCTGACAATGACACCCATTGAATGTATTCAGATAGACATTCGCATAGTTTCTCCATCCTAACAATGACACCCATTGAATGTATTCAGATAGATATTCGCACGGTTTCCCTCACCTAACAATGGCACCCATTGAATGTATTCAGATAAACATTCCCTTTATTTTCTCCAGCCTAACAATGGCACCCATTGAATGTTTTCAGATAAACATTCGCACGGTTTCTCTCACCTAACAATGGCACCAATTGAATGTATTCAGATAAACATTCGCACAGTTTCGCCAACCTAACAATGACAACCATTGAATGTATTTAGATAAACATGGTTTCCGAACCCAACATTGGCACCAATTGAATGTATTCAGATAAATATTCGCACGGTTTCTCCAACCTAACAATGACACCCACTGGATGTATTCAGATAAACATTCTCATGATTTCTCCAACCTAACAATGGCACCAATTAAATGTATTCAGATAAACATTCCCGTGGTTTCTCCAACCTAACAATGACTCCTATTGAATAAATTCAGAAAAACATTTGCATGATTTCGCCAACACAACAATGACACCCACTGAATGTATTCAGATAAACATTCGCACGGTTTCTCTCACCTAACAATGGCACCAATTGAATGTATTCAAACAAACATTTGCACGGTTTCTCAAACCTAATAATGGTATCCATTGAATGTATTCAGATAAACATTCGCATGGTTTCACCCAACTAACAATGGCACCCATTGAATGTATTCAGATAAAGATTCGCATGGTTGATCCAACTTAACAAGGACACCCATTGAATGTATTCAGATGAACATTTGCATGGTTTCGCAAACCTGACAATGACACCCATTGAATGTATTCAGATAGACATTCGCATAGTTTCTCCATCCTAACAATGACACCCATTGAATGTATTCAGATAGATATTCGCACAGTTTCCCTCACCTAACAATGGCACCCATTGAATGTATTCAGATAAACATTCCCTTTATTTTCTCCAGCCTAACAATGGCACCCATTGAATGTTTTTAGATAAACATTCGCACGGTTTCTCTCACCTAACAATGGCACCAATTGAATGTATTCAGATAACCATTTGCACGGTTTCTCAAACCTAATAATGGTATCCATTGAATGTATTCAGATAAACATTCGCATGGTTTCACCCAACTAACAATTGCACCCATTGAATGTATTTAGATAAAGATTCGCATGGTTGATCCAATCTAACAAGGACACCCATCGAATGTATTCAGATGAACATTTGCATGGTTTCACCAACCTGACAATGACACCCATTGAATGTATTCAGATAAACATTCCCATGATTTCTACAACCTAATAAAGTCACCACCCATTTAATGTATTCAGATAAACAATCCAATCCCATGGTTTCGCCAACCTAACAATGACTTCCATTAAATGTATTCAGATAAATATTCCTAAGGTTTTCTCCAACCTTACGATGGCACCCATTGAATGTATTCAAATAAACATTCGCACGGTTTGTCTCACCTAACAATGGCACCAATTGAATGTTTTCAGATAAACATTCGCATGGTTTCGCCAACCTAACAATGACACCCATTGAATGAATTCAGATAAACATTCCCATGATTGTATCCAACCTAACAATGGCACGCATTGAATGTATTTTAATAAACATCCGCACAGTTTCTCTCACCTAACAATGGCACCCATTGAATGTATTCAGATAAACATTTGCACAGTTTCTCTCACCTAAAAATGACACCCATTGAATGTATTCAGATAAACATTCGTATGGTTACGCCAACCTAACAATGGCACCAATTGAATGTATTGAGATAAACACTCGCATGATTATCTCCACCCTAACAATGACGCCCTTTTAATGTATTCAGATAAATATTCGCATGATTTTCTCCAACCTAACAATGGCACCCATTGAATGTATTCAGATAAACATTTGCACGGTTTTTCCAACCTAACAATGACAACCATTGAATGTATTCAGATAAACATTCGCATGATTTTCTCCAACCTAACAATGACACCCATTAAATGTATTTAGATAAACATGGTTTCCGAACCCAACATTGGTACCAATTGAATGTATTCAGATAAATATTCGCACGGTTTCTCCAACCTAACAATGACACCCACTGGATGTTTTCAGATAAACATTCTCATGATTTTTCCAACCTAACAATGGCACCAATTGAATGTATTCAGATAAACATTCCCGTGGTTTCTCCAACCTAACAATGACTCCCATTGAATAAATTCAGATAAACATTCGCAAAGTTTCTCCATCCTAACAATGGCACCCAATGAATGTATTCAGATAAACATTCCCTTGATTATCTCCAGCCTAACAATGTTACCCATAGAATGTTTTCAGATAAACATTTGCACGGTTTCTCTCACCTAACAATGGCACCAATTGAATGTATTCAGATAAACACTTGCACGGTTTCTCCAACCTAATAATGGTATCCATTGAATGTATTCAGATAAACATTCTCATGGTTTCACCCACCTAACAATGACTTCCATTAAATGTATTCAGATAAATATTCCCATGATTTTCTCCAACCTAACAATGTCACCCATTGAATGTATTCAGATAAACATTCCCATGATTTCTACAACCTAATAAAGTCACCACCCATTTAATGTATTCAGATAAATAATCCAATCCCATGGTTTCGCCAACCTAACAATGACTTCCATTAAATGTATTCAGATAAATATTCCTAAGGTTTTCTCCAACCTTACGATGGCACCCATTGAATGTATTCAAATAAACATTCGCACGGTTTGTCTCACCTAACAATGGCACCAATTGAATGTTTTCAGATAAATATTCGCATGGTTTCGCCAACCTAACAATGACACCCATTGAATGAATTCAGATAAACATTCCCATGATTGTATCCAACCTAACAATGGCACGCATTGAATGTATTTTAATAAACATCCGCACAGTTTCTCTCACCTAACAATGGCACCCATTGAATGTATTCAGATAAACATTTGCACAGTTTCTCTCACCTAAAAATGACACCCATTGAATGTATTCAGATAAACATTCGTATGGTTACGCCAACCTAACAATGGCACCAATTGAATGTATTGAGATAAACACTCGCATGATTATCTCCACCCTAACAATGACGCCCTTTTAATGTATTCAGATAAATATTCGCATGATTTTCTCCAACCTAACAATGGCACCCATTGAATGTATTCAGATAAACATTTGCACGGTTTTTCCAACCTAACAATGACAACCATTGAATGTATTCAGATAAACATTCGCATGATTTTCTCCAACCTAACAATGACACCCATTAAATGTATTTAGATAAACATGGTTTCCGAACCCAACATTGGTACCAATTGAATGTATTCAGATAAATATTCGCACAGTTTCTCCAACCTAACAATGACACCCACTGGATGTTTTCAGATAAACATTCTCATGATTTTTCCAACCTAACAATGGCACCAATTGAATGTATTCAGATAAACATTCCCGTGGTTTCTCCAACCTAACAATGACTCCCATTGAATAAATTCAGATAAACATTCGCAAAGTTTCTCCATCCTAACAATGGCACCCAATGAATGTATTCAGATAAACATTCCCTTGATTATCTCCAGCCTAACAATGTTACCCATGGAATGTTTTCAGATAAACATTTGCACGGTTTCTCTCACCTAACAATGGCACCAATTGAATGTATTCAGATAAACATTTGCACGGTTTCTCCAACCTAATAATGGTATCCATTGAATGTATTCAGATAAACATTCTCATGGTTTCACCCACCTAACAATGACTTCCATTAAATGTATTCAGATAAATATTCCCATGATTTTCTCCAACCTAACAATGTCACCCATTGAATGTATTCAGATAAACATTCCCATGATTTTCTCCAACCTAACAATGGCATCCATTGAATGTATTCAGATAAACATTTGCACGGTTTCTCTCACCTAACCAAAGCACCCATTGAATGTATTCAGATAAACATTCGCACGTTTTCTCAAACCTAACAATGATACCCATTGAATGTATTCAGATATACATTTGCATGCTTTTTCCAATCTAACAATGGCACCCATTGAATGAATTCAGATAAACATTCGCACGTTTCTCCAACCTAACAATGGTACACATTGAATGTATTCAGATAGACATTCGCATGTTTTTTTCCAACCTAACAATGGCACCCATTGAATGTATTCAGATAAACATTCGCACGGTTTCTCTCACCTAACTAAAGCACCCATTGAATGTATTCAGATAGACATTTGCACGGTTTATTCAACCTAACAATGGCACCCATTGAATATATTCAGATAAACATTCCCATGATTTTCTCCAACCTAACAATGGCACCCATTGAATGTATTCAGATAAACATTCGCACAGTTTCTCTCATCTATCTAAAGCACCCATTGAATATATTCAGAGAAACATTCAAATGGTTTCTCCCACCTAAAAATGGCACCCATTGAATGTATTCAGATAAACATTTGCATGATTTTCTCCAACCTAACAATGGCACCCATTGAATGTATTCAGATATACATTCGCTTGGTTTCTCCAACCTAACAATGGCACCCATTGAATGTATTCAGATAAACATTAGCATGGTTTCTCCAACCTAACTAAGACAGCGATTGAATGTATTCAGATAAACATTTGCATGGTCTCGCCAACCTAACAATGACACCCATTGAATGTTTTCAAATAAACATTCCCATGATTTTCTCCAACCTAACATAACTTCACGGAATGTATTCAGATATACATTCGCACGGTTTATCTCACCTTACAATGACACCCATTGAATGTATTCAGATAAACATTTGCATGGTTTCTCCAACCTAACAATGGTACCCACTGAATGTATTCAGATAAATATTCCCATGGTTTTCTCCAACCTAACAATAGCAACCATTGAATGTATTCAGATCAACAACTGCATGGTTTCTCTCACCTAACAATTGCACACATTGAATGTATTCAGATAAACATTCGCATGGTTTCTCCAACATTAACAATGGCACTCATTGAATGTATTCAGATAAACATTCCCATGATGTTTTCCAACCTAACAATGGCACCCATTGAATGTATTCAGATAAACATACGCACGGTTTCTCTCACCTAACAATGACTCTTATTGAATGTATTCAGATAAACATTCCCATGATTTCGCCAACCTAACAATGGCACAAATTGAATGTTTTCAGATAAACATTTGTATGGTTTCTCCAACCCAACAATGACATCCATTGAATGTATTTGAAAATGGCTTCCGGTGTTTTACTAAGTTGCTTGTTAGTATATAACGGAAGACAGTTTGTTAACTCTGGGCACCTATTTGTTATTTGTGGAAAACAACGTAAAACACGTAGTCCGTCCTCACTCTTTCTTGTTTAATTAACTGCAGTAGTGGTCTAGGTATAGAACCTCCGCCTCGCATGCGGAAGTGTGTAAATTTGATCTGCGATCATGCAATGCTATTTTAATTGTCTCATCGGACAGTAGCTTTGGTTTATTGCTTTAATGTATGTCTGGTGGTTTATTTGACAACTACACATTTACCGGTCCTGATTGGTACTTTGTAACATCCTCAGAATGGGCGGTGAACCCAACTAGCCCTTTGGAATCAAACATAGCTATTGATTGTGAAAATATCTGTCAGTTTTCGGATACGATTTTGCTTAATAACTACTTCATTACCCAGCATACGTTGACAGAACCTAGTACAGAACAAGGAGTTCTATTTCTAACATACTGCACCCACATTCCAGAAGAACAAAAGCAAAAGACATCGTACTTTTTATTTGTTTTTCATAACGAAGGTTTACGTCATTTCCAACACACAGTATTGTAGGACCTTATTTTTCCCAGATCATATTCTTCCCACCTGGGAAAAATAGGATCCTATTCCTCACAGCTGGGAAAAATAAGATCTCATTTGTCACACATTTCGAGCATATATGTCACAGGTCCTGGGAAATTTATGATCGAAGTCGGTTTTGTATGTACCATGGAATCACATTCCTCACAGGTAAAAAATTGCATGATTTTTTTAGCAACAAATTACCTTTTTAAAACTGAGTCACATTTGTCACAGATTGCTATTGTCGGTATTGCACACATATTATGTTGCTATGCATGTATGTATTTATATTATAGTTATAAAGAATCATCGATTATGTTGTTGTTGTTGTTTTTGTTTTTTGCTGGTGCTGCTGTTAGTTCTCGACTTGACTGATGCTGTAAAAGTGGAAATAGTAATCATTCTTGTTGGCAGCGTAATAGTAAGTGTAAAAGTAGTGGTATATGGCAGTATTGTTGTTGTTGTGAATTGTATAGGCATTGTTTTGCTTGCTATCGATAAATGGTGGTTGATGTAGGCGCAGACAAGATAGTTGTTGGCTTTTTTTTGTCGTTATTATAGCAGTCGTTGTATTCGTATATAGTCTATACCATTTTATACTAGCTCCATTAAAATAGAAAGCTGACAGTTTTTTAATCACTCTCGAGTCCGCTTCCTGGGTCAAACTCATCATTACTGAGTGCTCATGAGAAAAGTTCTATGAGAACGTTCACCTACCGAGGATAGAACCCGGGACCTCTACATCTGAGCGCCTGTTACGGTATAGATAAAGTTAAGATGTGTTAAATGAAATAATTATTGTTGTTGTTTGTTTTATTGTTGGAGATATACGTGCCGTTGTTGGGCGCAGTACTTCCGCAATAATTGGAGGTGGCACTTGTTTGTAATGGTACTCGTAGGCGTAATAGTGGTAGTTGTTGGCGTTCTTGTTGCGGTGTTTGATCGCTTAATTGTTTTCCGCTCAACTGAGTACGAAATGCCAAATGTGAAATATTGTGATCAACATATATCCGATGTATGTTCGTCGTAATTTTTTTTTAAACATATCGTCTTGTCTGAACCCATTTATATTTGGTAAATATGTAGCACCATAAAGTGATCCTTGACAATGATTTTCAAATCTGGCACCGCCCCAGAGGTCAAACGTTTAATTTATACTTGTATATGAAAATCTTCTTGTCTAAAACTGCAATGCCCGTACCTTTGATATGTGGTATGTAGCAATACAGTATATGTAGTGATCTTTTACCGACACTGTTCAAATTAGGTCCGATCCCTTTTAATAATGTTGGTATGTTGTAAAAGAGCAGACTACGTTCGTTGTACGTAAAAGATATCGTCATTGACCGATATTCATACATTATAACATCTCTGAAATTATAGGTAAATTGCACAAACTAAGTATGGCATACTTAAAATGTGAGAGCTTCTTAATAAGCAATTTATATTCATAAAAATATGTACTGGAAAATGTATTTCCAACACTTTCAACGGATAAATTTTGTGCCAACAGTGAAAACCACAATGCAAGCAGAGCTTTGGTTTAAAGATAGTTCTGTTCTGAGTCTGCCTGATATGGCCGAGCTTTAACGTTAGTGTAACAGTTCAACCCCCGGGGTCACAATCCGAACAAGATAGATAAAGACAAAATTTAAAGATTTGTTGGTGTTGTTGTTTTTTCAATGGTGTAGTAGTGGTTATTGTAGGTGTTTGGCGTTGGGGGACATTTAATATAGACTTCTTAGCTGGCCCAAATATAACGTACAACTAGTATAAGGCTTTCGTTAGAATAAATAACTCATTGCATTAATTATGCATTTTCATAGAAGTGCATACAGTTTTATTTTATTGTGTACATGTCAGTCGGTCGGTAGGTGGTCGTCCCGTCGGTCGGTCAGCCGGTATACCAAAGCCTGTCCGATTGATAAAATATGTCTTTAACGTCAGTTAAACCGGGCAGTTATAATGTCCCTGCAATATGCACCCGCAAACTTTTTTTCTCGAATCAGTTCAATATACGACTACTACTATTACGAATGCTACTACTGCTGCTGTTGCTGCTACAATTACCGCCGCCGCCATCACAACTACTACCAACTACTGACGATCCTCCTCCTTATACTACTACTACCCCTTCTTATAAACATTGTTGTTGTTGTTGTTGTTATTATTATTATTATTACTTGTATCATACTATTATTGTTATTAGTGTTTAGTTCCTTTTATTATTATATTTTTATTATCAAATTTACAAACAGCAATGTCATCGACAAAATCTGTGAAGAATATGATTCTCTTGTTTACTACCATTTTGGTCAATCATATATGTCACAGTTTGAAATTGTGAGGAATAGGATCCTATTTTCCCCAGACCTGTGAGTAATATGATCTGGGAATAATAAGGTCCTACACAGCATACTCTATATTATATACCCAGTTTTAATGGCGGAGAAATACATCAGAGAATCTGATAAGACTCACCGTCCTTCCGCAAGTTACAGGCAAACTTTCGAACAAAAGTGTTATGTGACATTGGCGCGACCCCAAGACCTCAGTGGTGAGAGGTAAATGCCCATTAGACGATAGCACCTTGGATCAATTTTCAGACTAGTTCCACCTTGAAGCAATCTGGCTTCTGTTTCACAAACATTTTACTTAAATACTTAAAAACTTTACTAAGTTTTGACTGTTTTATTACCTATAAGATAATCAATATCAGTGAAATTATATGCAGTTTTACTGGAACCAGTCCAAAATCATGATCACCTGGCTGCTTTTCTTAGATTTAAGTTTTTTAAGTATTTAAGTATATGTTGATGAAACAGGACATGTATAGAAAGATACTGCGGCGTTAATGGGGAGGGGAGTGGGGAGGGTCAACACTTTAAACACGTTTAATCAGAAGTTACAAGTGGTTGCATTTGCTGTGCTATTTTTATTTTGCATTTAATTTTGTTAAAAAAAAGTTTTGCAAGTCTGCCAGACGAAATTTCTGATTGTAGTATTTTAAGTGCGCCATTTCCGCAACCACACTTACTGACTGGGGTGACGTCACACTAAACAAAGAAGGAAACTTGCAAATGATATATAATGTCTACGACTATATCATTCGCAGTAAAAACGAGTCATTTCGATCATATCTGGTAATCATACATTTCTTTATTTAAACGAACCAAAATGTACACACACTAACATAAGTATATATAACGTCTGAATGTACACACACTCACATAAGTATATATAACGTCTGTATGTACACACACTCACATAAGTATATATAACATCTGGATGTACACACACTAACATAAGTATATATAACATCTGAATGTACACACACTAACATACGTATATATAGCGTCTGAATGTACACACACTAACATAAGTATACATAACGTCTGAATGTACACACACTAACATAAATATATATAACGTCTGAATGTACACACACTTACATACGTATATATAACGTCTGAATGTACACACACTAACATAAGTATATATAACGTCTGAATGTACACACACTAACATACGTATATATAACGTCTGAATGTACACACACTAACATAAGTATATATAACGTCTGAATGTACACACACTAACATACGTATATATAACGCCTGAATGTACACACACTAACATACGTATATATATAACGTCTGAATGTACACACACTAACATAAGTATAAATAACGTCTGAACGTACACACACTAACATAAGTATATATAACGTCTGAACGTACACACACTAACATAAGTATATATAACGTCTGAACGTACACACACTAACATAAGTATATATAACGTCTGAATGTACACACACTAACATAAGTATATATAACATCTCAATGTACACACACACTAACCTAAGTATATATAACATCTGAATGTACACACACTAACATAAGTATATATAACATCTGAATAACTGATATAAATACATTAAAGCACTGTAACACGGGCACCTGCAATATGTGTCCAAGCAGAATGTTGTATGCAACGGGGAATTCATTGACTGTTGTTCGAACTGAACCAGATGATCCCGAAATGAGACATGTGATATAATGTGCGTTTATACGACCGATTGTTAGGCACCACTGAGAGATATTGTGTGTTTATACGACCGATTGTTAGGCATCACTGAGAGATATTGTGCGTTTATACGACCGATTGTTAGGCATCACGATGAGATATTGTGCGTTAATACGACCGATTGTTAGGCACCACTGAGAGATATTGTGCGTTTAAACGACCGATTGTTAGGTCTCTCTGAGAGATATTATGCGTTTACACGACCGATTGTTAGGCATCACTGAGATATAGTGTGCGTTTATACAATCGATTGTTAGGCATCACTAAAAGATATTGTGCGTTTATACGACCGATTGTTAGGCATCACTGAGAGAGATATTGTGCGTTTATATGACCGATAGTTAGGCATCACTGAGATATAATGTGCGTTTATACGACCGACTTTTCGGTCTCACTGAGAGATATTGTGCGTTTATACGACCGATTGTTAGTCATCACTCAGATAAATTGTGCGTTTATACGACCAATTGTTAGGCATCACTGAGATATAATGTTCGTTTATACGATCGATTCTTAGTTCTCACTGAGAGATATTGTGCTTTTATACGACCGACTGTTAGGCATCACTGAGATATAATGTGCGTTTATACGACCGACTGTTAGGTATCACTGAGAGATATTGTGCTTTTATACGACAACTATTGTTAGGTCTAACTGAGAGATATTGTGCGTTTATACGACTGATTGATAGGCATCACTGAGATAAAGAGTGCGTTTATACGACCGATAGTTAGGTAGCTCTGAGAGATATTGTGCGTTTATACGACCGATTGTTAGGTCTCACTGAGACATATTGTGCGTTTACACGACCGATTGTTAGGTCTCACTGAGATATATTGTGCGTTTATACGTCCGATTATTAGGCATCACTGAGATATAATGTGCGTTTATACGACCGATTGTTAGGTCTCACTGAGAGATATTGTGCGTTCACACGACCGATTGTTAGGTCTCACTGAGAGATATTGTGCGTTAAAACGACCGATTGTTTGTCATCACTGAGATATAATGTGCCTTTATACGACCGATTTTTAGGCATCACTGAGAGATATAATGTGCGTTTATACGACCGATTGTTAGGTCTCAGTGAGAGATATTGTGCGTTCACACGACCGATTGTTAGGTCTCACTGAGAGATATTGTGCGTTAAAACGACCGATTGTTTGTCATCACTGAGATATAATGTGCCTTTATACGACCGATTTTTAGGCATCACTGAGAGATATTGTGCGTTTATACGTCCGATTGTTAGGCACCACTCAGACTGAGAGATATTGTGCGTTTATACGACAAATTGTTAGGCATCACTGAGATATATTGTGCGTTTATACGACAGATTGTTAGGCATCACTGAGATATAATGTGCGTTTATACGACAAATTGTTAGGCACCACTGAGAGATATAGTGTGCGTTTATACGACCGATTGTTAGGCATCACTGAGTGATATTGTGCGTTTATACGACCGATTGTTAGGCATCACTGAGAGATATTGTGTGTTTATAAGACCGATTGTTAGGCACCACTGAGATAAAGAGTGCGTTTATACGACCGATAGTTAGGTAGCTCTGAAAGATATTGTGCGTTTATACGACCAATTGTTAGGCATCACTGAGATATAATGTTCGTTTATACGATCGATTCTTAGTTCTCACTGAGAGATATTGTGCTTTTATACGACCGACTGTTAGGCATCACTGAGATATAATGTGCGTTTATACGACCGACTGTTAGGTATCACTGAGAGATATTGTGCTTTTATACGACAACTATTGTTAGGTCTAACTGAGAGATATTGTGCGTTTATACGACTGATTGATAGGCATCACTGAGATAAAGAGTGCGTTTATACGACCGATAGTTAGGTAGCTCTGAGAGATATTGTGCGTTTATACGGACGATTGTTAGGTCTCACTGAGACATATTGTGCGTTTACACGACCGATTGTTAGGTCTCACTGAGATATATTGTGCGTTTATACGTCCGATTTTTAGGCATCATTGAGATATAATGTGCGTTTATACGACCGATTGTTAGGTCTCACTGAGAGATATTGTGCGTTCACACGACCGATTGTTAGGTCTCACTGAGAGATATTGTGCGTTAAAACGACCGATTGTTTGTCATCACTGAGATATAATGTGCCTTTATACGACCGATTTTTAGGCATCACTGAGAGATAGTGTGCGTTTATACGTCCGATTGTTAGGCACCACTCAGACTGAGAGATATTGTGCGTTTATACGACAGATTGTTAGGCATCACTGAGATATATTGTGCGTTTATACGACAGATTGTTAGGCATCACTGAGATATAATGTGCGTTTATACGACAAATTGTTAGGCACCACTGAGAGATATAGTGTGCGTTTATACGACCGATTGTTAGGCATCACTGAGTGATATTGTGCGTTTATACGACCGATTGTTAGGCATCACTGAGAGATATTGTGTGTTTATAAGACCGATTGTTAGGCACCACTGAAAGATATATTGTGCGTTTATACGACCGATTATTAGGCACCACTGAGAGAGATATTGTGCGTTTATACGTCCGATTGTTAGGCATCGATGAAAGATATTGTGCCTTTATAAGACCGATTGTTAGGCACCACTGACAGATATATTGTGCGTTTATACGACCGATTGTTAGGCATCACTAAGATATATTGTGCGTTTATACGTCCGACTGTTAGGCATTACTGAGAGATATTGTGCGTTTATAAGACCGATCGTTAGGCACCACTGTGGGAGATATTGTGCGTTTATACGTCCGATGGTTAGTTATCACTGAGAGATATTGTGCGTTTATACGTCCGATGGTTAGGTATCACTGAGAAATATAATGTGCGTTTATACGACCGATTGTTAGGCATCACTGAGATAAAATGTGCGTTTATACGACAGATTGTTAGGCATCACTGAGAGATATTGTTCGTTTATACGTCCGATTGTTAGGCACCACTAAGTGATATTGTGCATTTATACAACCGATTGTTAGGCACCACTGAGCGATATATTGTGCGTGTATACAACCGATTGTTAGGCATCACTGAGATATAATGTGCGTTTATACGACCGATTGTTAGGTATCACTGAGAGAGATATTGTGCGTTTATATTATCGATAGTTAGGCATCACTGAGATATATTGTGCGTTTATACGACCGATTGTTAGGCATCACTAAAAGATATTGTGCGTTTATACGACCGATTGTAAGGCACCACTGAAAGAGATATTGTGCGTTTATACGACCGATTGTTAGGCACCACTGAGAGATATTGTGCATTTATACGGCCGATTGTTAGGTATCACTGAGAGATATTGTGCGTTTATACGACCGATTGTTAGGCTTCACTGAGAGATATTGTGCGTTCATACGACCGATTGTTAGGCATCACTGAGAGATATTGTGCGTTTATACGACCGATTGTTAGGCATCACTGAGAGATATTGTGCGTTTATACGACCGATTGTTAGGCACCACTGAGAGAGATATTGTACGTTGATATGAACGATTGTTAGGCACCACTGAGAGATATTGTGCGTTTATACGACCGATTGTTAGGCATCACTGAGAGATATCGTGCGTTTTAGGCATCACTGAGAGATATTGTGCGTTTATACGACCGATTGTTAGGCACCACTGAGAGAGATATTGTGCGTTTATACGACCGATTGTTAGGCCTCACTGAGAGATATTGTGCGTTTATACGACAGATTTTTAGGCAGCACTGAGGGATATTGTGCGTTTATACGACCGATTGTTAGGCATCACTGAGATATATTGTGGGTTTATACCACCGATTGTTAGGCATTACTGAGATATAATGTGCGTTTATAAGACCGACTGTTAGTTCTCACTGAGAGATATTGTGCGTTTATACGACCGATTGTTAGGCATCACTGAGATATATTGTGGGTTTATACTACCGATTGTTAGGCATCAATGAGATATAATGTGCGTTTATACGACCGACTTTTCGGTCTCACTGAGAGATATTGTGCGTTTATACGACCGATTGTTAGTCATCACTCAGATAAATTGTGCGTTTATACGACCAATTGTTAGGCATCACTGAGATATAATGTTCGTTTGTACGACCGATTCTTAGTTCTCACTGAGAGATATTGTGCTTTTATACGACCGACTGTTAGGCATCACTGAGATATATTGTGCGTTTATACGACCGACTGTTAGGTATCACTGAGAGATATTGTGCTTTTATACGACAACTATTGTTAGGTCTCACTAAGAGATATTGTGCGTTTATACGACCGATTGATAGGCATCACTGAGATAAAGAGTGCGTTTATACGACCTATAGTTAGGTATCAATGAGAGATATTGTGCGTTTATACGACCGATTGTTAGGTCTCACTGAGACATATTGTGCATTTATACGACCGATTGTTAGGTCTCACTGAGATATATTGTGCATTTATACGTCCGATTTTTAGGCATCATTGAGATATAATGTGCGTTTATACGACCGATTGTTAGGTCTTAATGAGAGATATTGTTCGTTTACACGACCGATTGTTAGGTCTCACTGAGAGATATTGTGCGTTAAAACGACCGATTTATTTGTCATTACTGAGATATAATGTGCATTTATACGACCGATTTTTAGGCATCACTGAGAGAGATATTGTGCGTTTATACGATCGATTGTTAGGCACCACTGAGAGAGATATTGTGCGTTTATACGACAGATTGTTAGGCATCACTGAGATATATTGTGCGTTTATACGACAGATTGTTAGGCATCACTGAGATATAATGTGCGTTTATACGACAAATTGTTAGGCACCACTCAGAGATATATTGTGCGTTTATACGACCGATTGTTAGGCATCATTGAGATATATTGTGCGTTTATACGACCGATTGTTATGCATCACTGAGAGATATTGTGTGTTTATAAGACCGATTGTTAGGCACCACTGAGAGATATATTGAGCGTTTATACGACCGATTATTAGGCACCACTGAGAGAGATATTGTGCGTTTATACGTCCGATTGTTAGGCATCAATGAAAGATATTGAGCCTTTATAAGACCGATTGTTAGGCACCACTGAGAGATATATTGTGCGTTTATACGACCGATTGTTAGGCATCACTGAGATATATTGTGCGTTTATACGTCCGATTGTTAGGCATCACTGAGAGATATTGTGCGTTTATAAGACCGATCGTTAGGCACCACTGTGGGAGATATTGTGCGTTTATACGTCCGATGGTTAGTTATCACTGAGAGATATTGTGCGTTTATACGTCCGATGGTAAGGTATCACTGAGAAATATAATGTGCGTTTATACGACCGATTGTTAGGCATCACTGATATAAAATGTGCGTTTATACGACAGATTGTTAGGCATCACTGAGAGATATTGTTCGTTTATACGTCCGATTGTTAGGCACCACTGAGTGATATTGTGCATTTATACGACCGATTGTTAGGCACCACTGAGAGATATTTTGCATTTATACGACCGATTGTTAGGCATCACTGAGATATAATGTGCGTTTATACGACTGATAGTTAGGTATCACTGAGATATATAATGTGCGTTTATACGACCGATTGTAAGGTATCACGGTCACGGTTGAGAAAACTTTTAAGTAATAATACCTGGGTCACGGTGCAGGAAGTTAAGATACATAATAACATTGATTCCACAATTTCGAGATAAAAATTACTTCAAAATGAGATTGTAAAAAATTACGATTGTGACTCTATTTCAATAGATCGTTAAGCTGGTGGCTTTTTATACAACCGAGCCTTAGTCTTTCCTATTTATCAAAAACACATGTAAACTAAATGCAGTAACCGTTCAATTAAAACGTTAACAAATGATGATAACTCAAATGCGTTTTACTTTGACGCTATTCAACTTCCCCTTAAGCAACTGGCCAATCAGAATAGTCGTATGTCACTGCTATTTAATGGTAACGGTCCCCAGCGAGGAGAGCCAGGGCGGTGTGTTTTATTGTTTAAATTTTTTAAAGTACATGTACGCTATATAAGTAGCCATATTCTAAATGTTTGTATTTATTTTAACGGGTGGAGGTGGTGGGGGATGGGACTGAAAACAATGCGTCTCAAAAATAAAACTTGTGTTTCAATACTGATTTAATGGTTTTATTAATAATTCAATGTATTATAAAGACTTGAAACGGACACGATAGTAAGTTTCAATTTTATTTTGTTGGAAACAATAAGTAGGGACGGAGACGCCTTAGGGAGGGGCCTTTTGTTAGATAGTTTACGGTAGTGCGGAATTCAATTACTTTATTTGATACTGTTGTAGGTTCACAGTTTACAGTTTAGTAATGAGTTCATCTAACGGTACCCATTTTACTTTTACGTGTTCTTGTGTCCGTACGTAGTTGTGGCGAGATTTACATTAGTTGATTTTGTGCATGCTTTATACGGAAATTGGACATGGCTCGCATTTGTATAAAACTTCATGGACATTTTCTCAAATAACTGAGATAGACTGTTTCAACAACAAAATCACATGATTATTTACAAAGTGAAATAAAATTGCTTTGTTACTTTATGTGAAAATGTGAAAATAAATACTGACATCAACTCAACAATTGCAAGTATATAAACAATATGAAATAAATTAGTTTTAACAAAATTAAGCCACATAACATGTTTGTATAACTGATATTAATTCACTATTGAGTTGAATTGTAAAGAATACTTCTCAATTTGTGCTAAGTTTTTACTCTCTCAATATCCATACATAATTTCAACAACCCCCCCCCCTCTCTCTCTCTCTCTCTCTCTCTCTCTCTCTCTCTCTCTCTCTCTCTCTCTCTTATATCAACATATATGTCACACATGTTAAACGGCACACATTTTATTTATTGTATACCAATATGAGTTGAAATGCCCCGAACCTCCACGACATCTTAAAAAAACAAAACAAAACGAAGGCCTTGTATTTTTAACTTGCTGCACATCGAGATACAGGTGCAACAGGAATATACACAATATAAATTCATATAATAACTTAAATCTAAGAAGTTGATAACAGAAACACGGAGTTGAATAAATCTATATGTCAAAGAATCATCTAGATTTCTATGAAATGAAGTAATATTCAGTAACCAGTATCTAAGTCCCTTCTGGTAAATAGCATTACGTATCATACCTTTAATTGCCGATATCAGGGTCGTTCAATAATAACCGAGCTCCGTTAAATGTGATGAAATGATCACAGCACAAACATCTATATAATTATATACAATTTAATGTACGCTTGTCATGACCTGTCGTACTTTGAACGCAAGAAAACTATTGTTCTTCTTGACATTTTAACAACTACATTAATAAAAGCACACAATTCTAAACAGTTTGATGAAGAAGTCCGTCTTTCTGTTTTGTCTTTGTAAAGCCTGTCTGGTTCCTGTACGTCATAGAACGCGGCGTGGTCAAGTGGTAGAGCGTCAGTCTCGCATGCGGAAGGTCGTGGGTTCAATCCACGACAGGATCATACCAAAGACTTTAAAAATGGTACTAGAAGCTTCCTCGCTTGACGCTCAGCATTTAGAGGACAGTTCTAGGTCTGGTTGGCCCGGTGTCAGTATAATGTGACTGGGTGGGGTATCATACTATGTGTCTGCGGCATGATATTCCAGTGTGACAGCGCTTAGAATACTGTCTCAAGACACCGTCGTGATATGACTGAAAAATTGTTGAAAGCGACGCTAAACACCATACAAAAACAACAAACTGTACGTCATTTCCTTTTTGTAATTATTGTAACCCGGAACATCCGGGAAGTAATCAAGAGTGTGCGTGGCACCAGCATCGTTTAAAAAGGCACAATAAAATGAGTGCAGGTGTTAAAATCATCACTGAATATTCTTCCGCATATACATCTCAGGAAATAGTCCCTTTCCTTGACTGTTTTGACATAGTTTATAAACATAATAACTTTTCGTACATGGGAATTGCACTCATGTTATCGAAAACCTGGCAACGAAACGGAATGTTCCAGAGTTTTCATCGCAGCGACGCGATTCTCGTACCGCGCCATGAATCGCCGATATCCTGGATACCACATGACGTCATCTGTGAATTTGAAATTGAAGTAGGTGGGGTAGGGGGTGATGAACTTTGTGGGGAAAGGCCGTATACGGCCTGAACTATACATGGAGGGAGCACAGTTCTGTATTGAACTGTTGCTTGTGACAGACGCCGCTGCATTCATGGCGTCGAATCCTCCAACTTGCCCTGGGAACGACTGCGGGATACCTATTCAAGATAAAAGAAAAACTGTATACGAAAAACCATTCAATATGAAAACATACCCTGATCAACAACAGCTTGCTTCCCCAGCGTTAAATCAGAATATATGTATATACAGATAAAAGTAGATTTCCATGAAATATAATTTTTATGTCCCAGTGGTGTGAACCCCAATTTCAGTGTTTACGAGTGAATTGGTATTTTACTGAAACCAGCATTTTTAAATTCACTATTTAACAATAATTTAAATAACCAAAAAAATAATTAACTAAGAAATCTCCATCATTCATGAAAAAACTGAAATGACCACAAAGTAGTTTATGATCGTTACGACGAAGAATAGTTTAGTTAGATTATTTGTTATATCAAAAAAAAACAAAACAAAAATCATTACAGCATCCACTACAACAGTAAAGAAAGACATTTACTTAGCGTCCTTTGTCTAATGGCCCATCAAATGTAAGAAATCTATTTCAGCCATAATAAATCACAGAGAAAGCGGCCAATTAGTTAAGATTAATTATTATTAAATTTTGCTGTAATTTCACTGCATGAACACAAATCTTGAATAATTATTCAAGCACGACAATGTTATCAGTTACATGTAGCGAGCTAATTACAAACATCATAGTGGTTACTATAATTATTATTATTAGATATATATTACTTTATTATTATTATTATTACAGTTATATTATTTTTTATTAATATAGCTATATTATTATTATTAGATCTATATTATTTTATTTTTATTAATGTTATCATCATTATTATATTATTATCTATTATTATTATTATTATTATAATTAGATATATGTCGTTTT
>CM055906.1:14000342-14255070 GCA_029582155.1 Panopea generosa
TAGCTACCTACCTACCCACATGATAAATATTGGGTCGGAAACAGCAAACAAAACAAGCTACCTACCTACCCACATGATAAATATTGGACCGGGACACAGCAAACAAAACAAGCTACCTACCTACCCACATGATAAATATTGGGCCGGAACACAACAAACAAAACTAGCTACCTACCTACCCACATGATAAATATTGGGTCGGAACACAGCAAACAAAACTAGTAACCTACCTACCCACATGATAAATATTGGGCCGGAACACAGCAAACAAATCAAGCTGCCTACCTCCCCACATGATAAATATTGGGCCGGAACACAGCAAACAAAACAAGCTGCCTACCTCCCCACATGATAAATATTGGGCCGGAACACAGCAAACAAAACAAGCTGCCTACCTCCCCACATGATAAATATTGGGCCGGAACACAGCAAACAAAACAAGCTGCCTACCTCCCCACATGATAAATATTGGGCCGGAACACAGCAAACAAAACAAGCTGCCTACCTCCCCAATTGATGAATATTGGGCCGGAAAACAGCAAACAAAACTAGCTACCTACCATCCCACATGATGAATATTGAGCCGGAACACAGCAAACAAATATTGTTTTTAAGGATGGCTCTGCCTGCATATTTGACCGCAGACTTTGTTAACGGTAACCCCAATCTTGATTTCATCAATTTATATAAACTAACCTTCCAGCCTCATCGGTCTATTTATATATACTACAACCTTTACTGGGATCAGAACGAGCCAAGTAAAAATTGAGACGCCCAAAACATGAAACTAAGGTGAAGCTCCTAGTAAAGTTAAAGCTTCTATTTAAGCAGATGAGTTTTATCGTTTTCTAAATCACCTTGCTCCCACACATAGTGTTTACGAACAATTTACAACCTCCAGATCCAAGTCTTCTTCAAAATAAAATGAGTTATCAGAGTATGAAAACAAAATCATCAGACAGAAATTTCTGTTGACAAAACGTCAAAATCAATCTCCATAATCAATTAACACAACTGTTGACCATGACATCGAGCAATGGTTTTTTGGTCCAATGTTATTTTTATGTCCCTGATCCCAGAGTGCCGGCGACATATAGACGTCGCGTCAGAAGTTGAGGCTTACGCCGATTTCAGGATAATGCAGGTAATAAAAGACTGTTCATTTTGTTGAATAATCATATTGTATAAATTGTTTTACACCAAATTTAAGATTATTTCATTTTCTTTGTAATATTTTTATTTGATCATTGTGTAACATGTACGTCAGGGAAATCGTTAACGCTTTTACGTCAACAGAAAAACACGGTGAGAGATGTAACAGAAATTAGTAACTGGTATGAGTTAATACAAGATTTTAGGGTGAAAACGGAGCCTAATCGTTTTGAAAACACACGTATGGCATTGAGACTAACACAGACGGAAATGGTGTCCAAAACAAAAGATTGCGTTAACAAAAGAAAATATAGAATAGTATAATTTAAAACTATATAAAACTATGAGAGTTTTGGGAAACAGGGAATGAAGAAAAACATGCCTAAGAATTAAAGTCATTTCACAAATTTATTTTTCAACAAAACAAGACTGTATGTACATTCTAAAAAACGTGTTTTCTTGTTATTTATGAGTATTTTCGTAGAATGGAAAAAGAAATTAGGTTTAAAAAGTTTTTATGGAAATACGATTTCTAGTAAAAATGTCACAAATGGTTAAAAACGTGTATTGTTAATTACACTACTAAGTTTCTCATCAAATAAAATGTTTCCTTTTAAACGTATATCAATTTTATTTTAATCACATAATAGTGTTTTTATAAAGAACAAAACGTGGTAATATAATTGCAAATCTCCAACGCATAAAAAAGTTATAACAGTTTAGTGATTTCTAGTAAAAATGTCACAACGCTGATATTTAAATCGACCTGACGTAGCGTGTATTTGAGAAAATACGGTTTTAAGGAATGTAAATATATAACCCTCACCTTAGCACCATCTATTCTTTATATTACAGAAAACTAAAAAAAATTAAAACATTCAATTTAAATGTAGACGACTATCTATCGATTTTGAAAGGACTCTATAGAGGATCTCGATAAATATTACTTTGTACGTTATATGTATGTAGACGTATTACAGCTTACGCAAATGTATTTAAGTTCATACCATTGACACGTGAGCTAAAGTTTACCGTTATTTTTGCGAATGATGTCAATAGTATCAGCTCAATGTATTGTTATAAACTTATTATATAGTACAATAAAACATCAAATCAAGTGTTTACGCACGTTATTTTTAAAGTTAATCAAAATTAACGTATGGTTGAGATTCGTATTTTACGGCGTTTTGACGTTACACTTATTAGCTTCAACTTCTGACGCGACGTCATAGCGTTTGCCATGTCCGTCCTTATTTACACTGTCCTTCCAAAGTGTGGTTATTCGGGGCATAACTTTGTAACTACTGAAGGGAATTCCATGTCCCTGCCATTAAAAACGGGGTCACACTTAGCGGTCTAAGGTCAAAGTGACTTAAACATAATAATTTTGTAACTATGGAAGAGAATTTAATGAAACATTACAGTTATGTAGAGTTCAGTAAGAAGCTGTGCCATTTTTACCCTTCAGATCCTTAGGCCATCCTTAAAAAAATGTTTGTTTGCTGTGCTCTGACCCAGTATTTTCATGTGGGTAAGTAGCTATTTTTTTATATTTTGCCAGATTTTGATTTAACATGGTCATTTTAAAGAAAAATTGACAGAAATCTTGAAAAAAACAATTCTACACTTTGAAAGCTAATAAAACAGTTTGGGTATGGGCAATTTTGAGTGAGTAGGTAGGAGCACGGCAAACAATATTTTTTTAAGGACGGCCTTACCTGCAAAATCAGGGTAACACGATTAATAGTAATGTGAGTCACTATGGGCACGATGGGTCAAAGGCTATAGTGACTTAAACTTTGTCTAAAGCATAATTTTGTAACTATTAAAGGGTATTTGGTTTAGATATATTTTATTTTTAAATTAGCAGACATACACATTATAATAATAAAGGATTTAAATGGAAGTAAAAGGCTGTATAGCGTTTCTTTCCTGTTTGTTTAATTTGCATTGGAGGCGGATTCATACATATACTGTGTTAATGTATATATCAAGTAAATAGTGTTGGATACCGTTAAAAACGAAACAATACGGTACCGGTAACAACGAAACGATACGGTTTATTTACGGTACCCCTATCGATACCAGCGAAATTGATAAATTCTATGGTAGGATTGTCGACAGCCATAGTTTAGTATTCTTATTTTTCAATATTGAATTCTATTTAATTATGCACGTTTTGAAAATGAAAAACTACTTTTCTGTAAATCAGTATTTAGTTTAAACAAATATTAATTGGAAAAAAGAACATTAACAAGGTAAACAATCTAACATTTTAATTCGAAACTATTCAGCGAAAGTCACACGCCAGTAATTGACGTAATCCGATATGAATTACGAGTTAAAACAAGGACTCCGATGTGTGTTTTTGTTATTTTTCCGGCTTCCTATTTTCCGATCCCCAGTATTTGAAATGGCAAGCATGGAGGCACAGTCGTCTTTTTGTTTTAGCTACGTTTATCTTAAAGTATTGAATAAAAAATCTTCAGTCTTTATAATTTTTAAAAGAAAATGATTTTGGGTAATAATATATTCGTGTACCGGAGAAGATGGTACGGTCTGGCGTCGGGTTTTAGACAAGACCAATAAACAAATATGGTGGCAACTTACTTATTTCCTTTACACGATTCTAACGAATATTTGTTTTCCTTCTTTTTAATATACAGTGCATAATTATTTTAAATTTTTATTGAAATTCCGAAAATCCGAAAATCCGAAATACCGATAATAAAAAAATAATATAGGATGATTTTTAAAACGAGTATGTACCAGTATGTTTTAAAACGAGGCTCGGTTCGGTCTCGGTACCGTGTACCTGTATCCAACCCTACAAGTAAACTATATATAAAACAAGGAAGGAAGTGAATAAAACAAAAGAGATTGTACATTAAGGGAACTTTGTAAGGTAGAATAAATGTATGTGATTTAAACAATAGGGCGATTTTGGGTAACACACGGGGTGTGAGGCCAGCAGGGCTTATGTCATAATCATGGTATAATTGTCCGTCGTCCATCCGTTAACCTTTTTTCTTATCGAAACGATAGTAACCACATTTTATTGAATCTAAACCAAACTTGCACAGCAGTTATGTAATCAGTTGTCTCTTTCTTTTGGATAGTCATAAAACAAATCAATAAATAAATCAATCAATCAATAAATCAGTCAATAAGTAAATAAATCAATAATTCAATCAATCAGTTAATCAGTAAATAAATAAATAAATAAATAAATAAATAAATAAATAAATAAATAAATAAATAAATAAATAAATAAATAAATAAAATAAATAAATAAATAAATAAAAAGATCAACAAAATAATGAATGAATAAAAAAAATATTGTTAATTTTGTAATGGAAATGCAACAAAAGAACACTAGTGTAAATAGTAAAAAGATTGTCTGATTTAACGTCTCTTTTTTAGATAAGTCATAAAATAATCAATTAATCAATCAATCAATCAATCAATCAATCAATCAATCAATCAATCAATCAATTAATCAATAAATGAATGATTGTTTATTTTGTAATGGAAATGCAACACAAGTATTCTTTTGTAACTAGTAATCAGCTGTCTTGGATAGTGTCTCTTTCTTTAGGTTAGTAAATCAATCAATAAGTAAATGAATCAATAATTCAATCAATCAGTAAATAAATAAATAAATAAATAAATAAATAAATAAATGAATAAAATAAGTCAATAAAGGAAAAAAATCAATCAATCAATCAATCAATCAATCAATCAATCAATCAATCAGTAAATCAATATATAAATCAAGCAATAATTTATTAAGCCAATAATTCAATAAATAAATAAATAAATAAATAAATAAATAAATAAATAAATAAATAAATAAATAAATGAACGAACGAACGAACGAACGAACGAACGAACGAACGAACGAATAAATAAAATTCTTTAATTTAGCGTCGTTTTTGCAACAGTATGTCAGTCGTGTTATTTCGGTCAGTTAACCTAAGCGGGTTCCTATGTCTCTTACCGGTACATAGCTGTTCTTTTACAAGTAACTGACTGCTGCATCACCTGATATGAAGAAATGGAGGACGAATTACTTATAGATACAGTGTCGTAGCTCAAATCGTCACGAAGAACAAAATGCTCACCGCTTTGGGTGAACACCAAACGCCGGATCTGAAGTTGTGCGAGCTAACTAAAATATTGCGCTCTCCATTATACATGTAATATACAGTCGTTAATAAACCACGCAAGTGTACAGGAATTGAATGTATTGTATGGAATGACTCTGATGGCGCATAGATACTTGCAAATTCATTGTTAAATGTCAAACTAAATTGGATAATTCCCTGTATAGTATACATCATTGTAGTGAGGGTTTGATAAGGTAGACTGAAGTTAGTTTAATATTCGTCTTTTGTCTTTCGGTATCTAACTGGAATCTTAATTTATCATTCTCCAATATTGCAGAGTTACATACTTAAATATCAAAAGACGAAAAACGAATATCAAACTAACTTTCAACGGTAGTCTAATAAATTGAACGTATTCTTGAGTTCCGAATCAGTACTAACTGCTCTACTTTTGTGTGTGTTGTGCCGTAAAACATAAATTAAATTATATTGCTAGTAGCTCACATCTTCCCCTCACGATACATGTAGAATTCAAGGTCTCACTGAACAATTACCTCCCTTGCATGACGGTAGCAAGATTATTACGCCCAAGAAATTAGAGCTGTGTAAAGCGGTTGGGTAATTTTTTTTTTAAAAATGCATAAAATGTCATATTTCTTTGTGCATATGGGAACATTGGAACATTTTCATGATTTCTGCAAAGTTTGGGTGACCCTGGGAACTGTTTGATGATGCTATAACAGTTTAAAGATGCGTAGTGATACACTGCAACAAATGGGCAGAATTGTCAAAAATGAAGGGGTGCCATCAAACCATCGAAATTGTGAAAAAGCAACCTGGTCAACCCCATGTTTTTTTCTGCATATTTGGACCAACAGAGGACTATCTATGGGAATAAGGCACTTTTAGAACCATTGGTAATGTATCCAGTGTTCCAGAAGTGCATGTCTCTATATGTAGAACAGTACAAAATTAATTGGTGTGTGAGACGTTCAAGAATCAGATCATTTTCGGTAGACGCTGGGAGGAAACTGCATCTTTGTGATTCAGATTTACTTTCTTTTTGAAAATATGTCACTTTCTATGGGAAATACTGTATTAGAAACCTCTAAATAGAAAAATAAATGTATTTTTTTGTGAAAAATGGATGACTTTGAGTGTAATAGAGAAGTGTCACACAGGCAAAACCAAACTTGAAGCTAAAACAGTAAAGCAAATAGGGCAATGAGACTGAGCAGCTGAAAATTTGTCATGGAAATGTTGGAATCAGGATTTATTCAATTCAATGGAAGGAACAAAAAGTGAGATCATCTATTTAACTGAAAAAGAAATGATCATGTATGCAAATATGCTTTGCTGCATCATGTGATAAGACTTGATTTTAGCCATCTGTCTCAAAATCCTGGCTAAAATGAATAGAAGTTTGCACTTAAAAACACTTGAAAGTCACACAGAGAGACAGTGATGCTAATATATCACAACAAAAGCATGTCTAGAGCATTCACTGCATCCAGATTTCATGATTCATGTAAGTTAAACCATTTTTTTGTGTTAGAAACTCATTATTTATGTATAATTCATACCCCACCCACATAAAAATGGTAACATTTGTCGCGATACTGTTTCCACTCTTTAGCGCATGCTTTTTGACAATACGGTTGGTTGCGTATGAGCAATATTGTTTTTATGTCGCTGTTTATCAATTAATATTATATTGATCATGAATTATGGAGAAATTTCCTGTTTCATTATTTTGTCATTGATATTTGTTATCAACAGCTCTGTATCCAGTTTTCGATATACCGACCGCCAAACTGTCGCGTTTCATTTTAATGGTATGGCGTATGACTGCCATTTTTGTTTTACTGTCATTTTTTTCTCCTCATTGTTGATATTTATGCGGCTGGGTCTGGCTTATACACAGTATTTACCTACTCTTGGACATTCAGGTAAATGGTAAAATGCGACATCTTTGAAATGACGCGAAACAGATTCGCGTAATAATTTCTCAGCGTTTAGTTAACCTGTGCTTGAAACTTTTGTACCATCATCTGATTTCTTTCGGTTGTTCTTCTTACTTTTTTTTCAAATATATATATATAGAATATAGATTTTTCTCATTGAAGATGATGTTTTTTCAATGTCTGTTATTGAATGTGTACAATATTTTTCTCCACATTCAACAGTATAGCATTCTCAAATATGACAATTTCTAATTTTCATATAATTATTGCAACAACTCTATTTTAACTGCCCATTTTTTTATGCCAGCTTTGGAAAATCTGTTAAGAAACGAGTCGTCTCGCGACAAATATTTCTTATAGCGATATTCTTTAATATATTTATTTCAAACTAATTTAATTTGTCGTAAAGAGATGCGCTTTAGCAAACCGTCTTTTTGCAATGAGCTTATCGGTCCAGCCAAATATGCTGTATCCATATTTTGTCTCATTTTCATTCATCGTTTCATTTTCTTGCTTTAAAGTGATTTTCATGAACACTTTACTTTCATTTGCTATTTTTATTGATAAAATAAACAAAATAGTATAGGAATTTAATATATGCCTAATAGATACCTCAATTGGTAAGGGATATATTCATAGTTGATAATGAATCTAATGCATGTACAAAAGTATGTTATTCATTCATGTATTGAAAAAGGGGGCATGGTTAGTGTCAGTGACATGCAAATTATTGCTGGGCACCTTCAAACATTAATATTTGTTTGTTATAGATATAAAAAAAGTCAAATATATAGTTTTGCAACAAAACGGAGCATTATTCGAAGCAAAAACAACTATTTATCCATATATGGTCATGTATTTTGACACTTAAGTTATGTAATGTTGCATATACAATAAAATGAATATGCAGTCAGATAGATACACTATAGGAGGCAATACAAGGACATTTTCAAACTATTTCTTTTTCTAGAATTATTTTTATTAAGGTACAATGGCTAAACAAATTTGGCAGTTTTTCCTGTTTTCGAGTCGTCCGAAACTGATTTATGCATGTGTGACCGCCATCTTATTTTGGTGCATGAATTCGAAAACAGTTGCGCGATGAATTCAAAAGGCGTACTTTTATATTTAGAAATGGTAAAGGTTTGTTCGACAAAAATTTCAGTCACATGTCATGACAATATCTACTCTTCAAGGTCTCACTGAACAATTACCTCCCTTGCATGACGGTAGCAAGATTATTACGCCCAAGAAATTAGAGCTGTGTAAAGCGGTTGGGTATTTTTTTTTTTAAAAATGCATAAAATGTCATATTTCTTTGTGCATATGGGAACATTGGAACATTTTCATGATTTCTGCAAAGTTTGGGTGACCCTGGGAACTGTTTGATGATGCTATAACAGTTTAAAGATGCGTAGTGATACACTGCAACAAATGGGCAGAATTGTCAAAAATGAAGGGGTGCCATCAAACCATCGAAATTGTGAAAAAGCAACCTGGTCAACCCCATGTTTTTTTCTGCATATTTGGACCAACAGAGGACTATCTATGGGAATAAGGCACTTTTAGAACCATTGGTAATGTATCCAGTGTTCCAGAAGTGCATGTCTCTATATGTAGAACAGTACAAAATTAATTGGTGTGTGAGACGAGAAGAATACGAATGACCTTTCGACACAATGTCATCCATTTAGTTGATCGAAGCACTTTGGTTTCTCTTAAGGTGATACCACTAAATAGAAGCAGTAAGTGAACCAGTGTTTTGAGAATGACATCTTTGTAGTCGAACCTAAGGTACATAGTTCGATCATTCTATAGTCAAACTATATACAAACTATATACAAACTATATACAAGCTATAGATAGACTATAGACGCCATGGTCGCTTGTTGAACTATATAAAAACTATAGACGCCATGGTCGCCGGTTGAACTATATACAAACTATAGACAGACTATAGACGCCATGGTCACTGGTTGAACTATATACAACCTATAGACGCCATGGTCGCTGGTTGAACTATATACAAACTATAGACGCCATGGTCGATGGTTGAACTGTATACAAACTATCGACACCATGGTCGCTGGTTGAACTGTATACAAACTATCGACACCATGGTCGCTGGTTGAACTGTATACAAACTATAGACACCATGGTCGCTGGTTGAACTATATACAAACTATAGACACCATGGTCACTGGTTGAACTATATACAAACTATAGACGCCATGGTCGATGGTTGAACTATATACAAACTATAGTCACTATGGCCGCTGGTTGAACTACCTCATATTCGGTGTGCGATTCACTCATTTTGCCGAGCACATGACTGGCAAATTGGTTTACAGGTACATTCCTTTATGGTTTACATACCTGCATATTGTACCGCAGCTGTATTCGTATTTGTTTACCCCTTTGAATCAAAGCAAGTTATAAGCAGAAACCCTAAAGCAACGAGCTAAATACCATTACCAGGGATTGCTGGTTTGCCAAACAATGAATGAAAAATTAAGTTATACATCAAACGGACGGACGAACAAACACATATAACAAACCAGATAGACTGTCAGACCGCACCGCATCCGCATCACACCGCACCAGAGAACAAAACATCAGATGCGCAGATTTCGTCATTTTTCCTTAACGTAGGGAAAAGTCGGTTTTCAAGGTATCGACGTTTAAGCATCAATATTGCTTACTGGCAAATATCAAATATTAAATTTCCCGACAAGTTTCAATTTCTAAGTTTCAAATTATGACTTCCTCTAAATTTATATTATTTGATGAAATTGAAAGGAAAACATGTGTGACATATATATTTGTACACACGGACGAACAAAGTTGGGCGCTACTCATGAGTATAATAAGCATGATGAAGGAATGGATACATTGATGCATGGATGGGCGGGCGGACGGACGGACGGACGGACGGATGAATATTTTTAGTGTTGAAGGTCGTATTTGCTGGCGATCGGTCGAACAGACGGACATTCACACATATTGTCAGGCAGACAGGTAGAAAATATACCATCAAGTGCATGTTAGTATTAGACATTTTATTTGACCTGTATTTATACACCGGATGCCTTTATTACTCAATATTTACATTTTACTGCAGTCATTCTAAATAAACTATATAGATTAACTGCATTTCATGTCTCAGTGAAAACATTTGCAGCTTGGCAGAGCTAAATCGGATCAATTTGCATTTCATTTGTTGCACCATTTTGTTTTTTTTCTTGTGAGACGTCACGTTGCGGCTAAGTTCATAAGATACCAAACAAATGCGTGTATTCAGTATGTTGACAAAGTCGCCGTTACATTCATGACCTTTGCTTTGTGGTTTAATGCGTATAATTTGCCGTTTCTATATCAAATTGACAAAAAAAAACGTAATAGTTTTATCTAAAATAGTTGGCAAATATAATGTAATTATAAGGATTAAAGGGAATTTATCAGGATTTATCAAACTTTTAAAATTTGCTTAAATATATATTTTTTAATATAACATTACTGTATGTACTCACTGACCTTGTTTAGCCAAAAATATATATTTAAACCTGTCAAACTATTATAAAAAAGGGATTTCCTAACTTGGGCAATGCGCCTAGGTTAGACTAAAATAGATTTCCCGCTTAAAAGTGCAACATATTTTGTAACGTATAAATAATACACAAGGGTGGATCCAGGATTTCAGCTTGGAGGGGAGCGCAACACAAAATCTGAACGAGCAAGCAGGTTTTCAGTACAACTATAGTGCATTATAATAGCATATGAGAGTTTAGGAGGGAGGGGACATACGACGATTTTTTAAGAGTAGATCCGCCATTGATACAGGTTTACACGTAGTAAAAAATGTTTCATCGTAGAAAGAGTCCGAATGACGTCAAACAGTAGTTAAGTGCTGTATATTTTAAGAATGGGGATTTCGTTTCAAGTTTACCACTCCATTTTAAATATCGACTTTGTCACGTTTTGGTGGATTTGCTTTATTAATGATAATAAGATGCTTTTTATTCATGTTAATAATTATTTTATTTTAAATACATTTCTAGCCTGTTTTCTTGATATACTTCCTTTGAAAGCCGAATTTTGAGTTTTCATCGGTTGATGTAAAACACAAGACGAGTTTAATGTTGCCAAGAAGCCCTTTTGGCGAACTGGCCTAATGATTTTCATCTCCCTGTGAAAACCCAAAGTTCGGCTTTTAGTCCTTACGTAAACTATGTTGATCTGCGGTGTAAACCTGTATAGCCAGTATAAAATGCAGAGCTGAATATAAACAAATGTAGTATTATTATAGGATTAAATTCTTTTTTTCTGGTTTTTATGCATGTGTAAAGAATGTCGAATCACGCACAAATCAAATAAAGTCCGAAGGTAAGGCGGGGTTTGTGTATTTACATTGTCTCACGATCGTTTGCTTCTGAACTTCAACTACATGTACATGTTTTTATTTCATTTTTCCTGTTGAATAAATTGGGCAGTGGAAAGTTTTGTCAACGGCTAGCATTCACGTTCGGTAAACATTGTGTTCAATTGTACAAAATACATCTCAAATCTGAACATTTTGTGACCTAATTTATTGTTTCTGGTCTGATTATGGCGCCCGGTTAAACCGCTGAACCAAAGAAATCTATAAAACAATAAACCGAATAAAACAGCTAGGACTATAGCTAAAATTTGTTTTTGTTGTACTTTATTATTAAAATAAACGAGGATCCGTTGTGCACGTCATTTAAGTTCATATATTGTTAAACCGGCCATCAAAATGTCGATGCTTCTTTGTTTACGTTAGGAACGTAAAAGTAGTCCGGCTCTAGGGTTTTATCGAAAAATTAAAGTCTTTAAAAAAATTGATGTTGTCCAATGAAAATGCTTTAATACATATATGATAATGAGATTGGAATTATAATGTTATAATGTATATTCATTACACAGTTTTGGGTAACAATAAAGTATATTATATAATGTTGCTTAATATTTAAATTATCAGAAACATACTAATTATATACCTATAAAGAATTGTTTCATAATTTATAATGTTAACTAATACAAAATGGATATCAATCGAGCTGCGATAAAGTATAAATTTTGAGTTTGTTATTTATATTCAGATACAGTTCTTGTGAAATGTTTTATAAACAAAATGTATAAAAAAAAGTTACAAATTAAATGTAAGCATATTTTACATAACATATACAATATAGCCATAAGCCTGGCTCGGTAAAGTTAGCAGAATAGCAGACTAGCAGAATGGTTTTTTTTTTCATTCTGCCAGCAGAACAGCAGAATAGCAGAATGATTTTTTTCATTCTGCCAGCAAAGTAGCAGAACAGCAGAATGAAATATTTTCATTCTGCTATTATGCTGTTCTGAAAGCTTAAGAGATTTTTTTTACAAACAATCACCACCTGAAAGTAAAAGGGGAACTTTTTCTTATTTCACCAAATTGAAAATTCTCATTTTATCACCGAATTTAACTTCAAACTAACAATTATTAGCCGAGTTCAAGTCCATGTACCATTTTACACTTTTTTTGTTCATACTGTGTTCAGCTAAAATTTAAAAAGATACTTGTGCACGTGCTCAACCCTTTCCAGCAAAATGAAAATGAGAGTTTTTCATCATTTCACCTTGGATTCGCATTGTAAAACAGTTTGCCTGACGTATTTTGCTCGCCAACTACTTTATCGAACTTTTACGTTCATTACTTGATCAGCGGAAATAATCCGCTGACGAGTTATTCACGAAAAACGGTTCATTTTGCCAGACTGCTCATTCCGCAAGAGTGAGAAAAGTGGGAAAAAATGAAGATTTTTCTATTTTTTATCATTGATTTTAGTTCGCATTCATGCATAAATATGCAGGAAGGTTTAAGAACTGTTTTTTTGCAAACAATCTCTACCCGGAAGTTAAAGTGGAACTTTTGCTCAATTCAATTAAAGGAAAATACTCATTTTATCACCGAATTAACGTTTTAACTAACAATTATTAGCCGAGTTCAACTCCATGTACCATTTTACACATTTTTTGTTCATACTGTGTTCATCTTAAATTACAAACGAAACTTGTACACGTGCACAACCCGTTCCAGCAAAATGAAATAATATTTTTTCATCATATCACCTTGGATTCGCATTGTAAAACATTTTGCCTGACATATTTCGCTAACCAATTACTTTATCTAACTTTTTTCTTCATTACTTGATCAGCGGAAATGATCCTCTTAGTACATGTTATTCACGAAAAACGATTTATTTTGCCAGACTGCTCATTCCGCGAGAGAGAAAAGTGGAAAAAAATGAAGGAATTTTTGTATTTTTTTTATCATTGATTTTAGTTCGCTTTCATGTATGAACATGCAGGAAGGCTTAAGCACTGTTTTATAACAAACAATCACTACCCGGAAGTTAAAGTGGAACTTTTGCTCAATTCACCAAAAGGAAAATTCTCATTTTTCATCGAATTTACGTTGAAACTAACACTTATTAGCCGGGTCGACGTCAGTGAAACACATTTTTGTTCAAACTGTCTCCAGCTTAATTTATAAACGAAAGTTGTATATGTGCACAATCCGTTGCAGCAACATAAAAATGTGATTTATTCATCCTTTCACAACGGATTTGCATTTTAAAACATTTGGTCCGACGTATTTATTAACTTACTATTGATTTAACCTTTTTGTTCATTATTTTATCAGTGAAAATAAATCGCTTAAAAGTTATTCACGAAAAGCGTTTCATTCATTATACAATTCTATAGTAAAAGACGTGACTCAAAATCAAATAAAGTCTACGAATCGTGATGTATGGCTGCTTACGAGTGTTATATTTACAAAAAAGAAATAACACGATAACATTTGACAAAAAATATGCAGTACAAAACACACCAGAGACAGATAAACAATTAAATAATTAAGTCACTGGTATATCTGGCAAACCGTGTTACATGGCTATACTCCAGCACACCTTGTTACAGTGCTATTGCTGCATACGGTGTTACTACTAGTGTAGCATACAGTGTTGCATTGCTATATATATTCCATTGTATTACATTTATATATCTTGTTCACTGATTTACATTGCCATAACTAGCACATTGGATTCATCTGATACACTGTGTTACATCGTTACAACTAGCAAACTGTATTGTATAGCTATATCTAGCTCACTGTGTTACATTGCTATATCTGCGACAGCGTGTTACACGGATACATCTAGTACATTGCGTTATATTGATAGTGTAGCATACTGGGTAACATTGTGATATCTAGAACACTGTGTTACATAGCTATATCTGGCACACCGTGTTATGCGGATATATCTAGCAGACATTGTTACATTGCTATTGTAGTATACGGTGTTATATTGCCATTAGTAGCACACTGTTGTACATTGCTATATCTGCGACACCGTTTTACGCGGATATATCTAGTACATTGCGTTATATTAACAATGCGGGATACTGTGTTACATTGTTATATCTAAATCACGGTGTTACATAGCTATATCTGGCACACCGTGTTACGCGGATATATCTATCAGACCATGTAACATTGCTATTGTAGCATACTTTGTTACATTACTAGTTGTAGCACACTGTGTTACATAGCTTTATCCAGCACATTGTATTACATATTATACAGTATGTTTCACTGTTTTATCTAGCACATGGTGTTACATGGTTATATCTTGTACATTGTGTTACTTTGCTTTTGTAGCAATCTGTGCTACATTGCTATATTTAGCACACTGTATTACATCTGGTACACTGTTACGTTGTTATATCTAGCATACTTTGTTACATGGCTATATCAAGTACACTGTATTACATGAACGTTCATATATCTAGCATACTGTGTAACATCGCTATATTTATCATCCTGTCAAACGTTGCTATATCTAACACACTTTGTACATGACTATATCTGGTATATTGCTTATTGTAACACACTGCGTTACCGTATGATAGCTATACATGTGATACATAACTAAATGTAGTATACCGTATTGCATTGTTATAAACAAGCAAAGTGTGGTACCTCGTTATTTCTCGTTAACTTACTGTACTGCCAGTTATTTCATTCTGCTATCCTGCTATTCTGCTGGCAGAATGAGATATTTCATTCTGCTGTTCTGCTATTCTGCTGGCAGAATGAGAATAATGCATTCTGCTGTTCTGCTATTCTGCTGGCAGAATGAAAAAAAACATTTTGCTGTTCTGCCATTCTGCTAACTTGACCGACTTCATAAGCCTTAATAATAAACAGACGACAAACAGTCTGATAACATCAACGTTACGTTAGAAACTCGGAAGCGGAATTCGTTCTTCACGTATGAGGACACAAAATCTCATTACAAGACGCTTTTATTACATGTGGTTGATTAGATTACACCAGAAGCATATTCGGAGACGGTATAAATATAATACCGATTCTGTATGAAATAATAAAGATATAAGAATATATATTATAGGAGTTGTGTTATTTTTAGATGTGATCATATGGACATTAATCATACAACATGCATTGTGACGTTGATATTCATAATACCGCATAGACTATTAATAACACAATTATAGTAGACATGTTACACGGATATTGAATCAGGACATGTTTACATTGTTATCAATACTCGAAATATGTGTATAAAAACTTATTACGCGGACACTACTTATATCATTAATTTAATATTATAAAGCAAAGTGTACAAAAATAATATTGTTCGATTGTGAAGTGAGAACTGTTATTGTTTCTGTCATTTTGTAATAAGTATTGTGTATTAACTAGTCTTAGTGAATAAACATATGAAGAAACTATCAGTATTAAGTTTGGTATCATAAAAATCAACCCAAAATTATTAGCTCAAAAGGATCAAATAACCCACCATAATATATACAATAACATTGTGAAATTTGATATAGTCACGAGTTCTAACAGCATTGAATACACTATTTCCTTTAGAAATAACACAAAGAAGAACACAAAAGCTATACACTTGCAACTAAAAGAGAAACACAAAGTTTGAGAGTGAGAGAGAGAGATAGAGAAATGGAGAAAGAGAAAGACAAAGAGAAAGAGAGACATATATATATATATATATATATATATATATATAGAGAGAGAGAGAGAGAGAGAGAGAGAGAGAGAGATAGAGAGAGAGAGAGAGAGATAGACACAGAGAGAGAGAGAGAGAGAGAGAGAGAGAGAGAAAGAAAGAAAGAGACAAAGAGAGAGAGAGAGAAAGAGCGAGAGAGAGAGAGAGAGAGAGAGAGAGAGAGAGAGAGAGAGAGAGTGTGTGTGTGTGTGTGTGTGTGTGTGTGTGTGTGTGAGAGAGAGAGAGAGAGAGAGAGAGAGAGAGCGAGAGAGAGAAAGATACAGAAAGAGACATAGAGAGAGAGAGAGAGAGAGAGAAAGAGAGAGAGAAAGAGATAGAGAGAGAAAGAGAGAGAAGAAAGAATGACAGATACCAACTGAAGATGACGATTACATGGTAAGATACGTACAAGTTGTCGATGATGATGACATCAGACGCCACACAGTACCGGGCCTTGATATTGAAATCCTAGATGTAGTAGAAAACGTTCCAACATTGATTGATATCTAGATATAAATAAACTGCAATATAGTTTTGCAACAAAATAATTATAAACCGCCCCCTGTAATCATTGTAGTGTATATATTTATATTTGGGGAGGAAATATCATTATGTTCATATTAATCTTTGTTTAGATTGGGTATTTAGAAATGTGTACGTTTAATTATACATATGGGCGTATATGTTAACAATAAATTTTGAATGAGGTTTAACGCCATTTTCAACACATTACTTGTATATAGTGTATTACGCCAATCCATTTGTTGAACAGTCCATTGTTGACCAAGCTGTAGCGACATAACTAAACGTGTCTGTAAGTCTGACCTCTGTCCCGCTGACCTCTTCCTCTGACACGACCTTGTAGAACGTCATGAACAGTCATGTTCAGACTGGTGTCGTCTCCCTTGTCACTATAATAAATGTGTTGCTATACAAAGCCACGCCCTCTCCAATATTACAGAAATATTTATTATTGATGTTCTTATGAAATTTATAAATATTTCTGTTCTCAATAAAATATTAATCATTAGTGTACGGTTAAGATCTTCCTTCTCCTCCTCATCATCATCAACATCATCATCATCAGCAGCAGTAGCAGCAGCAGTACCATCATCATCATGATCATCATCAGAGTAACATCATCATCACCACCATCAATATCATCGTCAGCAGCAGCAGTAGCAACAGCATTATCATCATCATCATCATCAATCAATTATCACAGCCATCATCAATATCCTTATCATAATCATCACATCATTATCGGTATCGTCAGTATCATCGTCATCATAATCACCAGCATCATCATCATCGGCTTCGTCGTCGTCATCATCATCATTATTATCACCATCAACTATCTTACCTTGCATTTATTTTTACAATTTTGTAAACAGACGATAGTTGCCCCCTTTTCCACACAACAACCACTGAAATGTGTCGAGACAAGACGATGGTGGTCTGATCGGTAGCGTTTAAAGGTGGGTTGTAAACAGACAATAGTTGCCCCCTTTTCCACACAGCAGCCACTGAAATGTGTCGAGACAAGACAATGGTGGTCTGAGCGGTAGAATTTAAAGGTGGTTCGTAAACAGACGATAGTTGCCCCCTTTTCCACACAGCAGCCACTGAAATGTGTCGAGACAAGACAATGGTGTTCTGAGCGGTAGCGTTTAAAGGTGGTTTGTAAACAGACGATAGTTGCCCCCTTTTCCACACAGCAGCCACTGAAATGTATCGAGACAAGACAATGGTGGTCTGAGCGGTAGCGTTTAAAGGTTGTTTGAAAACAGACGATAGTTGCCCCCTTTTCCAAACAGCAGCCACTGAAATGTGTCGAGACAAGACAATGGTGGTATGGGCGGTAGCGTTTAAAGGTGGTTTGTAAACAGACGATAGTTGCCCCACTTTTTTTCACAGCAGCCATTGAAATGTATCGAGACAAGACAATGGTGGTCTGAGCGGTAGCGTTTAAAGGTGGTTTGTAAACAGACGATAGTTGCCCCCTTTTCTACACACAGCAGCCACTGAAATGTGTCGAGACAAGACAATAGTGGTCTGAGAGGTAGCGTTTAAAGGTGGTGTGTAAACAGACGATAGTTGTTCCCTTTTCCACACAGCAGCCACTGAAATGTATCCAGATAAGACAATGGTGGTCTGGGCGGTAGCGTTTAAAATTGGTTTGTAAACAGACGATAGTTGCCCCCTTTTCCACACAGCAGCCACTGAAATGTGTCGAGACAAGACAATGGTGGTCTGAGCGGTAGCGTTTAAAGGTGGTTTGTAAACAGACGATAGTTGCCCCCTTTTTCACACAGCAGCCACTGAAATGTATCGAGACACCACAATGGTGTTCTGAGCGGTAGCGTTTAAAAGTGGTTTGTAAACAGACGATAGTTGCCCCCTTTTCCACACAGCAGCCACTGAAATGTATCGAGACAATAAAATGGTGGTCGGAGAGGTAGCGTTTAAAGGTGGTTTGTAAACAGACGATAGTTGCCCCCTTTTCCACACAGCAGCCACTGAAATGTATCGAGACAAGACAATGGTGTTCTAAGCGGTAGCGTTTAAAGGTGTTTTGTAAACAGACGATAGTTGCCCCCTTTTCCATACAGCAGCCACTGAAATGTGTCGAGACAAGACAATGGTGTTCTGAGCGGTAGCGTTTAAAAGTGGTTTGTAAACAGAAGATAGTTGTCCCTTTTCCACACAGCAGCCACTGAAAGGTATCGCGACAAGACAATGGTGGTCTTGGCGGTAGCGTTTAAAGGTGGTTTGTAAACAGACGATAGTTGCCCCCTTTTCCATACAGCAGCCACTGAAATGTGTCGAGACAAGACAATGGTGGTCTGAGCGGTAGAGTTTAAAGGTGGTTTGTAAACAGACGATAGTTGCTCCCTTTTCCACACAGCAGCCACTGAAATGTGTCGAGACAAGACAATGGTGGTCTGAGCGGTAGCGTTTAAAAGTGGTTTGTAAACAGACGATAGTTGCCCCCTTTTCCACACAGCAGCCACTGTAATGTGTCGAGACAAGACAATGGTGGTCTGGGCTGTAGCGTTTAAAGGTGGTTTGTAAACAGACGATAGTTGCCCCCTTTTTTCACAGCAGCCACTGAAATGTATCGAGACAAAACAATGGTGGTCTGGGCGGTAGCGTTTAAAGGTGGTTTGTAAATAGACGATAGTTGCCCCCTTTACACCACAGTAGCCACTGAAGTGTATCAAGACAAGACAATTGTGGTCTGAGCGGTAGTTTTTAAAGGTGGTTTGTAAACAGACGATAGTTGCCCCCCTTTTCCACACAGCAGCCACTGAAATGTGTCGAGACAAGACAATAGTGGTCTGAGAGGTAGCGTTTAAAAGTGGTTTGTAAACAGACGATAGTTGCCACCTTTTCCACACAGCAGCCACTGAAATGTATCGAGACAAGACAATGGTGTTCTAAGCGGTAGCGTTTAAAGGTGTTTTGTAAACAGACGATAGTTGCCCCCTTTTCCATACAGCAGCCACTGAAATGTGTCGAGACAAGACAATGGTGTTCTGAGCGGTAGCGTTTAAAAGTGGTTTGTAAACAGAAGATAGTTGTCCCTTTTCCACACAGCAGCCACTGAAAGGTATCGCGACAAGACAATGGTGGTCTTGGCGGTAGCGTTTAAAGGTGGTTTGTAAACAGACGATAGTTGCCCCCTTTTCCATACAGCAGCCACTGAAATGTGTCGAGACAAGACAATGGTGGTCTGAGCGGTAGAGTTTAAAGGTGGTTTGTAAACAGACGATAGTTGCTCCCTTTTCCACACAGCAGCCACTGAAATGTGTCGAGACAAGACAATGGTGGTCTGAGCGGTAGCGTTTAAAAGTGGTTTGTAAACAGACGATAGTTGCCCCCTTTTCCACACAGCAGCCACTGTAATGTGTCGAGACAAGACAATGGTGGTCTGGGCTGTAGCGTTTAAAGGTGGTTTGTAAACAGACGATAGTTGCCCCCTTTTTTCACAGCAGCCACTGAAATGTATCGAGACAAAACAATGGTGGTCTGGGCGGTAGCGTTTAAAGGTGGTTTGTAAATAGACGATAGTTGCCCCCTTTACACCACAGCAGCCACTGAAGTGTATCAAGACAAGACAATTGTGGTCTGAGCGGTAGTTTTTAAAGGTGGTTTGTAAACAGACGATAGGTGCCCCCTTTTCCACACAGCAGCCACTGAAATGTGTCGAGACAAGACAATAGTGGTCTGAGAGGTAGCGTTTAAAAGTGGTTTGTAAACAGACGATAGTTGCCACCTTTTCCACACAGCAGCCACTGAAATGTATCGAGACAAGACAAGACAATGGTTGTCTGGGCGGTAGCGTTTAAAAATGGTTTGTAAACAGACGATAGTTGCCCCCTTTTCCACACAGCAGCCACTGAAATGTGTCGAGACAAGACAATAGTTGTCTGGGCGGTAGCGTTTAAAGGTGGTTTGTAAACGGACGATAGTTGCCCCCTTTTCCACACAGCAGCCACTGAAATGTGTCGAGGCAACACAATGGGGGTCTGAGCGGTAGCGTTTAAAGGTGGGTTGTAAACAGACGATAGTTGCCCCCTTTTCCACACAGCAGCCATTGAAATGTGTCGAGGCAAGACAATGGTGGTCTGGGCGGTAGCGTTTAAAGTTGGGTTGTAAACAGACGATAGTTGCCCCCTTTTCCACACAGCAGCCACTGAAATGTGTCGAGACAAGATAATGGTGGTCTGGGCGTAGCGTTTAAAGGTGGGTTGTAAACAGACGATAGTTGCCACCTTTTCCACACAGCAGCCACTGAAATGTATCGAGACAAGGCAATGGTGGTCTTGGCGGTAGCGTTTAAAGGTGGTTTGTAAACAGACGAAATTTGCCCCCTTTTCCACACAGCAGCCACTGAAATGTGTCGAGACAAGACAATGGTGGTCTGAGCGGTAGCGTTTAAAGGTGGTTTGTAAACAGACGATAGTTGCCCCCTTTTCTACACAGCATCCACTGAAATGTATCGAGACAAGACAATGGTGGTCTGAGCGGTAGCGTTTAAAGGTGGTTTGTTAACGGACGATAGTTGCCCCCTTTTCCACACAGCAGCCAATGAAATATATCGAGACAAGACAATGGTGGTCTGAGCGGTAGCGTTTAAAGGTGGTTTGTAAACAGACGATAGTTGCCCCCTTTGTCACACAGCAGCCACTGAAATGTGTCGAGACAAGACAATGGTGGTCTGAGCGGTAGTGTTTAAAGGTTGTTTGAGGCGCAAGATCTGGTCTATTATAAAACTGACATAAATCACCCCGAGATGCAGAAAGCTGTGTACATTGACCTGGATGTGGATAGCATAATACCGTATACAGTGATATCTTTAAAATGTGTTGGCACAAAAATTAGACATATTCCTCTGATATGGTGTCCAGGTAGGACCATCGTGATAGCGTTAGCCGACAAGGGCAAGCGATGCCACGACATTTTGGCACGAAGATGAGGACGTGATGCTAGGACATCACTATGGGGATGGAGAGAAGGCAAGATGGCGGTGATATAGCGATGGCAAGATATTATTTGCTGTCGTGGCATGGCTCCATCACGATCGTGTCTACGCTTCATCTTCATCGTGCTGTCATAGCATCGCGTTTTCGTTATCACGCCACCGTGTTTCGGTGGCACCGCGTGCCTCTGTCGACATAATGAGCTCACGATGACCCTATCTGGACACCATATAAGCGGGATATGTCAATAAAGTTTGAACTACTTTTACATCTTAATTGACTACACTCCTAGTTTATGCATATTTATACAGTCGTCCGTTGCCATATTATACTTCGTTGTATTGTTAAATGCTAGCTCAGTCTAGATGATAAACCGATTTGGGTATTTATTTAATTACAGTTTGAACTCACTCGGTGTTTTTGGAGTTTGTAACGATAAGATCATCCCTGTCTGTTACACAGAAAATGGGAATTCGCTTATCAGCCTCTGTCTGGAATCCCTGGTTCTTCTGAAAACAATCATGAACAGCATTTAGCGGTCACCTGTATTAAGCATCCACTTGTCTTAAGCAGCCACATTTGGTATTTTCCATTTCTATTGTTATAAAACAAATTAACCTGTATTAAGCAATAGCCTGTTTTAAAAGCCACTTTTGCTCCTTCCCTTGACTGGCTGCTTAAGACAGGTTTGACTATATAATGCTTGTAATGTGATATTTACAATATACATGTACAAATATATATAATTATTAACCCATATTTTGGTGAGAGTGTTTTTTATGGTTTTGAAAAAAATACAATGAAGTAGATACAGAATATAAATATAATGGTTGTTCGGCAAGCAATAGTAATTAATAGATATTAAAAATGGGTACGTTTATGCATGTTATGCGATGTTTGTCAACTCAGATTATATGTTTTAAAATCAATTGAACACATACACATGTATGACTTTATAATAGTACAGAGTTTATCGATTGCAATGGTTCTGTACCGGGTGTGTAAAATACACTCAAACCTGTGTAAGTGACCACCTCTGTAAACAAGCCACATATCTTAAGCAACCATGTTTTCTATTTCCCATTCCAATGCTTGCAGAGTAAATTAACCTGATTGTATTAAGCACCAACCTGTCTTAAAAGGCTAGTTTTGCTCCTTCCCTTGACTGGCTGCTTAAGACAGGTTTACCTGTAAATAAGATTCTAACATGACGTATAACGGACACAGTGTGTAAAGCATTTACGTAAGTGGCCAGAAGTGAATGAGGTCAGGAAAACTAAGTTGTCTGTTCATTAAAAGTAACTGTTAATAACTTTTTTTTACATTCGTTTTTTTGTCTTTCGATATTTCTTTGCTTAACTCTTCAATATTGGAGTCCGAGAAGGCTAAAGTGTAAGAGTCAGTCTCGTGTTGCATACCGAATAACGAAATACGAATATCGATCTAACTTTACTATCCCAGGTTATTTATATCTGTGTCTGATCTCATATGGTAACATGCATGTTGAAATGAATATAAAACACTAAAGTTTGGAAAGAATAACATTGGTTTTCGGAAGGGGTTTCACGGGAAGCTGAACTTTAATTATTGTTAAAATAAAAGTACCGCGTACTGAAACAATCGCTCTGAAAAATAAAACCTTCTGATACAATTCTGAGAGCAAGTTTATAACAACTTTAAAACATTTTGTTTTTCTTTGTTAAAAAACATGTTGATATTCTCATTTGTTTGCAGCATACCGCTATCCTAAATGTCTGAATGTGACTGGTACCCTGCACCCACTTAATGAGTGATAGTACTGATCATCTGTAACGCTTGCTTCTCTATAAGACGTATTGACCTATTCATATCATAGAAAACAACACAAGATTAATTGGACTGACGCGGGCCGTCAATCAAACAATTTGAACATCCAATCAGCGTTCGATATTGTTTCTAGGGCCGCCATTTTCCGTAGGCAAGCGAACGGTCTATTAGTAAACAACTCATTGTATAACATTGTATTTCCTTGGACAGACAAAAGTCGCTATCGCGTCAGTTCAATTGGTTTGCGAAGCGTATTATGCATACCCATACTATTCCACAATTTAGAAAATTGAACTCGTACAGCGCCAGACCGTCTGCATTCACTTGGTTTGCATTTATCTCTCGTTCCCTTGCATTATAAATGAGACCGTTATCGGAGGCTCCGTGTGTTGACACAGTGAGCTTACTATTGGTGCAACTCTCCACGTTTACTGAATAATAAAGCATGGTTCGTGCACTCTTCGGAAATGTTTCCTTGTTCCTATTTCACCAATATGTACTTAAATACTAAAAAAAGTAAATCTAAGAAAAGCAACTAAGTGATCACGATTTAGACTGTTTACAGTAGAAATGCATATTGTTTCATTGATACTGATAACATAATAGATAAATGACAAGTAAAAACTGTATTTTTAAGTATTCAAGTAAACTCTTGGTGAAACAGAAGCCTGCCATGTTTCCTTACCATTTTGTAATACATAATTTTAAGTGAATGTCAAAATTAGTTTAAAACATATTTAGATTGGCTGGATTACGATTAGGCTTATTTCAGCCTCTCTCGAGTCGGCTTCCTAGGTAGAACCAGTAGTGACTGTTTTTTCAGAGGTCATTGCGTTGAGCAGGGGAGCAACCCGCAAACTCTGTCTTAAGCGGGTAGCAATCTATCCACTGCCAAATCGTCCTATCACGTTAAAAGTTTTTATGTACGTTGAGCACATCTTGTTCGAGCTAATGTATTCAAACGAGTTGATATTTATTACTTTTTATAATAATAGTAATAATAATAATAATAATAATAATAATAATAATAATAATTATAATAATAATAATAATAATAATAATAAATAATTATAATAATAATAATGATAATAATAATAATAATAATAATAATAATAATAATAATAATAATAATAATAATAAATAATTATAATAATAATAATGATAATAATAATTCAGGCAAAACCAAAATCATATCTAAAAAGTAATGATTGAACATGTGTGTGTGTGTGTGTGTGTGTGTGTGTGTGTGTGTGTGTGTGTGTGTGTGTGTGTGTATGTGTGTGTGTGTTATTTCTACAAATAAAATAACGTTGTTTTTTATCAATATATTAACTGTTTTAATCAGAAAGCATGAGAAGATGAACTGAGACAATTTGATCCGATTTTATTGCAAACTTTTTATTGTTATCTTGGCAGAGCAGATGTCAACACACAATACAATGGAAGTTTCGTTGTTTTGAGTTGGGTCTTTCTTTGTATTCAAAGCATGCAAAAGATATTTATTCATTCTTTGAGAAAACAATCGAACTATAGTTTTACACTTTAAATATATGCAATTGAAACATGAGATAGATAACCCATAATGCATTGTTTACGACGGAAGTGCGCCGCAGTTTTACACTGAACACATTTTATTATGAGAATTTCTCTCAATGTTGGGAAGATTTGATTTCGAATTACCGACCTTTAAAATCGAGGCAATGTTGTCATTGAGTAATTGTGTACATCTATTATTCTCTATGGTTGTATGCTGGCACATTTATTGCTGCTACGTTTTACAAGAATATTGATACCATTCCAATACTGTCTTGAGTTTGTTAAATTTATCACATAATTGACGATGCCGGAGTGTAATAAACTCATGTCATTTTTTTATATTAACCTTGTATAACATCACTTCCGATTGTGTAATAAACTCGTGTCATTTTTTTTACATTAACCTGGTATAATACCACTTCCGATTCATTGCTCGTTTTCCGCCCGAATACAGATGAAGGAGGTAGAAATAAAACTTTAGTTCTCTTTTTCTTCTTTTTTCAGGGCTTTGTACTGCAGTGTTTTGTTTTTTTTGCTAGCATGAGTTAAATGGTCAGTATTTTAGAAATCACCACTAAAAAATTTGATGCTGATACCAGCTTTCTGGACAATTCTGTGTCATTTCAGAATTGTTGGTTCGAACCGCATCTAGGGCGAATAGTTGACATATCGTTACTCTGGAAATTGGTAGGTCTCACAAAAGCATTGAATTTAAAAAAAAAACAACCTGGTCAAGGTATACTTTTTTTCTTTATAATTGCATATCTTGAACCAATGAAGAATTTGAGCCCAGACACATGCTGCAGAATTTAATTTTTCACTCTGTTTTGGACATAAATGTTACAATGGAGCCCTATGGGAAATGTAATAGTGGTGTGAGACGTAAATGACGTCGATTTGTCATGGTGACAATGACGTTATTTTGAGACATTACATCATAAGATGACTCGCGTCAACTAATATGCCCGATTTGTTCTCGTTCCTTATAGAGGTGATCTGTTAGATGAAATGGAAAATGTAAACTTTCCTGAGGTATATGATAAAAAAATCTTACATTTGTACTCATGTATTATTGTATTAAATTCGTTGTTGAAAATGATATAATGCTTGACAGAGCCTCGCATAATATATTTTTTAACTCGTCTAATAACTTCAATAATAAACTAGCACTCATGTAAGATCCTATACTTAAGCCATTTGAAGTGAACACAATATAATACAAAAATTAATCGTTGTGAATAAGACGTTTGAACCGGAGTTTTAATCAGTTATCAACTATTCGCTTTACAGCTGTTACAGCTTTGGCTGAGGCGTACCTGGACAAATTTTAACTGTTCATCAGATCTGAGTAGCATAGCTTCGAATCGAGCAGCGAGTCTCCCACTCCCGTCGGTGGGGGTTTGGCTTCCACCAAAACAATTTCGAAATAAAGAAAGCAAAATTTAATGTTGCGTTTTCGTGCTTCATTTCAGTTTCTTTGTCACTTTCATTGATCTTCTAACTGCATATAACAAGGTTAGGAATCTTAAAAAAAAAAACAGAGCCAGACTGACGAATTGTGCGCATTGGCGTATGTGCGTATGTCTACATAAGCGCCTGTTTAGTATCTCTGTTGTGAATGCAGGGGTATTCACTGGCAAAATGTCCGTGATAATTGATATACGGCGTTGCGTCTCATTTGTATTTGTCAGGCTCTCACCGCTAATTCAAGTGGGAAAGTTATCAGTTACCAGTTGAGATGGGTGTGCTTGAGTAATGGTTAACCTTCCAGAATCCCGAGATTAAGTGGTTAGGTTAACTGATCGTCTGTTAGCCTTTGCTAGCATAAAATGACGCTAGATATTGATTCAATCGATTAATCAATTAATCAATCAATCGATCAATCAATCAATCAATCAATCAATATGTTGTAAATGATAATTAATGTTATCTGCTTATTGTAAAAGAGATTACTCATTTTAACAAACAACATAGTCTACTACCGTAATTCTCATTTATAATTTCTCACCTTGTTGGCAGGTCGAGTCATGGATGCTCCAAAAACATATGTGAGAAAGTTTGTCACTTACTTGCGGAAGGGCGGTGATTATTCTCAGATTCATTCTGAGGACTTAATCCCTAATAAAGTGAAAATGTAATATACTACCTTACATGTGTTGAACATGGCGTTAGACTCCATTGTTTTACAAAAGCCAAATACGGTAGCTTGAACCATGCACGGCGTTATGATTCATTGGTTGCAAAAAGTAAATGATTTTGAAGTATGGTAATAGAGTGTCCTCGCTCTCTGTCTCTGATTTAATGATAATAAAAACAGCATTTATTTGTATGTCTATGATATTGTAACTTGCGAACAAACTTATTAAAAAGGCTAGTTTTATAGGAAGCTTACAAAACATTGGCCGTCTGGTTGGATAGAAAATAACTTTTTATACATGATACACCGAGTAGCGTCCGTGTGGCAAACTGGCTTAACTATTATTTAGTTTAAATGGCAATGACAAATTTTGGCCATAGTTTGTACTTGTTAACAGTATTATAGGCAGTTAAATATATAAAAACATATACATCATTAGTTCAGTGATATGTCATATACAGTCAAACCTGTGTTAGCGGTCATCTCTATTAAGCAGCCACTTGTCTTTAGCAGCCACATTTGTTATTTCCCATTGATATGCTTTATGAACAAATTAACATGCATTAAACAAAAACCTGTCTTAAAAAGGCACTTTTGCTCCTTCCCTTGACTGACTGCTTCAGACAGGTTTTAACTGTATATATATATATATAGTTATGTCTACAAATTGTAATTGTCTTAATGTTTTACTTTTGTTTCTAATCACATATTCACTTATAGCGACTCTGTCTTATAGTCCAAAACGTCTTTCACACGGCATCTGAAACGATTATGTGCTACAAACGTAAGTAGGTCCATAGCTCAAATGTGAAAGTCAAACTTAGCGGTTAAAGGTTCGAAATATAAACAAAAGTTCGCGTCCGCTCTTTATCTTGTAAAATACTCAATAACATGACAACTGTTCACCATAACCAGACTTTGTGTCTTGCGTTAGGCCCAGTTCTGTAAGTCAAAGGTCTAGGATACACATAGCGGTTTAAGCTCAGATTTAGATGCAGTATTTCGTGTCCGCTTCATGATCTTAATTATTATTTATTTATTTCTAAATAAGTTTAAAAAATTATTATTATTATTTATTTATTTCGAAATATTTGGGTTGAATATTATAATTAGTTATTTATTTCGAAATAAGTTTTAGTAGTTTATTATTATTGATTTAAATCGAAATATTTTGGTGGAACTTTATATTCTTATTTATTTATTCGAAATATTTAGTAGAACTTTATTATTATTTATTTATTTCTAAATGAGTTTTTAAACTTTATTATTATTTATTTATTCTGAAATATTTTGGTACAAATTTATTATTATTCATATATTTCGAAATATTTTTTATTTATAATAATAACAATAATAATAATAATAATAATAATAATAATAATAATAATAATAATAATAATAATAATAAAAATTATAATAATAATAATAATAATAATAATAATAATAATACTATTACTACTACTACTACTACTACTACTACTACTAATAATAATAATAATAATAATGATAATAGTAATAATAATAATAATAATAATAATAATTATAATGATTATAATAATAATGATAATAATAATGAAATAGAAATAATAATAAAAATAATAAAATAAACACTAAAAATATATAGAATTATTATTATTATTAACATTATTATTATCATTATTATTGTTGTTATTATCAATATCTGTGTCACAATTATTATCATTATTTTAATCATTATTATTATTATTATTATTATTGTTTTTATTATTCTGATCGTCATCGTTATCGTTATCGTTATTATTATAATTATTATTAATATTATCATTATTTGCATTAATTATTTGCATTTTTTGCATTATTGCTAATATTATAATTTTTATTTCACTCAGATAGTACCTATTTTAATGACAATCACAATAGAAAATACACTTTACAGCGTAATTTGAGAAAACATAGCTCTTAAAGTATGCCATCGTTAAATAAATTGCAGCTGCAAAATTAACGTTTTTACACTAAATGATCAGAACTGTATCAATATTATAATTTCCATTATAATTTATATCCAGGTTAAATTGATATCATTTTTTTTTTCGAGAGTGGTTGGTATAAGTTGTAATTACTTGTTTCTCAATCGAAATAGAACGAATGATGATAATAATAATAATAATAATAATAATAATAATAATAATAATAATAATAATAATAATAACGATGATGATGATGATGATGATGAGGATGAGGATGATGATGATGAAAATTATATTAAAAATAATAATAACAATAGAATAGAAATAGTAATAATAATAGAATAATAATAATAATAATAATAGAATAGATATAATAATAATATAACTACTAAAAATCATAACAATAATAAAAATGAAATAAATGAAAATAGAAATAATAACAATCATAATAAAATTAATAGTAAAAATTGTAATAGCGAGCGAATACGAGCGAATGCGCGGTGAAGCCGTTCAAACGCGAGTATGCGAGCTCTTATGGTATCACGTAAGATTAAAGAAAAAAGATATATTTACAAACATATACTAACGTTAAAAAACGGAAATGACCCTCTACTGTTTTCATGCGTAATTTGGAACACTCGGCTATGTAGGTTGTTTTTAATTTGATTACATAAAATATAGAAATTCTATACGAAAATCCGGGTTTACAAAATCACATTTTTTTATCTTGAATCATGAATAGTTATTTCAAATCTCTCCTTATAATTACGTACAAAATATAATATATTTAAAAACACTAAAATATACACAAAACGTACATTATAATAATTTATTTATTTCACAAATAAATTTCTGCTATAGGGAAAATTACCAGACGACTTCGTTAAAGGCATAGTGCCACCATTGCAAAAAGGAAGTGCTTCCGTGGGGTAGTCGCATAATGGCGGTTGTAAATAATCCTCAATTCTTCTTCTTTAAAAATGCATTTTCCTAGTTTTAATGCTCATTTTTTTATTTGAATGGCATTATTGATGTATTTTGAACATTTTGATAGCATTGTCATGTTTGAATTGTGAATTTAGAAAAAAAAAATGATGCTTGGAAATTGGGGTATGAATTCATGATTTCGGAAGTCTACTTTCACTTTGTCACCAGTGTACACAGTGAGCAGAAAAAAATCTCTTATATGACACATGACCCCTACTTTTCTCATCATATTTTGATAGTGCAGAGGTTGACAAACAGTAAAATGTAGGTTTCACTTCTTTCATTTGGGACCCTCTATGAATGACAAGCCTTCAAACTTTCATTATTTACTATAGAATAAAGAACAAAAATCAATGGTGGGGTTACACCTAAATAGAACGTTATTCTGGTTCCCTGACCTACAAAATAAATAGTCAATTTATTGAGTAGGTCCAAAAACCAGGCAAAATAGACGTATGCAAATGAGTATGACCGGAAATGAGCCAATCGAAACGAAGCTAATTTGACAATGCATAATTAGTAAACAAACGCTGTCTTCTCTGTTTGTTAACAGTAAAAGAACAACACAACTGTTAGGAGGGTATTTCACTCCATATTCTGCAGGTTATTAATGCTTAAGTCACCACCATTTCCCATAAAATTAAACATTATGTAGACAATAAATTTAAGTAAAACTACAAGTTGCAAAATGATTCTTCTTCTTTCTTTTTTTCTTTCTTTCTTTTAGCTTTCAAAACAAAAATAATGAGATATTTATTTATGAAGATGTATGTGTTAAATCATTTTAAGTAAAAAACAAATAATAATTTGAATCTCATTCAATGCATGAATATTTGCAACAATAAATTCGTTGTAAAAAATGTACCTGGTGATGGAAATTGTTTTTTTCACTGTCTCGGTTACAGCTCTACTGTCTTTAAACCTACGTAGTTCCGGGTAAAATTAGAATCACTGTCAATCTCTGCAGAGGGGTAGGAATCCTCCGAATGAGTGTTCTGTTCATTTTATTATTTTTTGTCATGTTCATTATTGTGGTTAAATTACTAACACCTGTGTGGTTCCATAAACGTCAATTAATTTTTTTAATATCTGTATTTGTCATGGTGTGTGCCACGAATGTAGCTAACCTAACATAAACGGACATAAACATCAACCAGTTTTAAAGTGGCTGTATTTGTCATGGTGTGTGGCGTGAAAGTCGCTAACCTAACATTTACAGACATACACAACCAATTTTTTAAGTATCTGTATTTGTCATGGTGTGTGGCGTGAAAGTCGCTTACCTAACATTTACAGACATACACAACCAATTTTTTAAGTATCTGTATTTGTCATGGTGTGTGGCGTGAAAGTCGCTTACCTAACATTTACAGACATACACAACCATTTTTTTAAGTATTTGTATTTGTCATGGTGTGTGGCGTGAAAGTCGCTAACCTAACATTTACAGACATACACAACCAATTTTTTAAGTATTTGTATTTGTCATGGTGTGTGGCGTGAAAGTCGCTTACCTAACATTTACAGACATACACAACCATTTTTTTAAGTATTTGTATTTGTCATGGTGTGTGGCGTGAAAGTAGCTTACCTAACATTTACAGACATACACAACCATTTTTTTAAGTATTTGTATTTGTCATGGTGTGTGGCGTGAAAGTAGCTTACCTAACATTTACAGACATACACAACCATTTTTTTAAGTATTTGTATTTGTCATGGTGTGTGGCGTGAAAGTCGCTTACCTAACATTTACAGACATACACAACCAATTTTTTAAGTATTTGTATTTGTCATGGTGTGTGGCGTGAAAGTCGCTAACCTAACATTTACAGACATACACAACCAATTTTTTAAGTATCTGTATTTGTCATGGTGTGTGGCGTGAAAGTCGCTTACCTAACATTTACAGACATACACAACCATTTTTTTAAGTATTTGTATTTGTCATGGTGTGTGGCGTGAAAGTCGCTAACCTAACATTTACAGACATACACAACCAATTTTTTAAGTATTTGTATTTGTCATGGTGTGTGGCGTGAAAGTCGCTTACCTAACATTTACAGACATACACAACCATTTTTTTAAGTATTTGTATTTGTCATGGTGTGTGGCGTGAAAGTAGCTTACCTAACATTTACAGACATACACAACCATTTTTTTAAGTATTTGTATTTGTCATGGTGTGTGGCGTGAAAGTAGCTTACCTAACATTTACAGACATACACAACCATTTTTTTAAGTATTTGTATTTGTCATGGTGTGTGGCGTGAAAGTCGCTAACCTAACATTTACAGACATACACAACCAATTTTTTAAGTATCTGTATTTGTCATGGTGTGTGGCGTGAAAGTCGCTTACCTAACATTTACAGACATACACAACCAATTTTTTAAGTATTTGTATTTGTCATGGTGTGTGGCGTGAAAGTCGCTTACCTAACATTTACAGACATACACAACCAATTTTTTAAGTATCTGTATTTGTCATGGTGTGTGGCGTGAAAGTCGCTTACCTAACATTTACAGACATACACAACCATTTTTTTAAGTATTTGTATTTGTCATGGTGTGTGGCGTGAAAGTGGCTAACCTAACATTTACAGACATAAACAACCATTTTTTTAAGTATTTGTATTTGTCATGGTGTGTGGCGTGAAAGTCGCTAACCTAACATTTACAGACATACACAACCATTTTTTTAAGTATCTGTATTTGTCATGGTGTGTGGCACGAAAGTCGCTAACCTAACATTTACGGACATAATCATCAACCATTTTTTTTGGATATCTGTATTTGTCATGGTGTGTAAGGCGGAAGTCGCTAACCTAACATTGACTGACATAAACAACCAATTTTTTATTATTTGTATTTGTCATAGTGTGTGGCGCGAAAGTAGCTAACCTAACATTTACAGACATAAACAACCATTTTTTTAAGTATCTGTATTTGTCATGGTGTGTGGCACGAAAGTCGCTTACCTAACATTTACAGACATACACAACCAATTTTTTTAAGTATTTGTATTTGTCATGGTGTGTGGCGCGAAAGTCGCTAACCTAACATTTACAGACATACACAACCATTTTTTTAAGTATCTGTATTTGTCATGGTGTGTGGCACGAAAGTCGCTAACCTAACATTTACGGACATAATCATCAACCATTTTTTTTGGATATCTGTATTTGTCATGGTGTGTAAGGCGGAAGTCGCTAACCTAACATTGACTGACATAAACAACCAATTTTTTATTATTTGTATTTGTCATAGTGTGTGGCGCGAAAGTAGCTAACCTAACATTTACAGACATAAACAACCATTTTTTTAAGTATCAGTATTTGTCATGGTGTGTGGCACGAAAGTCGCTAACCTAACATTTACGGACATAAACAACCATTTTTTTAAGTATCTGTATTTGTCATGGTGTGTGGCACGAAAGTCGCTAACCTAACATTTACGGACATAATCATCAACCATTTTTTTTGGATATCTGTATTTGTCATGGTGTGTAAGGCGGAAGTCGCTAACCTAACATTGACTGACATAAACAACCAATTTTTTATTATTTGTATTTGTCATAGTGTGTGGCGCGAAAGTAGCTAACCTAACATTTAATGACATAAACAATCAATTTTTTAATATCTGTATTTGTCATGGTGTGTGTTGCGAATGTCGCTAACCTAACATTTACGGACATAAACAACCAATTTTTTTTAATATCTGTATTTGTCATGGTGTGTGGCGTGAATGTTGCTAACCTAACATTTACATACATAAACATCAACCATTTTTTTACAGGCTGTATTTGTCATGGCGTGTGGCGTGAAAGTCGCTAACCTAACATTTACGGACATAAACATCAACCATTTTTTCAATATCTGTATTTGTCATGGTGCGTGGCGCGAAAGTCGCTAACCTAACATTTACGGACATCATCATTTTTTAATATCTGTATTTGTCATGGTGTGTGGCGTGACAGTTGCTAACCTAACATTTAAGGACATAATCATCAACTGTTCTTTTAATATCTGTAATTGTCATGGTATGTGGCGCGAAAGTCGCTAACCTAACATTTACGGACATAAACAACCAGTTTTTTAATATCTGTATTTGTCATGGTGTGTGGCGCCAAAGTCGCTAACCTAACATTTATGGACATAAACAACCAAATACTGTTCTTTAAGAAGATATTTAACTGTATTGTTTTGTTACTGTTTTGTTTTAAAGGGAATATATTGGTATTTAACTCTTAATAAGTTGTAGTAAATAAACATTTATATGCCTAAAACTTAAATATTTATAAATGCAAGGTATATACTTGTAAATTGCCGCTCCATTATAAATATGCATTGGATTATAGAACCTACATCATTTCATTTTGATTTGTTAACCTTTCTGTTCTCAATAAAATGCCTTATTAGTGTACAGATGCATAGTTTACGCCTGATCAGGTGCGTGTTCATGCACGGATATTATCAGAAATGAGAAGCTATGTTCGGATGTTAACGGAGATAAATTTAAAAATTGCCAGTATTGTTGATATTTTGTCTACTGTTAATTAAATAATATTTAGGGTAAATATTGCATTGAATCAGTATACACACACTATTTTATGTGCATAACATATAGCTCCATTTGCAGCTTTAATGTATAGTTTGCCAATATAATCCCTTTAATGTTAGTGATAATTGTTTGTTGACTCAAGTTCATAGTGTTCTCCTAACTGATGAGTCCTAGGAACACTGTATGTTTGTTGTTTTTTTTTAAATAGGACGAAACACACTTAACAGCATATTTAAATTATCTCAATATCATTTTACTGAAGTTTAACATTAAAAGTAAATAATCAAAGTATTATGTGGAGCCTTCCTTTGAAATACAAAATTTACAGTATGCTTCTGGTTTTAATTATACCCTATATTGAGGCTACACATTGTTAACCATTTTTGTTTTAAATTGAAATTATTAAAACTTAACTTAGAGTTTAGATTATTATAAATTGGGTTCACAGTGGACTGTGGAAGCTGTCTGATTGTTAGGTGTGTCTTAGGGAGCTTTATGGTATGGGGGAAACTATCAAGGGTTACAGGATGGTATCATAACATTATCCTGGCATTCTGTAAAAAACATAATAGAAACATCAAGCATATGGATTTTCCAATAGGTGTGAAGTTTTTTTAAGGCAATTCTTTTTTCAAATATAACAACTGCAACATTATCCTAAACATTTAATACTATAAAGTTTATTTAGTATTTGTTTGTTTACTATAGTTATGCTATTGAAGCTTGAACCCAAGAGAGGCAATGCCTTAGTTCATATTTTTAATAAGGCTAATATTTATATAAGCATAAACTTTAATAACTATGCATTATCTGAATGTTTTAATTACATACAACATTTTTATGATACGCCACTGTAACAGCATGGTGTTTTGATCCTCATTTGTAAACCAAGAACTGCCAGCAATGTAAGTATTATTCTTAATTATTACCCTAGTAATTGCAATATCTTCTCTCTTATTTTTATTCTCACTTTTTTTTTACTAACCAACAACTTATGGAAAATTGTATTTGACAACTACCTATTCGCTCGCCATTTAGGTTTTACCTATTTCATATTAGATATAATAGTTATAATATTTATTTATTTCGAAATAAGTTTAGAACTTTATTATTATTTATTTATTCAAACCATTTTGGCAGAACATTATTCTTATTGTATTATTTTCAAAGAATTTTATAGTTTTTAAATAAGTTGAAGAACTTGATTATTATTTATATATTGAGAAATATTTCGGTAGAAAATCAATTATTATTGATTTATTTAGAAATATTTTAGTAGAACTTTATTATTATTTATTTATTTCAAAATAAGTTTTAGAACGTGATTATTATTTATATATTGAGAAATAGTTCGGTAGAAATTAATTATTATTGATTTATCTAGAAATATTTTAGTAGACATTTATTATTATTTATTTATTTCTAAATAAGTTTTGGAACTTTATTATGATCTATTTATTCCAAAATATTTTGGTATAATTTTATGATTATTGATTTATTTTGAAATATTTCAGTATAACTTTGTTATAATTGATTTATTTCTAAATAAGTCTAGGAACTTTATTATTATTTATTTATTTCGAAATATTTTGGTAGAATTTTATTATTATTGATTAATTTAGAAGTATTTTAGTAGAACTTTGTTATTATTTATTTATTTCTAAATAAGTTTTAGAACTCTACTATTATTTATTTATTTCGAAATATTTTGGTAGAATTTTATTATTATTGATTTATTTAGAAATATTTTAGTAGAACTTTATTATTATCTATTTATTTCTAAATAAGTTTTGGAACTTTATTATTATTTATTTATTTCGAAATATTTTGGTAGAATTTTACTATTATTGATTTATTTAGAAGTATTTTAGTAAAACTTTGTTATTATTTATTTATTTCTAAATAAGTTTTGGAACTTTATTATTATTTATTATTTCGAAATATTTTGGTAGAGTTTTATTATTATTGATTTATTTAGAAATATTTTAGTAGAACTTTATTATTATTTATTTATTTATAAATAATTTTAGAACTTTATTATTATTAACATATTCTAAAATATTTTTGTACAACTTCATTATTACTTTTTCATTTAGAAATATTTTGGTAAAATTTTATTATCATATATTTATTTCAAAATACATTCGTAGAACTTTATTATCATTTATATTTTTCTAAATAAATTTAGAACTTTATTATTATTGATTCATTTCTATATAAATTTTGAAAATTATCATTACTTATTCTTTCAATAATAATAAAATTCCACCAAAATATTACGAATAAATAAAAAGTAATTAAGTTCTTCCAAAATATTTCGAAATGAATAAATAATAATAAAGTTCAAAATTTATTTAGAAATGAATAAATAATAATAAAGTTCTAAACTTATTTAGAAAAAAAATCATCATTATCCTCAGCACTATCTGAGTGAAATTAAAATAATAATATTAAGAATAATGACAATAATAATAATGATAATAATTGTGATTATGATATTGATAATAACAACAATAATAATAATGATAATATTAATAATAATGTTAATAATAATAATAATAATAATAATAATTCTAACTATTTTTTAGTGTTTATATTATTATTATTTTGATTATTATTTCTATTTTATTATTATTATTATTATTATTGTTATTACTTATATTATATTATTATTATTATTATAATTATTATAAAGTTGTACCTAAATATTTCGAAATAAATGAATAATAATAAATTTGTACCAAAATATTTGAGAATAAATGTATAATAATAAAGTTCTAAAACATATTTAGAAAAAAATAATTATAAATCTCTTCCCAAATATTTCTCTATAAATAAGTGAAAATAGAAATTTAAAATTTATTTAAAAATAAATAAATGATAGTAAATTTCTACCAAAATATGTTTCAATAAATAAATAATAATAAAGTTCAAAACGTATTTAGAAATGATTCAAACATAATAAAGTTCTCAACTGATTTAGAAATAAATAAATATTAATGAAGTTTTGCGAAAATATTTCTCAATCACTAAATAATTATGAAGTTCTAAAACTGATTTAGAAAAAAATAATAATGAATTTCTTCTCCAATATTTCTTAATAAATTAATAATTACAAAGTTCTAAAAGATATTTTGAAATAAATAAATAAATAAAAGTATATTTCAACCAAAATATTTTTTCAATCAATTAATAATATTAAAATTCAAAACTTATTTAGAAATCAATCAATAATTATAAAATTCTCAACTTATTTAGAAATTAATACATAATAATAAAGTTCTACCAAACTATTTCGAAATAAATAAATTATAATTAAATTTCTTCCAAAATATATCGAAATACACTAGAAAAAATAATGTTCTAACACTATTTATCAATCAATGAATAATAGTAAAGTTCGACCAAAAATATTTTGATATAAATAACTAAAACATATGATACTACCAAAATATTTCGAAAAAATCAATAACAATTAAGTTAAAACAAAATATTTCGAAATAAATAAAAATAAAGTTTCAAACATAATTAGAAACAAATCAATAATAATAAAGTTGTAAACTTGCTTCGAAATAAATAAATAATGATAAAGTTCTAAAACTTATTTTGAAATAAATACAAAAAATGAAGTTCTACCAAAATATTTCGAAATAAATAAATAATAATAAAGTTCAAAACTTATTTAGATATCAATAAATACTAATAATGTTCTCCAAAAAATAAATAATAACAAAAATCTAACCTTATTTAGAAATCAATCAATAAATAAATGATAATAAAGTTCTGCCAAAATATTTCAAAGGAAATAAACAATAATAAAATTCTGCCAAAATATTTGTAATCATATCAGTAATAATAAAGTTGTACCAAAATATTTCGAAATAATTAAATAATAATAAATTTCTAAAACTTATTTAGAAATAAATAAATAGTAATAAAGTTCTACCAAAATATTTCGAAATAAATAAATAATAATAAAGTTCAAAACTTATTTAGATATCAATAAATACTAATAATGTTCTCCAAAAAATAAATAATAACAAAAATCTAACCTTATTTAGAAATCAATCAATAAATAAATGATAATAAAGTTCTGCCAAAATATTTCAAAGGAAATAAACAATAATAAAATTCTGCCAAAATATTTGTAATCATATCAGTAATAATAAAGTTGTACCAAAATATTTCGAAATAATTAAATAATAATAAATTTCTAAAACTTATTTAGAAATAAATAAATAGTAATAAAGTTCTACCAAAATATTTCTAAATAAATCAATAATAATAATGTTCTACCAAAATATTACGAAATAAATAAATAATAATAAAGTTCTAAATTTATTTAGAAATAAATCATAATAATCAATTTAAAAACCTATATAGATATCAATAAATAATAATAAAGTTCTGCCAATAATTTCAAAATAAATTAACATTAAATATTTCGAAATAAATAAATAATGATAAACTACTATCTTTCTAAATAAATAAATAATAACAAAGTTCTGAAACTTATCTTGAAATAGTGAATAATAATAAAGTTATGTCAAAATATTCCTTTATAAATAAATAATAATAAAGTTGTACTAAAATATTTCGAAATAAATCAATTATAATGAAATTCAAAATTGATTTTAAAAAAAAAATAGTTAAGTTCTACCAAACTATTTTTCAATAATGTTCTGCCAAAATATTTAGAAATAAACGAAAAATCTAAAGTTCTAAATCAATTTATTTAGAAATCAATGAGTAATAATAATGTTCTGCCAAAATATTAAGAGATTCACATGAAAAATAATGTTCTAAAACTATTTATCAATAAATAGATAATGATAAAGTTCTACCAAAATATTTCAAAATCAATAAATAATGAAATAGTTCAAAACTTATTTAAAAGTAAATCAATAATAATAAAGTTCTAAACTTATTTAGAAATAAATATATAATAACAATGTTCTGATAAATTATTTCAAATTGAATAAATAATAATGAAGTTCTACCAAAATAATTCTCAATAAATAAATAATAATTAAATTTTAAATTTATATAGAACTGAAACAATAATAATAAAGATCTAAACTCATTTAGAAATAAATAAATATTAATAAAGTACTGTGAAAATATTTCTCAATCACTAAATAATAATAAAGTTCAAAACTTATTTAGAAATCATCAATCAATAATAAAAATGTTCTAACACTATTTATCAATCAATATATAATAATAAAGTATTATCAAAATATTTCGAAATAAATAACTAAAAATTAAGTTCTATAAAAATATTTCGAAATAAATTAATGACAATTAAATTAAAACAATATATTTATAAATAAATCAATAATAATAAAGTTGTAAATTTGTTAATAAATAAATAAGTAATGATTAAGTTCTAAATTTGTTTAGAAAAATACATCAATGATAATAAAGTTCTACCAAAATATTTCGAAATAAATAGATAATAATAAAATTCTACTAAAATATTTCGAAATAAATGAATCATAATAAAGTTCTAAAACATATTTAGAAACAAATAAATAATAATAAATTTCTTCCCAAATATTTCTCAATAAATGAATAATAATTAAGTTCTATAACTATTTAGAAAAAAATAAATAAATAATAGTAAATTTCTACCAAAATATTTTTCAATTAATAAATAATAACAAAGTTCAAAATATTTTTAAAAAGGAATCAAAAATAATAAAGTTCTAAACTTATTTAGAATAAAATAATTTATGAGAAAGTTCTAAACTTATTTATAAATAAATAAATATTAATAAAGTTCTGCGATAATAATTCTCAATCACTAAATAATTATAAAGTTCTAAAACTTATTTAGAAATAAACAAATAATAATAAAGTTTAAAACTTATTTAGAAATCAATCAATAATAATAAATTTGTAATCTTATTTAGAAATAAATCAATAATAATAAAGATTAAACCTATCTAGAAATAAATAAATAATTAGCATGCTCTTGGCAACACATAATGATTGAGATAATGACATTTAAACATCAAAGTTACTATCAGGCACTCCTGCAGCCGAGAATTTGCTGTGTCAGCCGGAACCTTGTCGGGATTTGGTATTACTCGTGTATTTAGTAACCAAACTTACACATTCATTCACTTTAATTGCCACATCGATTATAAGACCTAATCATTGGATGTTTTTTTAAAAGCAGCCAACTTGTTTAGTATTTGTTAATAACTGACACAACTACCACATCAAATCACAACCAGCATGATCAATAATAAATGTAGTCATCTTTATTGCTAAGTTTTGGTAATGCCAGAACGTGCATAATGCGACATTTTAAAATAAGAATTTTATACAAACGGATAAATGCCATTTATCTGTTTGTATAAAATTCTTATTTTAAAATGTCACAGTTTTGTGACGACAGCGTAACGGAGGCATGTCGATCCTTATTTCAATGTCACGGATTAAGTGTCTGTAGAATAGTGCAACCTATACAAATACTGCCATTTACACATCGGATCTCGCACGGAGGCTGTCTGGCATATAGTACTAGATCATCAACAAGGAAAGCTGTCGTTAATAGTCATGTTTCGTGCGACTTCCGCTGGCAGTTAATATACATAATTATAACAAATCCTTTCAGGGATAAATTGCCACATTTTTATATTTTAAGTGATGCATGCATACAGCCCATCGAATGATGCGTGTCTTGTTCCCAATGAACTACCCAAGTTGGAGATTCGGATTAAAGTCTTTCATTATTCTCCATTATTCGTTTTCTATTATCGGGATTAAAAAAAAGTTTTAAATTTATTGATGTGTCCAGTAAATAATGGACTATATACATCAAAGTGTGCCGTGTTTTCCCGCATCAGATCGACGTGAATCTGTGACAAAATGTCGACGCGAATCAATCCACATTGTGACAGAGTCCCCATGCGGCAGCGAATTGACGTGACCTGATACTATGGACTGATGTGAAATTCGAAAGAAAAGTGTCCGCTACAGGTAACATATTTGCTAATCACTTTCTTAATATTTCATGAAAATTCACAAAACAAAGACGAACACCGTCTCTGCATGGAGATGAACGTATCGGTTATTAAGTGGAGCGCGTGGTCCAGTGGTAAAACATCAGATCCAGGACCGGAGGGTCGTCGGTTAAATTCGATCCCCATTACGGTTATGTGTGCAAGACACTGTCTTTCCGCATATGCTTAATACTGGTTCTGCCAAGGAAGACTCTGAGTGTTACTTGTTTCCCAATCGAAGTAAAATTTAAAAAAAATAAACTAAACGGACTAAGTTGCCATGGAAAAGTTGTATTAATTGCAAAAAGTGCTACGTTAAATTTTGCTCAGATGAGGTGGTGAAATTTACAAATTAAAATACGCCGTTGCTATTTTTCCAAAAAAAAAAATGAGTTTTGCATGGCCAGTTAATACCGAAGGTTCATCTTTTTACAGAGACTACGTTCGTCATTGTTTTGTGATTTTTTCATGAAATGTTAATATAAGAAAGTAATCTGCAAAAATGTTACCAGAAACCCACTTTTCCTTTGGTTTTTAGTATAATATCACGTGGATTCGCAACTGTTATTAAAAATATTGTAGCAGTGTAGTGTTGTCTTTACAGCTTCAGAAGTTAGTTCAAAATATAACGTTTTATCTTTCATAGAATGGAAAATAGAAGTTCTTACGTAAACTGTAACGTTCTATTTTGAAAAAAATGAGTGATTTCATTGGCTGAGAAAGTAGGATATATCTAAATATAGGTCGTTGATCCCGGCTAAAACACATATACAGTATATTTTCAGACAAATTCTGTACAAAAGATGATATTTGCAACATCCTTTCATTCAAAAAAATATCCAGCTTACACACATGGCTATTCGTAGCCTGCATACAGCAGCCAATCTACATACCTTGACTGTCACTTTCTCCGAACCGGAAATACAGTGAACTAGTCCGTGTAGTTCCGTCGTCATCCGGAATGATTCCGTTATCGTAAAGATGTTCCATATAAGTAAGGCATCAGTCATTTCCGATTTGATAAGCGATTCCGGACAACACGGGGTGTGCAAGCTGGACACATTTTTTTTCAACTTTTATACGCACATAACTTGCTTTGTCTGTTGACGCTGTGGACTAGACTGGCTTATGTTTTTTATTCGTTTGATCAATCAACTGCCCCACAGAGGATGTCCGTTTAATATATATGCACATGTTCTGATCTGTTTTGTTTGAAAAGACAAACATCATATCTTTCAACTCCTTGTGGAATAATGATGGTATTTTTGCACGTATGTTTATCTCTAAAAAGAACCGGGTCCTCTGTTGCTATGGGTGAATGGTCTAAGGCGCCATGTCAAGACCACTTACCTGTCACCGCTGAGGTCGTAGGTTCGAGTTCTTCTCAGATACTTACTACAGGATGATGGTTCTTCTCCGGTTCATAACACGGTCTTCCTTAACTAATAAAACTGGCTCGCCATATATAACGTGGCATGTGTTGCAAATGGCGTCAAACACCTTTCCAAAAAATGTTTACACGACTGTATATAAATATAAATAAATAAATCTACAAGGTGGATGCCTATGTAAGTAACCATTTCAACGAGAAAAAAGACGGTCCTCGAAATCAAATGAAAAAAAACTAAAGGGAGCTGATCTTCCAATCACCATTAATATGTTTAGATTTTTATTTTAGATATGTATATCTCTATAAACACGTTAGTCGTGTTGAACAAAAATCTGTAAGAATGTTAATTGAACAGTTGAGCTTTTATATATAATATCGCGTGGTATGTATAGTCAAATGAAGTATAGTAGCCCATAATTATTTCAACATACCTAAACGAATCCCTTAAATACTCGGCTGTTTAAGTATGGCTACTGCGTGATGAACAGAATGTAAATAGCTGATCGAAATATTAATCCAGCGCACACACGATCTCACAGACGGACTTGCATAAATAAGAAAAATGTTTCCTAAATGCAACGCCTTTCCTTCAAGCGAGACCAAATTTAGGACAATTTACGTCGCAACAGAGAACGCATGCCTATTTTCATGGTTTATAGTAGTAGCACCTTGGGCGTGACTATGTTTAATGGGCATACGGTGTTGAAGATAACGGAAAGGCTGTAGACGTCACGCTATTTGCATATTCAATATCATTTTCAAAGGCTCTGTAATGAATGGTATAGGATTATAATATGTCCGTCTTTTGCACGTTTGTCAACTGTTGACAATTGCCATGCACTACTTTTTTAGGAAACACCCACGTTTATGTCCGCCAACATGCCCTTTCTATATGACAATCGTTTTATCCGATACTCAGGTTTTATCCCATTCAATGATGGCATGTATATTGAGCTGTAAATGACGTGTTTTCAATCTGAAATTGGTTCAAACCGTCACCTATCCCGAATGCTTGTGGAAACAGCCATATTTTTGTAAACGAAATAATAATACGAAAATAATGGGATCTCCTTACCTCACCGAAAATGCGGCGTAATAGCCGCTTATGTAACGTAGACGTTGGACGGGGTGAATGTGTTTTTCGGTAACTAGTACTTTCCTTGATTACGATTACAACAAAAATACAAATATTTTTTACCAAACTTGTATCAGTTTCTTTGTTTAAACATAAAAAAATGACCGAACAAGTGTATCATCAAAACCAGTCTAGTTCAGTTTCATTTGCAAAATTAGAAAACCAATCTACTTTTTCTTTACAGGGACGTGGGGCCTTGTTGTGAATTTTATTATACATTTCTCTGCCTACATTTCGTTGACACTTTATATTTTCCAAGTTTTCGCTTTTTTCCTGAATGTCTATCTGATAATTTGTGTATTTGTCTATTTGGTTGTCACGGACATTCTTGTAATACTACGTATTTCTGATTTCTCCAACCTTTAGTGACGAAATCTTATGTTGGGTTCTAACACACCAACTCAGTGGTGAGAGGTAAATAGTCGCTCAATGTCAGCATCACCCGGCCACAGAGGACTTTGTTATTCTTTATTTAACATTTATCACAATCGTTTAAAAAACGTTTCATTTGTCACAGCTATGAGTCAATGTTGTTTAAAATGAAACAAATTTCCCGTTACAAGATCACAGCTGTTATAATGTAAAAACTTAAACAGTGCCATAGACTTAACGCTACAGGGTCACAGCTGCTATAGTATGTAAACGTAAATAGTGTTACAGATTTCCTGCAACAGAGTCACAGCTGCTGTACTATGTAAAAGTTAACAGTGTCACAGATTTCCGGCTACAGGGTCACAGCTGCTATAGTATGTAAACGTAAACATTGTCACAGATTTCCAGCTACAGGGTCACAGCTGCTATAGTATGTTAACGTAAACAGAGTAACAGACTTCCTGCTACATGATCACAGCTGCTATAGTAAGTCAACGTAAACAGTGTCACAGATTTCCCGCTAAAGGGTCACAGCTGCTATAATATGTAAATGTGGACAGTGTCTAAGATTTCCCGCTACAGGGTCACAGTTGCTATAGTATGTAAACGTAGACAGTGTCAAAGATTTCCCGCTACAGGGTCGCAGCTGCTATAGTATGTAAACGTAAACAGTGTCACAGATATAACGCTACAGGATCACAGCTGCTATAGTATGTAAACGTTTATTTACAGTGTCACAGATATAACGCTACAGGTCACAGCTACTTTAGTATGTTAACTTAAACAGTGTCACAGATTTTCCGCTACAGGGTCACAGTTGCTACAGTATGTAAACGTAGACAGTGTCACAGATTACCCGCTACAGGTCACAGCTGTTATAGTATGTATACGTAAACAGTGTCACAGATTTCCCGTTAAAGGGTCACAGCTGCTATAGTATGTAAACATAAATAGAGTCACAGATTTCCCGCTACAAGGTCACAGCGGCTAGAGTATGTAAACGTAGACAGTGACACAGACTTCCCGCTACAGGTCACAGCTGTTATAGTATGTAAACGTAAACAGTGTCATGGAATTCCCGCTACAAGATCACAGCTGCTATAGTTTATAAACGTAAACAGTGTCACAGCTATCCCGCTACAGAGTCACAGCTGTTATTATATGTAAAGTAGATAGTGTCTCAGATTTCCCGCTACAGGGTCACAGCTGCTATAATATGTAAACGTAAACAGTGTTACAGATTTCCCACTACAGGGTCACAGCTGCTAGAGTATGTAAATGTTAACAGTGTCACATATTTCCCGCTACAGGATCACAGCTGTTATAGTATATAAACGTAAACAGTGTCACAACTATCCCGCCACAGGGTCACAGCTACTATAATATGTAAAGTAAACAGTGGCTCAGATTTCCCGCTACAGAGTCACAGCTGCTATAATATGTAAAGTAGACAGTGTCTCAGATTTCCCGCTACAGGCCACAGCTGCTATAATATGTAAACGTAAACAGTGTTACAGATTTCCCGCTATACGGTCACAGCTGCTATAATATGTAAACGGAAACAGTGTCACATATTTCCCGCTACAGGGTCACCGCTGCTATAATATGTAATGTAGACAGTGTCCCAGATTTTCCGGTACAGGGTCGCAGCTGCTATACTATGTTAAAGTAAACAGTGTCACAGATTTCACGCTACAGGTCACAGCTGCTATACTATGTAAACGTAAACAGTGTCGCAGATTTCCCGTTAGAGGGTCACAGCTGCTATAGTATGTAAATGTTAATAGTGTTGCAGATTTCCCGCTACATGGTCACAGCTGCTATAGTACGTACACGTAGATAGTGTCATAGATTTCCCGCTACAGGTCACAGCTGCTATACTATGTTAACTTAAACAGTGTCACAGATTTCCCACTACAGGGTCACAGTTGCTATAGTATGTAAACGTAAACAGTGTCTCAGATTTACCGCTACAGGCCACAGCTGCTATAATATGTAAACGTAAACAGTGTTACAGATTTCCCGTTACAGGGTCACAGCTGCTATAATATGTAAACGTAAACAGTGTCACATATTTCCCGCTACAGGGTCACAGCTGGTATAGTATGTAAAATAGACAGTGTCTCAGATTTTCAGCTACAGGCCACAGTTGCTATAGTATGTAAATGTAAACAGTGTCTCAGATTTACCGCTACAGGCCACAGCTGCTATAATATGTAAACGTAAACAGTGTTACAGATTTCCCGCTACAGGGTCACAGCTGGTATAGTATGTAAACGTAAACAGTGTCACAGCTATCCCGCTACAAGGTCACAGCTACTATAATATGTAAAGTAGACAGTGTCTCAGATTTCCCGCTACAGGCCACAGCTGCTATAATATGTAAACGTAAACAGTGTCACATATTTCCAGCTACAGGGACACAGCTGCTATAGTATGTAAAATAGACAGAGTCTCAGATTTTCAGCTACAGGGTCACCGCTGCTATAGTATGTAATGTAGACAGTGTCCCAGATTTTCCGGTACAGGGTCGCAGCTGCTATAGTATGTAATGTAGACAGTGTCCCAGATTTTCCGCTACAGGGTCGCAGCTGATATTATATGTTAACGTAAACAGTGTCACAGATTTCACGCTACAGGTCACAGCTGCTATACTATGTAAACGTAAACAGTGTCGCAGATTTCCCGTTACAGGGTGACAGCTGGTATAGTATGTAAATGTAAATAGTGTTGCAGATTTCCCGCTACATAGTCACAGCTGCTACAGTACGTACACGTAGATAGTGTCATAGATTTTCCGCTACAGGTCACAGCTGCTATACTATGTTAACTTAAAAAGTGTCACAGATTTCCCGCTACAGGGTCACAGTTGCTATAGTATGTAAACGTAAACAGTGTCTCAGATTTACCGCTACAGGCCACAGCTGCTATAATACGTAAACGTAAACAGTGTTACAGATTTCCCGTTACAGGGTCACAGCTGCAATAATATGTAAACGTAAACAGTGTCACATATTTCCCGTTACAGGGACACAGCTGCTATAGTATGTAAAATAGATAGAGTGTCAGTTTTTCATCTACAGGGTTACAGTTGCTATAGTATACACGTAAACAGTGTTACAGATTTCCCGTTACAGGGTCACAGCTGCAATAATATGTAAACGTAAACAGTGTCACATATTTCCCGTTACAGGGACACAGCTGCTATAGTATGTAAAATAGACAGAGTCTCAGTTTTTCATCTACAGGGTCACAGTTGCTATAGTATACACGTAGAAAGTGTCTCAGATTTCCTGCTACAGTGTCACAGATGCTATAATATGTAAACGTAAACAGTGTTACAGATTTCCCGCTACAGGGTCACAGCTGATACAGTAGGTAAATGTAAACTGTCACATATTTCCCGCTACAGGATCACAGCTGCTATAGTATATTAACGTAAACAGTGTCACAGCTATCCCGCTACAGAGTCACAGCTGCTATAATATGTAAACGTAAACAATGTCACATATTTCCCGCTACAGGGTCACAGCTGCTATAGTATGTAAAATAGACAGAGTCTCAGATTTTCAGATACAGGGTCACAGCTGCTAAAGTATACACGTAGATAGTGTCACAGATTTCCCGCTACAGGGTCACAGCTGCTATAATATGTAAAGTAGAACGTGTCCCAGATTTTCGGCTACAGGGTCACAGCTGCTATAGTATGTAATGTAGACAGTTACCCGGTTTTTCCGCTACAGGGTCGCAGCTGCTATAGTATGTTAACGTAAACAGTATCACAGATTTCCATCTACAGCTCACAGCTGCTATACTATGTTAACGTAAACAGTGTCGCAGATTTCCAGTTACAAGGTCCCAGCTGCTATAGTATGTAAACGTGGATAGTGTCATAGATTTCCCGCTACATGGTCACAGCTGCTATACTATGTTAACTTAAACAGTGACACAGATTTCCCACTACAGGGTCACAGTTGTTATAGTATGTAAACGTAAACAGTGTCACAGATTTCCCGCTACAGGTCACAGCTGTTATAGTATGTAAACGTAAACAGTGTCACAGATTTCCCGCTACAGGGCACAGCTGCTATAGTATGTAAATGTTCACAGTGTCAAGGATTTCCAGGTACAGCGTCACAGCGGCTATAGTATGTAAAGGTAGACAGTGACACATATTTCCCGCCACATGTCACAACTGCTATACTATGTTAACTTAAACAGTGTCACAGATTTCCCGCTACTGGGTCACAGCTGCTATGGTATGTATACGTAAACAGTGTCACATATTTCCCGCTATAGGATCACAGCTGCTCAAGTATGTAAACGTAAACAGTGTCACATATTTCCCGCTACAGTGTCACAGCTGCTATAGTATGTAAAGAAGACAGTGTCTTAGATTTCCAGCTACAGGGTCACAGCTGCAATAGTATGTAAACTTAAAGAGTGTCACAAATTTCCCGCTACAGGGTCACAGCTGCTATAGTATGCAAACGTAAACAGTGTCACAGATTTCCCGCTACAGGGTCTCAGCTGTTATAATATGTAAAGTAGACAGTGTTGCAGATTTTCCGCTACATGGTCACAGCTGCTTTAGTATGTAAACGTAAACAGTGTCACAGATTTCCCGCTACAGGGTTACAGTAGCTATAGTATGTAAACGTAGATAGTGTTACAGATTTCCCGCTACAGGGACACAGCTGCTATAGTATGTTAACGTAGATAGTTTCACAGATTTCCCGCTACAAATCACATTTGCTATAGTATGTAAACGTAAACAGTGTCACAGATATTCCGCTACAGGGTCATAGCTGCTATAGTATGTAAACGTAGACAGTGTCACAGATTTCCCGCAACAGGGTCACAGCTGCTATAGTATGTAAACGTTAACAGTGTCACAGATTTCCCGCTACAGGTCACAGCTGCTATAGTATGTAAACGTTAACAGTGTCACGGATTTCCAGCTACAGGGTGACAGCAGCTATAGTATGTAAAGGTAGACAGTGACACATATTTCCTACTTCAGGGTCACAGCTGCTATAGTATATAAACGTAAACAGTGTCGCATATTTCCCACTACAGGGTCACCGCTGCTATAGTATGTAAACGTAAACAGTGTCGAAGATTTCCCGCTACAGGGACACAGCAGCTGTAGTATGTAAACGTAGATAGTTTCACAGATTTCCCGCTTCAAGTCACAGCTGCTATAGTATGTAAAGGTAAACAGTGTCCCAGATTTCCCGCTACAGGGTCACAGCTGCATAAGTACGTAAACATAGACAGATTTCCCGCTACAGGTTAGAGTTGTTATAGTATGTAAACGTAAACAGTGTCACAGATTTCTCGCTACAGGGTTATAGCAGCTATAATATGTAAACGTAGATAGTGTCCCAGATTTCCCGCTACAGAGTCACAGCTGCATAAGTACGTAAACATAGACAGTGTAGCAGATTTCCCGCTACAGTTCACAGCTGCTATAGTATGTAAACGTAAACATTGTCATAGATTTACCACTACATGTTTACAGCTGCTATAGTATGTAAACGTAGTCAGTGACACATTTTTCCCGCTACTGGGTTATAGCTGCTTTATTATTAAACGTAGACAGCGTCACAGAATTCCCGCTTCAGGGTCACAGCGGCTACAGTATGTTAACGTAAACAATGTCAAATATTTTCCGCTACATGATCACAGCTGCTATAGTATATAAACGTAAACAGTGTCAGAGAATTCCCGCTACAGGGTCACATCTGCTATTATATGTAAATGTAAACTGTGTCACATATTTTCCGCTACAGGGTCACATCTGCTATAGTATGTAAACGTAAACAATGTCACAGATTTTCCGCTAAAGGGTCACAGTTTCTATAGTATGTTAACGTTAACAATTTCACAAATTTCCCGTTACAGGATCACAGCAGCTATAGTATGTAAATGTAAACAGTGTCACAGATTTCCCGCTACAGGATCACAGCTGCTATATTATGAAAACGTAGACAATGACACAGATTTCCTGCTACAGGGTCACATCTGCTATAGTATGTAAACGTGAACATTGTCACAGATTTACCACTACATGTTTACAGCTGCTATAGTATGTAAACGTAGTCAGTGACACATTTTCCCGCTATTGGGTTATAGCTGCTTTATTATTAAACGTAGACAGCGTCACAGAATTCCCGCTTCAGGGTCACAGCGGCTATAGTATGTTAACGTAAACAATGTCACATATTTTCCGCTACATGATCACAGCTGCTATAGTATATAAACGTAAAGAGTGTCACATATTTTCCGCTACAGGGTCACAGCTGTTATAGTATGTAAACGTAAACAGTGTCACAGAATTCCTGTTACAGGGTCAAAGCTGTTACAGTATGTAAATGTAAACAGTGTCACTTATTTTCCGCTACAGGATCACAGCTGTTATAGTATATAAACGTAAACATTGTCACAGAATTCCCACTACAGGGTCACATCTGCTATTATATGTAAATGTAAACTGTGTCATATATTTTCCGCTACAGGGTCACATCTGCTATAGTATGTAAACGTAAACAGTGTCACAGATTTCCCGCTAAAGGGTCACAGCTGCTATAGTAGGTAAACGTAAACAGAGTCAAAGATTTCGAGCTACAGGATCACTGCTGCTATAGTATGTAAACGTAAACAGTGTCACATATTTCGAGCTACAGGATCACCGCTGCTATAGTATGTAAACGTTAACAGTGTCACATTTTTCGAGCTACAGGATCACTGCTGCTATTGTATGTAAACGTAAACAGTGTCACATATTTCGAGCAACAGTGTCACAGCTGCTATAGTATGTAAACTTAGACAGTGTCATAAATTTCCCGCTTCAGCTACAGAGTCACAGCTACTATGGTATGTAAATGTAAACTGTGTCACATATTTCGAGCTAAAGGATCACCGCTGCTATAGTATGTAAACGTAAACAGTGTCACATATTTCGAGCTACAGGATCACCGCTGCTATTGTACGTAAACGTTAACAGTGTCACATATTTCCCGCTACAGGATCACCGCTTCTATAGTATGTAATCGTAAACAGTGTCACATATTTCGAGCTACAGGATCACCGCTCCTATTGTATGTAAACGTAAACAGTGTCACATATTTCGAGCTACAGGATCACCGCTGCTATAGTATGTAAACGTAAACAGTATCACATATTTCGAGCTACAGTGTCACAGCTGCTATAGTATGTAAACTTAGACAGTGTCATAAATTTTCCGCTACAGCTACAGAGTCACAGCTACTATGGTATGTAAACGTAAACAGTTTCACATATTTCGAGCTACAGGATCACCGCTGCTGTAGTATGTAATCGTAAACAGTGTCACATATTTCGAGCTACAGGATCACTTCTGCTATTGTATGTAAACATAACCAGTGTCACAGATTTCCCGCTTCAGGATCACCGCTGCTATAGTATGTAAACGTTAACAATGTCACATATTTCGAGCTACAGGATCACTGCTGATATAGTATGTAAACGTTAACAGTGTCACATATTTCGAGCTACAGGATCACTGCTGCTATAGTATTTAATCGTAAACAGTGTCACATGTTTCGAGCTACAGGATCACTGCTGCTATAGTATGTAAACGTAACCAGTGTCACAGATTTCCCGCTTCAGGATCACCGCTGCTATAGTATGTAATCGTAAACAGTGTCACATATTTCGAGCTACAGGATTACTGCTGCTATAGTATGTAAACGTTAACAGTGTCACATATTTCGAGCTACATAATCATAACTGCTATAGTATGTAAACGTAAACAGTGTCACATATTTCGAGCTACAGGATCACTGCTGCTATAGTTTGTAATCGTAAACAGTGTCACATGTTTCGAGCTACAGGATCACCGCTGCTATAGTATGTAGTCGTAAACAGTGTCACATATTTCGAGCTACAGGATCACTGCTGCTATTGTTTGTAAACGTAACCAGTGTCACATATTTCGAGCTACAGGATCACCGCTGCTATAGTATGTTAACGTAAACAGTGTCACATATTTCGAGCTACAGGATCACTGCTGCTATAGTATGTAAACGTTAACAGTGTCACATATTTCGAGCTGCAGGATCACCGCTGCTTTGGTATGTTAACGTAAACAGTGCCACATATTTCGAGCTACAGGATCACTGCTGCTATAGTATGTAAACGTAAACAGTGTCACATATTTCGAGCTACAGGATCACTGCTTCTATAGTATGTAAACGTAAACAGTGTCACATATTTCGAGCTACAGGATCACTGCTGCTATAGTATGTAAACGTAAACAGTGTCACATATTTCGAGCTACAGGATCAATGCTGCTATAGTATGTAAACGTAAACAGTGTCACATATTTCGAGCTACAGGATCACCGCTACTATAGTATGTAAACGTTAACAGTGTCACATATTTCGAGCTACAGGATCATTGCTGCTATACTATGTAAACGTAAACAGTGTCACATTTTCGAGCTACAGGATCACCGCTGCTATAGTATGTAAGCGTTAACAGTGTCACATATTTCGAGCTACAGGATCACTGCTGCTATAGTATGTAAACGTAAACAGTGTCACCTATTTCGAGCTACAGGATCACCGCTGCTATAGTATGTAATCGTAAACAGTGTCACATATTTCGAGCTACAGGATCACCGCTACTATAGTATGTAAACGTTAACAGTGCAAGTATGCCACCATTAGTACAGCGGATATTACGGCTATATATCGTGTGGCCGAAAGTTTAGTGCACTGTTTAAGTAGAAATATCAAATTCATTCCGGACCGCAACATACAGGTAGGAACATACATGCAGTAGGTCATATCAATGTGCCGGTTGTAAAATGTCCCTTGAATAGAAGCAAACTGTCACTAGACACGTGTGTGGCATCGTTAAGTGTCGCACTGACGCTAAATGTCGCAACTAACGTTATGTGTTGCAAGACTAACGGTAAATGTCGCAACTAACGTTAAATGTCGCAAAATCATCTGCTGCTAAATGTCGCAAAATGTGTACCAGCGGTATATGTCGCAAACCCAACGCTAAATGTCGCGCTGTTTTTATCAGCCTATAAACATGTATAGTTAAGTATTATAATCTTTATCAATTGAAGTTGGTGTGTGTGGGAAGGGGAGGGATGGACGGGTGGAACTTGTTACTGATATATTATTTTGAATCGCACGATTATTTTTCTATGCCAAAACGCAAGTCCAATGGTTATGTCATTGGATTAGTATTCCACGGGAACCAGGTTGAATCCTCGTTCACGGCACTTGAGATTGTTTCATGAAATTGTGTTCAAAACACCGACACCAAGGCTTTATCTCGCCCTTGACCAGTTTAATAATATCTCCGTGACACCTTATCTGTGTTCAATGCTGGTTCTGTCAGTGGTTTAGGACAGGTAATTCGAAATATAACCACACATTCATCTTGGGCCAATGTCAGGCTCTTTCTTATTTTAGCCACATTTTGTGGTTGATATACAATCGATAGAATCTGGTATAGATATAACCGACGTTAGGATTTTGAGAATACCATGTTTTAAACTTATTTATTTTACTTCGATTGTGAAACAAGTTCTTACAACTTAGACAAATCACGCTCGAAGTCTTCCTGGGTAGTACCAGTACAAAGCATATGCGGAAAAAGTGCCTTGCTCAAGGACACCACACATAGCCGTAGCGGAGGATCGAACCCACGACCCTCCGATAATGGGTTCGGTGCTCTACCACTGGACCACGCGCTCCACATAAACATTTGTTGATTTGAGTTAAAACGTTGCTTTTCAACAGTGTTTCAGTGGTGTTACGGCGGTCAGTTTAACTTAACGTGTTCCTATGGAGACAGTGTCGTAGGTCAAATCGGTCACGAAGAATATGATGCGCACCACTTTGGGTGAACACCAAACGCCGGATTTGAAGTTCTGCGAGCTACTTAAACTAGTGTGCATACTTGTAGTATAGAGTCATTAACAAACCACGCAATTGTAAAGGAACAGAATGTATTGTATAAACTGATTCTGGTGTCGCTTATTTACTTGCAGACGATAACTAAATTATTGCAAGTGCAGATCAGCTATATATTGATAGACTATAACATAACGATTCTGTGGATAAAAGCCAGGAGGCTGAAAGTTCCTAGCAAAATAGTTATTTTTGTTTATATCTTTCCCATTAGAGGATTCCCTATATTGCATACATCGTTGTAATAAGCGTCTGATAAGGTAGACTGAATTTGTCATTCGTCTTTCGGTAATTAACTTGAAACTTACTCTAACCCTAAACTTCTCAGCCTCCAATATTAAAGAGCTACATACCAAAATATCAAAAGATAAAAAAAACGAATATCAAACTAACTTGCAACGGCTGTCTGATAAATTGAACGTGTGCTTGAGTTCCGAATCAGTACTAACTGCTCTACTGTAGTGTTTGTTGTGCCGTAAAACACAAATGAAATTATATTGCTAGTAACTCATAACTTCCCTACACGATTACAGTAGATGCTTGACCTTTCGGCACAATGCCAAAGGCCAAAGCATCATGCAGATGCCCCGCCCGATTTGTTAGAGTTTAGGGTTAGGGTACTATAAATATATAAAGGGATGTAAAACGTATTCCCGCTAGAGGATCGAATATCGATATCCAGAAAGAAAATCAAGCCCGGCTTACTGCCGAGTAATATGATCAACATCAAGCGATCTAATATCTTAATTCAATCACATAATAAATATATATATTAACAGATGCATAGGATAGACCGATGTTTGATACAGGCACTGTCCATTAAAGTTGATCGAATCACTTTTAAGGTGAGACTTCACTAAATTGGTACGGTAAGTGAACCAGTGGTTTGAGAATGACATCTTTGTAGTCGAACCAGTGGTACATAGTTCGATCATTCTATAGTCAAACTATAGTCAAACTATAGACACCATGGTCGCTGGTTGTACTATATACAAACTATAGACACCATGGTCGCTGGTTGAACTGCCTCATATTCGTTTATGGTTTACATATCTACATATTCAACAGCAGCTGTATTCGTGTTGTTTACCCCTTTAAATCAAGACAAGTTATAAGTAAATACCCTAAAGCAAATAACTAACTGTCATTGCTAGCGATTGTTAGCCGTATATGTCACAGATCGAATATGTAACACGTGTGTGATATATTCGACCGTAAAAATGACATCTGTCTCATGTGACATATTCGTCTGCTCAGTTTGACAGTCAAAAACATAAACGAATATGTCACATACGTTGTGATATAAAATAATGGAACTACAAATTATAACATCATCAGAAACATCATCACGATCGTCATCATCATCATCGCAATCAACGTACTTCCGCTCATCATCACCATCATCAACAACATAATTATTTCAATTATCAAGGCGACCATCATCATCATGAGGAGCAGCAGCATGACGACCATCATCATCATCATCATCGCAATCAACGTACTTATGCTCATCATCACTATCATCAACAACATAATCATTTCAATTATCAAGGCGACCATCATCATCATGAGGAGCAGCAGCATGACGACCATCATCATCATCATCAGGATCATCATTTTTAATATCACCGTCATCACCATCGTCATCATCATCATCATGACCACCACTACCATAATCATCATCATCAGCATTATTTGATATCATGACGACCATCATTATTGTCATCATCATCATTATCATCACGACCATCATGACTATCATCATCAGCAGCATCTACATAATAACGCCCATCATCACGATCATAATTATTATAATCAGCATCATCGTTGTCGTCATCATCATCATTACGACCAGCCTCATGATCATCATCATTGCGACCAGAATCGCGATCATTAACATCATCTTCATCATTATTATCATCATAACCAGCATCACGATCATCATCATCAACAACAACAACATCATCGTGTTGATTGTCATCTTCGTCATATTCAACTCATAACCATTTTATTTAGTTTTCTTGTTTGTTTTTGTTCATAATTGAAAGTGACTTTCAGACTATTTGACTCTCCATATGTAAAGGGGTATCTAATTTAAGAGAACAAATGAACGTTTCATAACTGTAATAAACAAGAAACTGATACAACTCTGAAAAAGTGATTTCAAAGAACTAAACAGCATTGCCATACATATAATTTCAATACAATAACGATGTAATAATTATTTTAAGTATGTATTGTATCTGCACAGTTTCACTTGACAACACTTTTTGTCATTTTAACGTCACTGCCGCAAATATATAATGTCCATAACATCATACCAGTGAATGCCACTCATACGCTGTATCATTTTTAACATCACTGCCGCAAATATGTAGTGTCGATAACATCATACCAGTTAATGCCACTTATACGCAAACGGAGCCAGGCATTTGGCCATCTTGGGTCTTTTATTACTTGTTTAATTGCTAATATAAGACCACTGTTTCTACCTGCCTTCATAAATAGAAAACGAACGCTGACCGGATTTCGATTATTCAATTGAATATGTGGTGCTATATAGATCCTTGGCTTTTGAATACCCATTAACCGAATTAATTCACTGAAGTGTTCACTGACCTTGGCAATTACAAACTGCATCACTGGGTTTGAATTAATGCAAGTTTTCAAGATGTCTTTCTGTATGTGAACTGGCAGCAAGAGAAACGGAAATGCTGTCTTTCGCCTTTGTGCTCTTCTATTGTTTATCATATTCCTAAGATCTTTTAGGGCAGTACTTCCAGTGGCTGTGTCGCTTGAATCATCAGAAAATGCAGAACTTCAAAAACTTTAACCAGCCTTTACAGATTCTTTTTAATGCCGCCGATCATTCCGCTGTTCTAAACAGTGACGTCATAATAATAAAACACGCTACTAAAATAATTATATTTACTGACTGCCTATTTCTTTACCCATATGAGACACCTTATGTTCATTTGTCGCACGTATACATGAAACTAAAACATATATAATATCTAGTGATTTTTTCCAGTGAAAGAATGAAAATATCATTATGCTCGTCGTGATGATGATGACGAACGTGATGCTCGTCGTAATGATGATAATGATGATGATGATGATGGTGGTAGTGGTGATCGTGTGCTGGTTGTGATGATTTTTGTTGTTATGATGATGATGATGATGATGATGATGGTGGTGGTGATGATGATAATGATGATGATGATGATGATGATGATGATCGTTTTGATCATTATGTCAGCCATAAAAACTTGGTGGCATAAATAAGAAGTTCAATAAAATGTGATTGTTTAAAATATACGTTTTTCTTTCAAAACTGATGACAAATGTGATGTATTTGTTGCCAATTTCGTTTTCCTGTGTCCACTTTTTGCGTGGGACATATTCGTTTTGGTGTGCATATAAAAACTTAAGCCACACGAATACATAACATTTTATATACCATATTCGTTTGATGCGCGTGTCATGTTCGACCGAAAATATCACACGTGTGATATATTCGGTCGAATTTTTCACTCGTGTTACATATTCGATCTGTGACATATACGGCTCAACATACGTCCATATCAAGTCAATCAGATATATTATATGAGTCAGTGCACAGGGAATAATGAACTTAAAAGTCTGGAAATTCTTAAAGGAAACTAGTTACTATGGAGACAATAACGTTATTGAGGGAAATAGTGTTTATATTTTTAATTGACATATCCAAGTTAAAACAGCATAACTATACCTTTTTCATATACTTATAATCCTTTTATTTTGTAAATAAATCCCGTGGTCATCCAGAAACTGACGATCTGAAGATAATATAGTGTTTTTTCTTTCGGTAGAGTTAAGTTAGTTTGATATTCATCTTTGATATTCGATATTCATCATGAACCTAACACTAACCCTAATCCTAATTCTAGCCCTAACCCTAACCTCCAATTTTAAGAGTTTCTCCTTTAAATATCAAAAGATAGAAAAATTAACACCAAACTAACTTCTAACTGCTTGTATTTTCAATTTTACATTTACAACCACCAATAACAGCCGTAAAATTGCTATAATAAAAGCACAATCTCTTTTGAAATATGCCTTAATATGAACTTCTTCCATACAGAATGTTTTAAATAAAAATTGCATTCATTATTGTTCGCTTGAACTGGATAGTTGTGTCACCATGGTCTAGATTTCTGTAGATCAACATGCGCTTAGAACATGCATATACATGTATATAACGTGCTTACGATTGAAATACATCTACAACTGTTTAAATCATTACATGAATATGAAAAAAATAGATGGATTATATTTACTGAGTTGAAATACTGTTACAACATGCCTCCACCACTTTGCTATAACTTGCCTCCACCACAAATTATCGGTGACATTAGATTGAACAAAATATATGTTATCTTGCAGATATGCAGATTTAATTCGTGTAAACTAAAATTAAAGATAACTGTATTCCATATAATTGATACTAAAAGCTTGTACAGCTCAAACGGTGAAAACACTATTGACGAAATGAAAATTATTTTTTCTTAATAAATATCGTTAGCACTCTTCATCTGCCATCATTCCAATATTTGTTGATCACTTATAATGATGGTGCCTATCTATTCTTCGTCAAATGGATTTAATGGGATTAATACTTTATATCAGTTACTGTCCTTGTTCCTACTTACCCCGTGATTCACTTTAAGCAGTCTACCCTGCCTCACTGTAACCCAAACATTTTTAAAATGAAACTGTACTACAACAATTGGATAGAAGGTGTCATGCGGACAAAAGTCGACGTTTTTGTGATTTTTCTGAGGACAAAACGCATCATGCGGACAAAAGGCGTCATTTTTCTAAACTTTCTGCGGACAAAAGGCGTTATGCGGACAAAAGTCGACGTTTTTCTAAATTTTCTGCGGATAAAAGGCGTCATGCGGACAAAAGGCGTCATTTTTCTATTTTTTTCTGCGGACAAAAGGCATCATGTGGACAAAAGGCGTCATTTTTCCAAATTTTCTGCGGATTAAAGTCGTCATGCGGACAAAAGTCGAAGATTTCCTTTTTTTCTGCGGATAAAAAGTGTTGCGGACAAAAAGCGCCATGCGGACAAAACGCGCATGCACAGATGAGCCGAACCTTATGTTGAAAGAACTTGTGGCACAACCCCCTTTCATGTTGAAATAAAATATGTTTAAACTAATACTCGTATATATCACCATCATTATCATCCTGATCATCGTCATTGTATATTATCCCTGTATTAACACAATACCCATATGTATCATCATTATCATCATCACCATCAAAATTATCATCATCAGTGTAGTGAATGTACATAGGTCACTTACAAATTCAGTCTCATTTAAAGAGGAATAAACCTGTTAAACTATTTTCGAAATCAGTTGTATATTTAGTACATACTGAAACTAGAATATGTACTTTTTTCTGCAGTAAATATAATATATATTTATATGTGACGTCGTAAACATGGCCATGTTCGGTCTTTTCGACGTCCCGATTTATAGCAGTAAAATCGTATACTTTTTTACCTCAGTTGATTTTTACCTTATGAACATAATAGAAACATATATCACCACGTACATTCGTCGGTTGTATGAATTTACAAATGCAAAAATTACGTCGAAAGACAAATTCTGAAAATTCTAGCAAAAAGAAAAACGGCTTCAAATAAGAATTACCAAAAAAAACAACCGAGTTGATTTTTTTATATCTCAAATCGGTATTGCAAAATATCAAAAGACATGTCTTCCTCTACTCTAAAGTCTTCTGCGGAACACCTCTGACTGAGTAGAACCACCGTCCTTCCGCCAGTAACGTGTCAACTTTCTCACATAAATGTTTTGAACCGAGCTTGACTCGATCTAACGATCCCAGCGACCCTTAGAGCGAATTAGTGGTCCGGTGATTAAGGCCTTGCACTTCGAACCCAGGGGTCGCATGTTCCATCCTACGCTCCTCCAGGCAAAAATACTTATCAGTCTTTCGGATGAGACTTAAAAAAAACGAGGTCCCATGTATCGGTGCATAACACCGGATTGTAAAAGTACCAGGAACGCTACAAAAGGGTCTTCTGTATCTCTGTACTATCCTCCAAAAATCTAAATTTACTAATACTCTTCTGGAGTCACCACTCATATAGGAAACCGGAAGCGACGATAAATAAACTTATCACAATCAAGTGACCCTGAGATAGCGACTTATACGATGAGTGTAAAGTTAGTAGGTAGTTGACAGTTGGTAGTTGACAGTAGGTAGTTGACAGTTGGTAGTTGGATATCCGAATAAACAACTACCGGCCAGTTGCCAGGTGGGGATTCGTATTCGTTATCATAGTCCAGATTTAATTTACATAATTTATCCATGTTTATGTTTAAAAATAGAACTAATTAAAAACTGATTATCCGAATCCCCGACTGGCAGCTGGTTGGTAGTTGGGGTCAGCTTTCGCCTTCTGGTCAATATACTCATTGAATTGAAGAAACAACGCGGCAATGGCGTTTTTTATTGTTGTAAACTATTTTTTCTAAATTAATTCAACTAGTTGGTAGTTGGGATCGCCTTCTGGTGAGTATACTCGGTATATTGAAGAAACAACGCGGCACGGGTGTCTTTATTATTATTTAAAACTGTTTTTCTGTTGAATTGAATTCAATCGAAAAACTGTTTATTACAATAAATAACACACCACAGTCGTACATACTCGGCCAATTCCGTCATCCTTCGGTATTGGGATAATTAGGGAGGTGATCCGAATGAACACACATACGGTAGGTTCCTCAATATACCAAGTATACTCGCCAGAAGGCGATTCGAAACGCCCAGCTGCGGATTCAACCAGTTGCCAGTTGGGGATTCAGATTGTTTTTAAATCGCTGTTTTATTTTAAGGGGAATTTATCACCGGCGCAAAGCGCCGGTGAAAATCACCGGAACGGCATTGTACACGCGTCCGTTGAATTCAAGTGATGCTTATTTATTTTTTGTATTTCCGGTTTATGCACTGGTGAGTCAAGGACTGTAACCCATACAACTTAAATAGTTGGTTCCCACGGTTGGTAAAAAATGGTACAGGACGGCAACCAAAAAATGAACTGGAGGAGTTAGCTCCCTTGACAGAAAAAAGTGCACGTTTGGCTAAACCAAATAACTTACTCTTTCCATACTTCAAAAAGTAGTCCAATAAGTATATGTAGAAATGTAACGGTAATACGCATTATTTCGTTACAAACACGATGTGTTTTATGATTAAACAATATATATGTATATACAATTCATGTATTCTTATTGAGCGAAATTGATAAAAAACAGTTTCGAATCTGCCATTCGAACAACATGACAGCAGCTAAGGGATGCCAGCCGACATATTGATGTCCTGGATCTTAGTACAATTATACGTATAGATAAAGGCTGGTACACTTGTTATTTTGCCCGCTACGACAGTTGTACTATTTAATCAGTTATTGAAGACTTGGAAGTATTGCCACTTACACAATAATGCTTCGTGGACAAGTATCGATAGTTTTCGTTACAGATCGTGACACCGTAACAGTTGTGTTGACATATCTGTACTATTTTATATGAGTAATTAACACTGACAAAAAATGATGTCTTCAGTCAGTCAGTCTATGTTTGTTTACCCTCGCAACTATGCTCTAGGCATTTTGTCGTCTACATATACAGTGCTAATTTTGAAAATATTAGAATCAAAACTGTATTTATAACATGACTTACCTTGTTTCAAATAATTTTCTCTGCTAAAATTGATAAGGTAGTCTAGTTGTAAGCGGGTGTATTTTTTTATTTGTAAGTATGGGATAAATCGTGTTGCCCTTGTTAGGATACATTATTGCTTCAGGATCCAGGGGTCTCCAGTTTCATTCCCGGTTGGGGTTCATCACGGTGCCTTATTCGGGCAATTTAATGAAGTGTACATAGGTCACTTACAACATGTTAAGCTAGCTATTATTGTGTTGTTGTTGAAGTGCACTGACTGTATTGGAAGTTGAGTAATGAAGTACAGGGTTAGTACTCGGATGGGTGACCGCTGTCACTTTAATGTTGATGAGGATTAACTTTGGAACCTGTGTCCGCACAAAACTCTCTTTCCTTGGGATGGGACTGGATATAGCCAGGAACTGCGGGAAACCACAGGCTGTGCAGTTGGGGGCTAAGCCCTAAAGGTTAATGAGGGGAGGAGTGTAGTGAATGTATATAGGTCACTTACAACAGCCTCGCTGTTAAGCTAGCTATTGTAGCGACATGGTTGAAGTACACTGACTTTAAGTTGGAAGTTAAGCAACGAAGTACAGGGTTAGTACTCGGATGGGTGACTGCTGTCACTTTAAAAGCATGCAATCCTTTGAAGGGGATTTAAAGCAGTTGGTCCCGTGTCCAAGGAGAGTCATTCCCGTGATGTTGATAAGTGGAATAACCTTCCATCACATTTAAGAACAGTTTGACATCCCTACCTGATGGTGAAGGGGATAATCCAGTAAAGAAATTAAAATGCCTGTAAAATACTTGTAAACTAAACATGTGCACTTTGTGCCTGCACATTATCCTCAGGTTAGGGTTTTGCAGTGTAAGTAAGATAGAAAGGAAGAATTATAAGGGTTTACAATGCGCCTGGAGATGGCAATTGTTTTTTTCCCTACTGCCTGATGCGGCTGTGAATTGGCGTTTTTTCATCGGCGTTGCATATCGCGATACTTCATTTTCAGAATGATGCATATCAGACTATTGTGCCAGCTAGAGATGCACCGGTTTACAATATAGAATCGGACTATTATGCTACCTAGTGATGCATCGGTTGACAACATAGTATCAGACTATTGTGCCAGCTAGTGATGCACCGGTTGACAACATAGTATCAAACTTGTGCAAGTTAGTGACGCACTGGTTGACAACATAGTATCAGACTATTGCGACAGCTGGTGATACATCGGTTAACAACATTGTTTCAGAATATTGTGCCAGCTAGTGATGCATTGGTTGACAATAAAGTATCAGACTTTTGCTAGTGAGTGGTGCACCAGTTGACAACATAGTGGCAAACTATGCGACAGCGAGTGATTATCCGTATGAAAATACCGAGGCAACTAATAGCATCTTGCTTCTTAAGTACATTTTACAGTGGTATTTTTTCAATCACTGTATTCGAAATAAATGTGAACAGCATGTTATTTCTCATAGCTACAACAGTAGAACATATGGAGTGATCACTTCTATTTAGCAACCACACATTTCCTTACTTTTTTTTATATACATATACTCCTATGTTACTATAATTTCTATGAAATGCAGAGTAGACAGATTGGTTGGAACTGTTTAAATACTTGAAAAGCAGCATTTAGATTAAACAGTTGTAATACCATGTCATTTATTTGATACTTTTTGCCGTTTAGGCTTAATTAAAATCTTTTGTAGGGCTGTGTATTGCTTGAGAAATGGTGATGACCGGGCTGGGGTTTGAATATGCGATCTTCCACAAGCGAGGTAAATGCTCTACCCCTAGACCACTGGTGCGGTTTTACAGGATGGAGGATTTCCGGTAAATACTAAACTAGCTCCTCTTCAGCACTGATTGTATGTTAAACCAAGCACAGTACTGAACATGCATACTTCTGTGTTTGAAAATGATTTTAGTTGGTTACTTGCTGTATTGCAATACACTTGATAAATACAGTTGATTAAGGCATGTTATATATGATATGCCGTATTGTGATATAACGCGATTTCAATATATTGCTACAGTCCTACATTTCGAGTTGATCCACAACAATCCTGCTGGTTGGAAACATTTTTTTACCCCCCCCCCCCCCCTCCATTTAATATATTCTAGGTCTTTGCTTGTCCTTTCCCTGTCAATATCCTTTAAAAGGATTTTCAGATTGGTTGCAAATTAAAAGAGTCCCCTACCTACCTACCCACCTCTTATCTGGTATGGATTGGAAGTGGCAAACAAACAATTTTTTAAGGGTAGTCTTAGTTATCACATATTCAGATAATATAATATACACTTGGTTTGTGCTGTCGAGGTACATCTCTATAGTGTAAGCTAGCACACTTTTCTGTTTGAAAAGAGCTCCAGGTTCAAGTCCTGGTTGGGATCTTGACACTCTTACGAAGTTGTACAAACTAAAAACTCCATTATATTTGTTAAAATTTAAATAAAAGTGTTATAGATGGTGTAAATACAATGCCGACCTTTCTTTACCAAGACTGTACACATGAGTGCCCATAGCCAATTGACACAGGTAATAATTAATATATATAAGACAATACAATTGGTATGGGCTTAAAGCTATATGATGCTAATAGAATGTGGCAACAAGAACTATTACCTGAATACATACAGACAACCAGGTTGGACTCAAAACCAGTCTCAAAATGTTACAATCATGTAGTAATTGTAGTAAGTAAAACAGAAGAGAGGAAGCTAACAGAGAAATACCACAAGTTCTGTTTGTTTACAATAACTGAGACATATACATTAAGTCACTGACAATATAGTTAAACCTGTGTTAGTGGTCACCTTTACTAGGAAACCATTTGTTGTAAACAACCACGACCTAGACACTGGATTCTGTCAGCCAGAACTATAATATGAATGTAAGTGTTGTTTAAAACATTCTGTACAAATTATTTTACCAAATAATTCTTTAAGGACTGCACCCAAATATATACATCTATGGGTTGTTGTTTTACATCCGGGTATTTAACCATAATAAGTTATATCATTTATAGTACAAGTGATAAAACTTTTTTCGAATATGAATAAGTGATATCTCTTTTTAATATGGTTAAATAGAAAAACAGCACGCCATATACATAAAATCTTTTTGGTGGTATATTTCAAAAAGTGGATTATTCAACCAGTTACTGGTTTATGTAACTGATTCAACCGAATTTGAAAAATTAAGTTTTACCGTATACCACTTAAAAAGTCTGTTACACTGATATATAATTAATGAAACACATAAAGAATATTTGGTGGCAATTTATTCCCTAAACAAAAATAGATTTGACACAAAAGTAACACCTCTGCACAAGTAAGTCCATTTGTATCCCACTATATACCTTTGGTAACTAAGGTTACTTGTTATGTCTTTGGTATCCTAGAAAAAACATTTATGCTAAATATTTTTTTCACATTGTAGTTAAAATTAGAAATATTAAAAAATGTCTCTATCCCTGGTTACTGGTTACTTCTTCGTCTTTTGGCACTCTAGATTACTACAGCAAATATACAACATCAAAAATTTAAGAAATACTAAAAAAACATGTCTTTATTTCTTGTTACTTGGTTATCCTTCTTTGTGCGGAGCGCGTGGTCCGGTGGTAGAGCACCAAACCCATGATCAGAGGGTCGTGGATTCGATCCTCCGCCGTGTGCTGTCCTTGAGCAAGACACATTCCCGCATATGCTTAATACTGGTTCTAACCAGGAAGTCTTCGAGCGTGATTTGTCTAAGTTGTAAGAACTTGTTTCGCAAATGAAGTAAAAATAAATAAGTTTAAACAAATCCTTCCTTATCTCTGGTAACTAATGGTTACGACAGCAAATATTCAACATCCAAGCAAGGACCTACATAGATTCTAAAAACTTCTTTGAGCGGACTTGCACATGGATTTACAAACAGACTAACATATTTTGGGCCATATATGAAACAATAAAAATGCTATATTTTCTATTCAACTTTATGGCAATTTATTATTTTGACAGTTATAAATCTTATCCTGACACACTGATATTAAATCAATTTACATATACAGTGATTGAAATTGATAAATCCCCTTTTAGGCAGTGCCTTATTTCATATTAACAAATTAATTCAGTAAAAATCATTTTATAATAATAAAGAATGAATGAATTAATAAATAGGGTTTTACGGCGTACCAACACATTAAAGGTTATTCGCCGCCAACAGGAAAGAAGATTCCAGGTTCACTCTACATGGACAAAAAAAACAAAAACAAATTAACATACAGATTTAAAAAAAATACATCAGCAAATGAATATGCAGAATGAACCTAGAACCTTGTTACCTGCAGAACTCCAGAATTTCATCAAATTCTGTCATATTACTCAAATTGTCGCTTCCTACGACATGCATAATACATAATGGTCCTATTCTTGCCATCACTCATACGGCTCCCTGAAACCACACAGGGGTTGATAATTTAACCACAATAGTGAACATGACAAAAATTATCAAATGAACATGACACCCATTCGGAGGATTCCTTCTCCTCTGCAAAGATCGGCGGTCATTCTATTCTTAGCCGGAACCACACGGGCTTAATAATAAAGAACACACCAGTGCCGTGTAGTTTGTTCAATATATCGAGTATATTCACCAGAAGACGCTACGGAACGACCAACCAGTTGCCAGTGGAAATTCGGATCTTTAAATCGCTATTTTTTTAACAAATCAATTCAATAGAAAACAGATTATAATAATAAAATAACACACAAATTCCGGGTTATCTCTAATTGTAGAAGTATGTATTTGGCGTTCCTTCTAGCAGACCTGAACTTGGTGGTTCTTCTTCATTGGCGCTTGAGAATATGGGTATATGCTATTATAATTGATCGTATATTTTTTTCTTGTGTAATTTAAACTACATGTATTGTATACTAACAAGCCTATAGGCCAGTTATACTGCAATCTGTAACAATGCTTTAATGTATTTAATAATTACATTCGAGTAATTCTGCACATAGTATGACTCAATATATGAATGTGCAAGTGACATCTATTATTTTGGTGTACTGGAGCCAGCTACGTGTATTTTTGCACTTGCCAAATCTTTTGATTGCAAAAAATAAAGATGAATTTCACAGTTTCTACGTAACCTGTAATGAGAGGAATGTATGTCAGCAGTCTGGTTAGCTCAGTCAGGAAACCATTTGCCCGGTAAGCGAACGGTACCGGGTTTGAGTCCCAGATTGGCTGCATATTTTTCTCGTACTTTTATATTGGCACCATATGAAGGGCTGTGACATATGTAACTGAGAAATATTCATAGGAGTCTCTGGTCTCTATGGAAATTCTGGGACGAATTCCAAATTCATGGGGGATTATGTCAGTGTATGCGTATTACCTGCAAGAATAAAAATGTATGCCAGTGGTCAGGTTTGCTCTGTCAGTAGAGCATTCGCCTGTAAGCGAAAGGTCCCCGGTTCAAGTCCTGGATTGACTGCATATTTTTCTCGTCCTGTTAAATTGGCGCCTAACGTAGGACTGTGACATACATATTCCGAGAAGCATTTGCATGATTCTCTGGTCTCTATGGAACTTAAGGACGGATTCCAAAAGAGTGTGGGAATATGTCACAGTGTGTGCCTAACTTGTAAGGAGAGAAAAATGTGTCAGCAGTCCGGTTAGCTCAGTCGGTAGAAATTTCGTCCTGTAAGCTAAAAGTCCTGGGTTCAAGTCCCGGATTGGCTGCATATTTTTCTTAATATATACCACAAATAGAGAAGTGTATTGAATAAGTATATCTTCAGAAATATAAAAACCTATTGATTTTTATTATGCACAGTCTCATTTTTAGCTCTACTGGCCAAAGGCCAGAAGTGCTTATGCGATGGCGCGTTGTCCGTCGTCCGTCGTCTGTCGTCTGTTAGCAGCACTTTCTCTGAAACCACTAGGCCAATTAAACTGAAACCTCACATGGATGTTGTTTTATTTCGATCTGAAATTCAAGATGGCCGCCGTTACTTAAAATAGTCCAAAACCTAAAAACATCTTCTCATGACAGCCTAATATATTTTCAAAATGTTTATGTAGTAATGATGACTAACTATAGTTTTGTTAGATTTGTTCAAATGGTGTCACTAGGGTTAAAATTGACCCCACACCGATGTTTCTATTGGATAGAAGAATTTCAAAAAGTGCTATGGCCACTATGAGAGAGTAGAATGTCCTCAGGCCCTCGTGGGCCGCTTGTTTTAAAACAAACCAGACCAACATTAAAATAATTTTGTTTGCTGTCTCCTAATCTGGTTTTCAATATTGAGTGGATCGGTAACATGATTTTTTTTAAATATAAAAACATATCATCTATACAATAAGTGTCATACATGCAGTTAAAATATAAAAAAAAAATATGCTGTTTCGAAAATCAGAAAAAAGGTTATGAATAGGCAGTTATTTGATGAGTAGGCAGAAAGACAGCAAGCAACTTTTAAAGCAACTTGGAATTTTTGTTAATATAAATAAATGAAACACACACAGACAAGAACCATAACTCTGGATTGCATTTTGGCACAGTTATGACCCTTTTTGGACATAGACACCCAGGGGCGAGCTTTGTTGTCTTCTGACAACTCTTGTTATACTGCCCATACACCAATTGACAGCTAATACTAAACTAGAATGTATAGACAGAACTTATGTTGTTATATGGTGTTTAGCGTCTTAGCGTCGCTTTAACAATGTTTCAGTCATATCGCGATGGTGTCTACTTGAGACAGTATTCTGAGTATACTGACACCGGGCCGACCAGACCTAAATCTCTCCTCTAAATGCTGAGCGTCAAGCGAGGTAGCTTCTAGTACCATTTTAAAGTCCTTGGTACGACCCGGTCGGGGATTGAACCCACGACCTTCCGCATGCGAGGCGGACGCTCTGCCACTAGACCTCGTGATAAGGAGAAACAAATATAAACTTTTATTGACAATATGTTGGCAAGTCGAACGAAATACGTTTGATCCGCAAACAACACGTTTTGTCTCAAAAAGATAAACCAGACGTAATATTATTAGTTTCCGACAAAGACACATTACTATCAATTTATTGGTAGTGACTTTGTCTTTACTGTCTGAAAAAATATACTAACGCATACAAAGGAACAATTATATCAAGACAGCCGAAAAAATATATAAGACAATTTCAAAAAATAAAATATAATTATAATTTACCATTTCCATTGTGTGGGCTGCAATCACATGTAATTGGAGGGGATTTCTAGCAACCTGTGAACATACGTACACGTGGTTTCCATGTCAAAGTTGTCAAAATGTATGTCGGAATATTATGATTATATAAATAAGCAGAGAAAATATATACCGCGAAACACTTTATATAGGTAAAGCACGATACTTCACCTCGAAAAGATGTGTTAATGTATGTCGACATGTCCTTTTTATGAAAATGTCGCTAAAATATGTTACACAGATAAGTACATGTTAGTATGTCGCAATATTTAAGTAGCGAAACTGTGATATTATATAGACAGGAGAATATAAAGTATGTCTAAATGTTGTGTTCTATCAAGGCATGTCGGCAAACCATAACAGGATTTACCCTACATGAACACGTCATCAGTATGTCCCATATACGCTTCCATACTTTTCGGAGGATGAAGCAAACGCCGTATGAAAAATTAACCCCGTTTGATAATTATATCGTTAAAAACGGCCACATCAGAATGTTCTATGGTGATAAAGTTCTGCCAGCCTGATAGTCAGATAGTCACTTCATTATGTCGACATCAGCGTTTTTATAAAGTCATTTATTTAGATGAATAAGGCAATATCAGTAAGTGACTAACTAGCTTAAAAAGTCCGTTAGTGCCCCCTCCTGCCACCAACTTATAAGTTACTGATGATGACATCAGCATCTTGATGGCAAATTATTCAGTATACATGGGCCTAGGAGCGTTTCAATTATTAGGGGGGTGGGGGTAGAGGCAACCTGAGGAAATATGTATGAGGGTGTATCCCCTCCCGCTGGTTATGTGAAGGTGGTTGGCTATTGGTGGTCCCCTGGAATATTTTGGTATCTTAAATACCAAATGTTGCATTAAATGGATATTTTATGATAAAATATGGTTGTTTTTTTACTCCTGGGACCAATATTTCGTGACTTTTAAATGTTTTATTATGGGGAAAATACAAGATATATTAAACATCCGATTTCCCACGTGTTTTAAACCCGATACATCATGCGGTCTCCCTTCCCGCCATGGGGTATCCACTAAAAACCCAGCTGGAACGACATTCTTGCCCTCCGGGGAATCCTTTGCTGGTGGGGGTACATTGACCTCTCCCCGAAAATTTTGATTTCTTAATAAACAAATACTACATTCTAGTAAGATTTAGTTGTTACATGGTTGTTACACCAGTATGGGAGGGGGTGTCCCCTGCTGGTAGGGCTACGGAGGCCTACCCCAGAAAAAAATGATAGATAAAACACCAAATGCTGAATTTTAATGAGTTTCCAGGATAAAGGATCTACCGCATTTACTGCAGTTTGGTCTTGGAGGGGTTGTCCCCTGCTGGTTGGGGTACCAGGACACTTATCTGATCTTTAAAACCTAATGCTGTATTTTTACATGTTTTAGAGAAAACAAATTGTTTTTTACTCTCGAATATTCTGTGATTTTACACGTTTTTATTAAATTATAACATGTATCATATAAATTGAACTTCCACTTTGTTTTAAACCCAGTACGTCATGCACTGTGAGAACTGAGAGAGTGTGGTGTTCTCTGCTGGTTGGAACGATTCGCGGACAAAAGCCCCCCCGGACAAAAGCCCCCCCCGGACATAAGCCCCCTCAGACCGGTAGGGCGGACATAAGCCCCCTCGATGTTTTTGCAAGGCGGACATAAGCCCCCTCGTCTAATTTTTTGGGGCGGACAAAAGCCCCCTCGACTATTTAAGCAGGGCGGACAAAAGCCCCCTTACCTAGAGTAATATAGTTGATAAACCCCCATTCACCTTTGTTTTTGGTCATAAGTCTGCTCAAATGTTTATCTTCTTAACAATTTCCGAATCAATAATGGTTAAACATGTCTTAAAAAAAAGAATAGCGTATTTGGTTTAAAGCAAGGGAGAGTACTCGTTATAACTCTCAATGCGCAACGTCATTTATTGACGACATACCTAATGCACACTCTGTTTTTATCGTTAAACTTAACCCTACTCGGCGCCTTTTCCCATTATTTTTTTTATGTCTGGCGATGAAAGCGTTTATAAGCCCCAACAATAAGGTTAATCAATTATAACTTTGAACGATCCGCACTACTACTGCAAACAGAGCAGACCCTGATCAAGCCACTACTCGGCTATCATGATTTTGATTAGTTACACCGTAATTATCCCGATGTTGTACAAATCCTGGGTGATTAAAGTTAATGTTATGTTGTTGTTGATAATTGTAAGTTTGTAAACATGCGATCATATTATAAATGCTAGAATTTTGTTTGACTGAATAAAGTTAGTCTTTATTTAACCTCTTTCTTAATTTTGTCTGACTATTTTCACATAAGTAAATTGAAGCTGTTTTCAACAAAAATAAAGGCTTCAATGGGGAAAAAATTACCGATAATAATTATTATTACAACTTGTGCATTAGGTGTGTCGTCTGTGACGCTGTGTCTGATACGCTATTTTGGCAAACAGTTTATTTTATTTTATACGGATTGAGGGGGGCTTTTGTCCGCTCTGTACACGAGGTAAGGGGGCTTATGTCCGCCCTATATTTTTTGGGATCGAGGGGGCTTTTGTCCGCCCTGCTAAAATGGTCGAGGGGGCTTATGTCCGCCCCTTGAGATTAGCCGAGGGGGCTTATGTCCGCCTTGCAAAAACATCGAGGGGGCTTATGTCCGCCCTACCTGTTGGAGGGGGCTTATGTCCGGGGGGGCTTTTGTCCGTATACCGGTTGGAACAGGTCCCTGGAAATTGTTATATTCTACAAACCAAAAGTTCTATTCTAGTTAGTTTTAATGAGGAATGGTTGTTTTATGCTTCAATATTTTTAACAATTATCAGATGTATTAAGAACCGGCTTTCAAACCCAGAACCTTATGCACTGCGAGTTAAAACGTAAGGCAGAGTGGTGTATTGAGTTAGGGGCGGCAATTAACCCAGTTACCCTTACGTCGACACCAGTACGAGGTTGATGACAGGACAGGGCACTAACTGGCTTTTTCAGCTAGTTAATCGCTTAGTGATGTTACCATAACTATTTGAGTAAATATAATGAGTGAGATGTCGACATCATACGCTCCTGATGTCGACATCATGAAGTGGCGGCCATCTGACTAGCAGACTGGCAGAATTATACTACTATATGATGTTCAATATATTGATTTATTGGTTAACTGATTGGTTGATTGATTGATTGATTGATTGATTTATTGATTGACTCATTGTATGGTATGATATAATAGAATGCAGAAGACAGACAATATTAAAACGTTGACATGGCAACAGTTTTACTATCGACGAAATAAAAAATTATCTCTTATTATTGCCCGTCGAAAATGACGTTAACGTTACTTGATTTTACGGTGTTACATTATGGCTAGTCATCGGAAAAATAACACCAAAATCATATAGGACGACATACGTTGTATATATAAACATCTTCGTCAACAACAAAAAACAAACGTTTAAACCGGTATATAAATTAACAATTAACTACATTGAGAAACTGTCAAAAAATATGACAAACTTTGTTAAAATTTATTTTTGTCAAATATTGTATAGACGTTACATCGCAGCTAGTCATTTAATTTCACTTGATATAGATAGAAACTGCATGCCTTTTATTCTCTAAAATATATTTTCATTATAATGATATAAAGAACTCTTTTTATTGAGAAAACGGAGTAAGTAGAGTTTACAGGAGACATTTACTCATGATTTTTACATAGCGAGCTACTTTTTTTCTATATCGTGTCTTTCGCTTCGTGTTTATCACCTGTACTGATTTCCGATTTGAAATTGTTATGTCATTTAACCGATTTTGGGCGAGAAATCATAGCACGGAATCATTATTCATGCCTTTTTTATCATCGGATTTACTTTTTTTGTTACATCTTACAGCGACGTTTTTTTGACGTTTTTGACGTTTCGTGACATTTTTTTGTGTTTATTACAAAAACATATTCTTTAAATATCTTTATTTAAAAAGTAAAAATAACTGAATGTGATTTAAAATCTCTATAATTTTTTTTCGATAAATGACGATTTGTTATTGTTGACAAGTACGAGATTTTTTGCAATGTACGCCTGTGCAGGCGCTTATTCGTAATCATCCGTAAATTCAATAACATTAAAGGATTGAAACAGAAGCAAAATGCTTATGGAATATCTCTCCTGTTTTTGTGTGAATTTACATAGGTGGCGGATACATATACAATATTTGAACATTTAAACTATATATAATACAAGTAGGATTAATTGATTAATTGATTGATTGATTGATTGATTGATTGAATATTTAGCGTAATTTTATGCCATCGAGGGCTAACAGACGATCAGTTAACCTTACCACTGTTTCCTGGTATCCTGAAAGGTTAACCAGTACTCGAGCACACCCCATCTCCGCAAGTAACTGATATATTTCCCACTTGAACCAACGGTGTGAGACGAATGATAATGAGGCATTATGTCGTATATCGATCATCACGGAGACGGTTGCCGGGTGGGGATTCGAACTCCTGACTCCTGGGTTGATAGTCTAAGCGACTGAGCATATCGGGCCCGGCTAAGGAGGAAGGAAGTTAACGAACAAAAATAGGTTGTACATAACATACACCTTGTCAGGTGGTATATTCGTTCTGAATAGAAATGACTTAGAAGTTCGATAGTTATAGAAAATTGAATTTAATTCTGTTTATATCTATTTGAAAGTATGTTTAATATTGCATGAAATATGTAAACTATTTGTTAATGGCAACATGTTGTTACGTGTCATTGTCATATTATCACATGATTGGTTTTGTATATAGCTTCATAATGAAAAGTATATATGATATCCACTTTCATTAAATTCCTAGTGACGCCTCTGCCCTTGTCTCTAGGATTGTATTTAATAGAGTTTGACCAGTCTCTAGGTTTGTATTTTTATGGAGATGACCATGTATCTAGGTTTGTATATTATAGAGATTGTTGAGTTTCTAAGTTTGTATTTTTATGAGAATGACCTCGTCTCTAGGTTTATAATATTTTTATGGGATGATCCCGTCTCTAGATTTGTATTTTTATGGGGATCGTCCCGTCTCTAGGTTTGTATTTTATTGGGATGATCATCTGTCTCTAGGTTTGCATTTTTATGGGGATGATCCCGTTTGTAGGTTAGTATTTTTATGTGGATGACCCTATCTCTTGGTTTGTATTTGTTTTGGGATCGTCTTGTCTCTAGTTTTTTTGTGGGGATGATTCTGTCTCTAGGTTTGTATTTTCACGGTGATGATCCTGTCTCTAGGTTTGTACTTTTATGGCGATGATCCCGTCTCTAGGTTTGTATTTTTTGGGGAATTATTCCGTCTCTAGGTTTGTATTTTTATGGGGATGATCCCGTCTCTAGGTTTGTATTTTATTGAGAATGATTCCGTCTCTCGGTTTGTATTTTTATGGGGATGACCCTATCTCTAGGTTTGTATTTGTTTTGGGATCGTCTTGTCTCTAGTTGTTTTTTTTATGTGGTGATGATTCTGTCTCTAGGTTTGGATTTTCACGGGGATGATCCTGTCTATAGGTTTGTATTTTATGGGGATGATACCGTCTCTAGGTTTGTATTTTCATGGGATGATCCTGTCTCTAGGTTTGTATTTTTATGGTGATTACCCTGACTCTAGGTTGGTATTTTTATGGTGATCATCCCGTCTCTAGGTTTGTATTTATGGGGATAAACCCGTCTCTATTTTAGTATTTTTATTAGGATTGTCGCGTCTCTTGGTTTGCATTGTATTGGGATGATTCTGTCACTAGGTTTGTATTTTTATGGGGTTGATCCCATCTTTAGGTTTGTATTTCTATGGGAATGACCCTGTCTCTAGGTTGCATTTGATGGGGATGATTCTGTCACTAGGTTTGTATTTTTATGGGGTTGATCCCATCTTTAGGTTTGTATTTCATTGGATGATCCTGTCTGTAGGTTTGTATTTTATGGGGATGATTCTGTCTCTAGGTTTGTATTTTTTGGGGAATGATTCCGTCTCAATGTTTGTATTTTTTATCAGGATGACCCTGTCCTAGGTTTGTATTTCTATGGGGATGACCCTGTCTCTAGGTTTGTATTTTAATGGGGATGATCCCGTCTCTAGGTTTGTATATTTTTGAGAATGATTCCGTCTCTCGGTTTGTATTTTTATGGGGATGACCCTGTCTCTAGGTTTGTATTTGTTTTGGGATCGTCTTATCTCTAGTTTTTTTTATGTGGGGATGATTCTGTCTCTAGGTTTGGATTTTTACGGGGATGATCTTGTCCCTAGGTTTGTATTTTATGGGGATGATACTGTCTCTAGGTTTGTATTTTCATGGGATGATCCTGTCTCTAGGTTTGTATTTTATGGGGATGATACCGTCTCTAGGTTTGTATTTTTATGGTGATGACCCTGACTCTAGGTTGATATTTTTATGGTGATCATCCCGTCTCTAGGTTTGTATTTATGGGGATAAACCCGTCTCTATTTTTGTATTTTTATTAGGATTGTCGAGTCTCTAGGTTTGCATTGTATTGGGATGATTCTGTCACTAGGTTTGTATTTTTATGGGGTTGATCCCATCTTTAGGTTTGTATTTCTATGGGAATGATCCTGTCTCTAGGTTGCATTTGATGGGAATGATTCTGTCACTAGGTTTGTATTTTAATGGGGTTGATCCTATCTTTAGGTTTGTATTTCATTGGATGATCCTGTCTCTAGGTTTGTATTTTATGAGGATGATTCTGTCTCTAGGTTTGTATTTTTTGGGGAATGATTCCGTCTCAATGTTTGTATTTTTTATCGGGATGACCCTGTCCTAGGTTTGTATTTATATGGGGATGACCCTGTCTCTAGGTTTGTATTTTAATGGGGATGACCCCTTCTATAGGTTTGTTTTTTTATGAGGATCGTCCCGTCTCTAGGTTTGTATTTTATCGGGATGATTCTGTCTCTAGGTTTGTATTTTTATGGGGATGATCCTGTATCTAGGTTTGTAATTTTATGGAGATGATCTCATCTTTAGGTTTGTATTTCTATGGGAATGACCCTGTCTCTAGGTGGTATTTTATGAGGATGATTTTGTCTCTAGGTTTGTATTTTGATGGGGATGATCCCGTCTCTAGGTTTGTATTTTTATGGGGATCGTCCCGTCTCTAGGTTTGAATTTTATGGGGATGATCCCGTCTCTAGGTTTGTATTTTTATGGGGATCGTCCCGTTTCTAGGTTTAATTTTTTATGGAGATGACCCTGTCTCTGGGTTCGTATTTTTTTTGGGGATGACCCTGTCTCTAGATTTGTATTATTATGGGGATAATCCCATCCCTAGGTTTGTATTATATGAGGATGATCCCGTCTCTAGGTTTTTTATTTCTGTTACAAACACTTTACATGTCGATATCTATAATCATATTTTCGATGGAGCTTTATTTCAGATGCCACTCCACAGTCGTGTGGTCACCTGTAAATAATTAAAGTCCTGGTATAAGATGGTTATAGCGGTTTCTGTAACTAAGATGCATATGTAACAATGGCAACCATGATTGTGTAGTCTTCGTTCTAAGCTATTGTACCCGGGGTAAGAAAACTCTCGACGCGGAGTTCGCTCCGGGTGCAGTGTAGCGTTCGGCCGTTTGAGGTTAAAGATTGCATGTAACATAAAAAAGTAGTCTATAAACTCGATTGAAGCTTTGCGTGATTTACTGCTTCGGGTCTCTGTTTTTAATTTAAAAAGCAATATCTTCCTTCGGATTAATACAATAAAACAAATCGTTATAGAACCATTCTATGAATACCATGAAGATGTAATTTACATCTTAACTGTATATTGATTTGAGGTAGAGGTAAAATATTAAATTAACGTGTTTATTTTTCAATTATCCAATTAACGTCGCGCAAAATATTCGGTCAAATCTGTATAAGGTCACCTCTACTGAGCAGCCACTTGTCGTAAGCAACCACACGTGACATTTCCCATTTTTATGCTTTCGGTGCAAATTAACATGCATTAAGCAATAACTTGCCTTAAAAGGCCACTTTAGCTCATTCCCTTGACTGGTTGGTTAAGTCAGGTTTGACTGCATATAAAATTGCCTTAATACTGCAGAAATGTGTTTAATTAATGTGTCGATTTACTTTATGCATCTATAACATATTTTAATCAATCTACGTCGATACGAAATCGGCCGTTTTGCACGCTGCGTCCGTATTGGCTGGCTGTTTCCCCGCCTTGTGACTCAGCGTTGAAATGTTATTATATCTGATTCCTCGCAATCATAGAACACAGTCTGTGTTGCTCGAGAAAAGTTATTTTTGTATGGGGTTTAACGCCATTTTCAACACATTTCAGATTATATGTGACATATCAAATTTTACTGGTGGAGGGAGACCTCAGACCGAGTAGAATTCCGTCCTTCCGCAAGTAACTGGAAACTTTCTCACTTATGAACAGATTCAACAAAACGGAGTCCGATATTTGCTTATTTGCGTTCTGTGTTTCCAATGTAGCCTTTATATGTAGCATTAGTTTTTACAGCTATTTGCACGTCGAACGTTATCACAGTATTGTTTTTCACAAATTCAAAAAAAAAATGGTAGGTTCAAAATGTGTTTAAGTATGTCTCATATATACGCCAAAACGCACCAGAGCCATTCTATGCTCCCGTTCTTCAATAAAAGTTTTTTTTTGTTTCAATAGACGAAATTAAAAATAGCCTAGTGTTCAAAATCCCCTCTACAGAATTAACAGTTTTACCAAAATCCCCTTAATGGGCATTCATAAGAGAACTACTATCGCTCCGCCCACTGGCCGCGTGGTGTTGTTTGGCCAAGTAAATACAATGTATTTACAATGTAGTGTTTACTTAGAGACCGTTAGATTGTAGAAGGCAAATTGCGGTCCTGGAAACATATATATATATATAACGAAATGTACGACCATTTGAAGGCGATTTGGAATATGGCCAATGCCAAATCATGTTTAAATATATGTTTTGATTTAAGTGCTTCTTCTTATCAATGCGTAATGGAAGACCAGGTTACCCAATTGTGTGAAAAGGGAAAAAGCTGCCTGCTATGTGAACAAAGATGCTTCAAAGGTTCATACTTCTGCCAAAGACGATGATGAAAGATACTGTAGTGAATATTTGTGTTTTTGTTTTCATAATGATAAATGCATAAATTTCTTTATAGGCATGTAGATCTAGTCTATGGTATTGTTAAACCCTTGTAAAAGGTCATAATTAGTCCAAGACTGGCTGTATATTTGTCTCGGTACATGGATATTTCTATGTCTATTTAACCTAACCACTGTTTCCTGGGATACTTGAAGGTTAACCAGTACTCGAGTACACCCCATCTCCGCAAGTAACTGATAAATTTCCCACTTGAATCAGCAGTGAGAGACAAATGATAATGAAAAGTAATGTCATATATGAACCATCACGGAGAATCAGACCGTGCAGGGATTCAAACTCACGACCCCTGGATTGATAGTCAGACGCGCTAACGACTGAGCTAATCAGGCCCTGCTGTCTCTGGAATTCTACACCAAATACTACACTTTGAATATCAAGTTATTTGAATTTTCGTTGGGTAACTTAAACAGTCTATATCAAAGAAAACGCTATTCTGTTTTGCACTGGTCTAACCCTTTTGCTTAGAAAGGTCACATTGTCTCCCTGTCATAGTTGTTAATAATTTGACAATGGTAACCGCTCTATCAGTCAAAATATAGAGCTGTAATTGAATCATTTTCAATGACCAAGATCATAAAGTGCGCCATATACCATTTCATTGTGATAACGACATTATTTTGACCTAAATGAATATAGATATTCTGTAAGTTATTATACAAAGTATAGTAGATAGTTTAACAATGCTGTACTGGCTTATAATAACCATTGCATTTTTTTAATTTCACAATATATTTAAAAGCTAATATTGTTTTGTAATTTTTTATTTCATTGTAAAAGTTTAACAAAATCAGAAGTAAAAAATACAAATTATTATGTAGTTTATACAAAATTTCTGATATAACATTTTCATATTTGTTAATTAATAAGAGGCAAACTTTCCAGGTTATTTCAGTTTGTTCTTACAATTATATTAAAAAAAATTACTAGCAAGGAAAGTTTGCTCTTTAAATTTACAGACAAAAACCACAAAACAGAAATACATTCTAGGTAACCGTGTTTTTGCACTGGATTCTGTAGAATTACAGTACATTTAAGTTCCACTGGTTACAGAATAGACGAACCACCATTCTAAAATCAGTTAAGACAGTAATTCAGAGAAAGTATTGGTGAAACAAAAACCCGCCCTCAGTGCGTTGAAAAAAAAACTAAATCATATTCATCAAAGACATATATGTTATATGTTACATACTTGTATACTATATGTTATCTCAAAGAAAGACTATGCAGTATTATCTATATTGATTTAAATGATTAATGTTACATTTACTTATTTATAGACATCAACATCATCTGAAACTGCTTGTTTTTTTCTCATGTTCTTTCAATTCTAAATACTAAATATTTGCATATTTCACAATATAAATAATCATTGTAGGGAAAAATAGATTGAAAGAATAAAGTCTACTGACTGTATGTGACTGTGTAAATATTTAGAACACTTTAACTACAAAACCTGTATAAAACCTTTTTTTCCAATCCACTGTTTTTTTCTCAAATGTCAAATTATAATTATAATGAAAATTATAAATTGAACAGCATAATAAAAGAAAAAGTTCAATATTAAAAAGAAAAGGTATTTATTTGGAGATGTTGTTTTCATTTCCAAGTACGAACAGCAGGGAACAGACATAGTGTGACATCTACTTTTTATAGTTTTACAGTATGCATTGTATATTATCTAGATTTGTTGTAATTTAACATTTCACATGAGAAAAAAATATACGAAACATGTAATAGTCAACGTAGAGATTTACACACAAACCATGACATTTCAGTCTTTTCGATTGTACAATTTTTAATTGCATCTATTTTTTCAGTTTGTTACACATATTTTATTTGTGGCTTATAATTGATGAAGAATGGTATAAATATAGTATTTTGTATGAAAAATTAATTTATTTAAAATATTGTCATGTTTTACTGATCCAAAGATAATGTCTTTCATACTCCAATGATGTTGAAGTATTATGTTTTTGTCATTGCATGCTGTTATAAAACTATTCCAGAATGTTTCTACATACTTGCATTCCCAGAATAAGTGTGTAATGTTTTCTACATGTGCTTTGCAAAAGTTACATGTATCATCATTTTTTATCTTCATTTTTTTTCAAAAGAGAATTTGTAGCTGTAGTTCTGCTAATTTAGTTCAGTTCAACTGCAAAATAAGACATGTTTTCAAATCGGCTTCTTCTGTTGAACCAATATTGAGAACTTTTAAAGGTCACTAGGTCGCGCTGGGGATCGAACCCGCAACCTTTGTCATAAGCCCATCACCCTTCCGATTAAACTGTTTAACCTTTTTTTGGTTAATCCTGGCCCTTTGTGAGAAATTAATCTTCTTTATTGAACCAAGTCTAATTATTTTGAATTTGCATTACACAATGGTTCAATTTTTACACAAATGAAATGAATGAGAAAATGAGAATATTTTCTATTTTCAACAAGTATTCCTGTGTAATGTGCCAATAAAGGGTCCATTTACACCCCTGCATCTTGATTTGTACAAACTTCAAACCCCGACTCATGAGAATGATTATAACCATGCATGAAATTTAAAAAAAAAACGTCTACATATTATTCAAGATTTTAAGTGCAGCTTCAGCTTTGATTGTCAAATAATCATACTTTTTATAATCAATGTTGAGATCATGTCCTGAGTAGATCCAGTATTGGGTGTTGATTTTGAGAGGCCAGCATACCAAACTTGCAACCCATGGCTTGATAGACACATACATTGGTACGTTTCACAAAATAACTTTGTATGTTCAAATATTTATCAATATTTAAAATGATCATAATTATATTTCCAGAAAATATATATCTTTTTTTAACGAGTTTTAACGCCATTTTCAACACATTCAGGTTATTTAATGGCATATAAAGTTTTATTGGTGGAGGAAGACCTCAGAATGAAGTTTTTGGAACAATCGTGACCTTAGTGGTGAGAGATAGGAAAATGATATTCTGCATGAGCCAACTCTGGGTTCATTTGGATGAATATTGACAATTTATGATTAATTTTTGTTTTATGTTTACTTGATATTTGTTGTATGGCTATACACATGCAAGTGCTGTTTTATTTCTAATAAAATATTTGTTTGTTTGTTTGTCACTATGAGTTTTTGTGAAATGCATCCATTATCAATAATTTTTTTAGATACTTTAATGTGAATTTATTATTTAGGTAAACTGTGATTATTTTTTCAGATTATGGCTTCATACAACAACACTAAATTACACAGTAATATAATTGGTATGTCATGATATAATACATAATACCTTAAAATAGTAGTTAAGCGTTTCATTTTAAATAATTTAATGTATACAAATGTAACAGGACTATTGTGCATGCTGCAATTATTCATAAAATGGGATTTGCATTTTTTATACCCAAATCAATTGGAGTGGAAACTGTTTTTTTATGTACTAGTTTTGCAATCACTTTTGGGTTGTGTTTAGTTCAAATGACTTTTTCAGAATTATTCTTTCTCAACAAACAATGTTTTTTTTAGCAGCCACTGGAAACAGGATTATATTTATAATTAGTGTGCAGTGCTTAAATGTAGCTCCAAGATGCATTCTTATAGTACAATGAAGTACATCCGTCTTTGAGATGGAAAATGTTGGTTCAATTCCAATTAAGGATATCTGTTGGAGGCTTCTTACTATGCAATGCAAATATGTTTTGAAATAATGAAATGAAGGTAGTAAAATTGTTTTGATCTGTAATTTGGGGCATGTACATTTCAGGAAGAATAGAACAATTTTGAGTTTTCATGACAGTTAATGAGAAACTTTAGGCTAGTTCAATGTCTGTTAAGGGTGTATTATACAGAATAAGCATTCATGTAATAGTTATGCCTGATAGAATTAAGTGTTTATGTTGTACAATGATTGAAAGTGTTGAGGTCTTCACCAGGACTTGAACCTGGAGCTCTTTTCATATAGAAAAGTGTGCTACATTACACTATAAAGATGTACTCAACACCAGGAACCATATATATATAATTATGTATTGTGTTATAATTTTAGCTGAATATATAAAGAAACAGCTCAAACTTAAGAATGAATGCACCGCTACTTTAAGTTACAAGGGCTATGTAACATACATTATATTGATCAACATTTACTGTTCTAGAATAAAAAAATCAATAGATGAGTATGGAAAATTATCAAGGCTACGAATTGATCGGGGTTAGGGTACACATCAACTAAGGCTAGGGTACGAATCAACCAGGGCTAAGGTATGATATGTCAGGGATTGGGTACGAATCGACCAGGTAACGTAATTCAAAGCAATTAAGCATCGCAGAGTCCAATAACACCTTTTGAACAATGTGACAACACGCGCCAATACACAACTTACAGTGTATATACTGCGACTATACTGGAGATCGCCGAGGTTCTCTGCATTTAAGCTTATGCAGTAAACGTTACACAAATTATATAAGTGCGGTAAAGGAGAAATTGAAGCACCGCCAGCATAACTTAGTGAAATAAGGCACTAACCTCTCTTTGATTATGAGATTCAAGCACCACTGATCATATGTAAGATGTCGATGGCATAAAAATGACACTGAACATTCAATTAATCAATTTCAACTTAGATAATCATATTTTTCATTATCAATCATAATTTCTATATTTACTGAAGCTGTATAGTTACGATTTGGTGTAGTACTTAAACAGTTGCATAAACACGTGACGTTTTCAATTGCACTTTATTGAAATAACTGGATGTTTACAAAATGCATGAAATTAGAAACTTGTCTACGTTTACGCGAATTACGTTTACACATATTAGTAATGAACTTAACTGAAGCGCCGACAGAAGATGCGGCACAGAAAAACAGATTAGTTATGAACTTAACTGAAGCACCGACAGAAGACGCGGCACAGAAACATATATTAGTAATGAACTTAACTGAAGCACCGACAGAAGACGCGGCACAGAAACATATATTAGTTATAAACTTAACTGAAGCACCGACAGAAGACGCGGCTCAGAAACATATATTAGTAATGAACTTAACTGAAGCACCGACAGAAGACTCGGCACACAGAAACATATATTAGTAATGAACTTAACTGAAGCACCGACAGAAGACGCGGCACAGAAACATATATTAGTTATGAACTTAACCTAAGCACCGACAGAAGATGCGGCACAGAAACATATATTAGTTATTAGTTATGAACTTAACTAAAGCACCGACAGAAGACACGGCACAGAAACATATATTAGTTATGAACTTAACTCAAGCACCGACAGAAGACGCGGCACAGAAACATATATTAGTTATTAGTTATGAACTTAACTGAAGCGCCAACAAAAGACGCGGCACAGAAACATATATTAGTTATGAACTTAACTAAAGCACCGACACAAGACGCGGCACAGAAAATATATTAGTTATGAACTTAACTAAAGCACCGACAGAAGACGCGGCACAGAAACATATATTAGTTATTAGTTATGAACTTAACTAAGGCACTGACAGAAGACGCGGCACAGAAACATATACTAGTTACGAACTTAACTGAAGCACCGACAGAAGACGCGGCACAGAAACATATATTAGTTATGAACTTAACTGAAGCACCGACAGAAGACGCGGCACAGAAACATATATGAGAAATGAACTTAACGGAAGCACCGACAGAAGACGTGGCACGGAAACATATATTAGTTATGAACTTAACTGAAGCACCGACAGAAGACGCGGCACAAAAACATAAATAAGTTATTAGTTATGAACTTAACTAAAGCACCGACACAAGACGCAGCATGGAAACATATATTAGTTATGAACTTAACTAAAGCACCGACAGAAGACGCGGCACAGAAACATATATTAGTAATGAACTGAACTGAAGCACCGACAGAAGACGCGGCACGGAAACACATATCAGTAATGATATTAACTGAAGCATGGACAGAAGAAGCGGCACGGAAACACATATGAGTTATGAACTTAACTGAAGCACCGACAGAAGACGCGGCACCGAAACAGATATGAGTAATGAACTTAAATGAAGCACCGACAGAAGATGCGGCACGGAAACATAGATTAGTTTTGAACTTAACTGAAGCACCGACAGAAGACGCGGCACAGAAACACATATTAGTTATGAACTTAACTGAAGAACCGACAGAAGACGCGGCACGGAAATATAGATTAGTTATGAACTTAACTGAAGCAGCAACAGAAGACGCGGCACAGAAACATATATTAGAAATGAACTTAACTGAAGCACCGACAGAAGGCGCGGCACAGAAACATATATTAGTAATGAACTTAAATGAAACACCGATAGAAGACGCGGCACAGAAACATATACTAGTAATGAACTTAACTGAAGCACCGACAGAAGACGCGGCACAGAAACGCATATTAGTTATGAACTTAACTGAAGCACCGACAGAAGACGCGGCACAGAAACGCATATTAGTTATGAAATTAACTGAAGCACTGACACAAGACGCGGCACGGAAACACATATGAGTTATGAACTTAACTGAAGCACCGACAGAAGACGCGGCATAAAAACACATATAAGTAATGAACGTAACTGAAGCACCGACAGAAGACGCGGCACAGAAACACAGATTAATTATGAACTTAACTGAAGCACCGACAGAAGACGCGGCACAGAAACGTATATTAGTAATGAACTTAACGGAAGCACCGACAGAAGACGTGGCACGGAAACATATATTAGTTATGAACTTAACGGAAGCACCGAAGGAGACGCGGCACGGAAACACATATGAGTTATGAACTTAACTGAAGCACCGACAGAAGACGCGGCACAGAAACACATATGAGTAATGAACTTAACTGAAGCACCGACAGAAGACGCGGCACAGAAACATATATGAGAAATGAACTTAACGGAAGCACCGACAGAAGACGTGGCACGGAAACATATATTAGTTATGAACTTAACTGAAGCACCGACAGAAGACGCGGCACGGAAACACATATGAGTTATGAACTTAACTGAAGCACCGACAGAAGACGCGACACAGAAACACATATGAGTAATGAACTTAACTGAAGCACCGACAGAAGACGCGACACAGAAACATAGATTAGTAATGAACTTAACTGAAGCACCGACAGAAGACGCGGCACAGAAACATATATTAGTAATGAACTTTACTGAAACACAGACAGAAGACGCGGCACAGAAACACATATATTAGTTATTAACTTAACTGAAGCACCAACAGAAGACGCGGCACAGAAACACATATTAGTTATGAACTTAACTGATGCACCGACAGAAGACCCGGCACAGAAACACATATATGTTATTAGTTATGAAGTTAACTGAAGCACAGACAGAAGATGCGGCACAGAAACATATATTAGTTATGAACTTAACTGAAGCACAGACAGAAGACGCGGCACAGAAACATATATTAGTTATTAGTTATGAACTTAACTAAAGCACCGACAGAAAACGCGGCACGGAAACATAGATTAGTTATGAACTTAACTGAAGCACCGACAAAAGACGCGGAATGGAAACATATATTAGTTATAAACTTAACTGAAGCACTGACAAAAGACGCGCACAGAAACATATATTAGTAATGAACTTAACTGAAGCACCGACAGAAGACGTGGCACAGAAACATATATTAGTTATTAGTTATGAACTTAATTGAAGCACCGACAAAAGACGCGGCATAGAAACATATATTAGTTATGAACTTAACTAAAGCACCGACACAAGACACGGCACTGAAACATATATTAGTTAATAGTTATGAACTTAACTAAGGCACCGACAGAAGACGTGGCACAGAAACATATACTAGTTACGAACTTAACTGAAGCACCGACAGAAGACGTGGCACAGAAACATTAATTAGTTATTAGTTATAAACTTAATTAAAGCACCGACACAAGACGCGGCACGGAAACAAATATTAGTTATGAACTGAACTAAAGCAGCGACAGAAGACGCGGCACAGAAACATATATTAGTAATGAACTGAACTGAAGCACCGACAGAAGACGCGGCACGGAAACACATATCAGTAATGAAATTAACTGAAGCATGGACAGAGGACGTGGCACGGAAACACATATGAGTTATGAACTACACTGAAGCACCGACAGAAGACGCGGCACAGAAACATATATTAGTTATTAGTTATGAACTTAACTAAAGCACCGACACAAGACGCGGCAGAGAAACAGATATTAGTTATGAACTTAACTGAAGCACCGACAGAAGACACGGCACAGAAACATATACTAGTAATGAACTGAACTGAAGCACCGACAGAAGACGCGGCACGGAAACACATATCAGTAATGAAATTAACTGAAGCATGGACAGAGGACGCGGCACGGAAACACATATGAGTTATGAACTTAACTGAAGCACCGACAGAAGACGTGGCACCGAAACAGATATGAGTAATGAACTTAACAGAAACAACGACTAAAGATGCGGCACGGAAACATAGATTAGTTATGAACTTAACTGAAGCATCGACAGAAGACACGGCACAGAAAAATATATTAGTAATGAACTTAACTGAAGCACCGACAGAAGACGCGGCACAGAAACATATATTAGTTATGAACTTAACTGAAACACCGACAGAAGACGCGGCACAGAAACATATATTAGTTATGACATTAACTGAAGCACAGACAGAAGACGTGGCACAGACACATATATTAGTTATGAACTCAACTTAAGCACCGACAGAAGACGCTGCTCAGAAACATATATTAGTTATTAGTTATGAACTTAACTAAAGCACCGACACAAGAGGCGGGACGGAAATATATATTAGTAATGAACTTAACTGAAGCACCGACAGAAGACTCGGCACAGAAACATATATTAGTTATGAACTTAACCTAAGCACCGACAGAAGACGCGGCACAGAAACATATATTAGTTATTAACTTAACTAAAGAACCGACAGAAGACACGGCACAGAAACATATATTAGTTATGAACTTAACTCAAGCACCGACAGAAGACGCAGCACAGAAACATATATTAGTTATTACTTATGAACTTAACTGAAGCACCGACAAAAGACGCGGCACAGAAACATATATTAGTTATGAACTTAACTAAAGCACCGACACAAGACGCGGCACAGAAACATATATTAGTTATCAACTTAACTGAAGGAACGACAGAAGACGCGGCACAGAAACATATATTAGTAATGAACTGAACTGAAGCACCGACAGAAGACGCGGCACGGAAACACATATCAGTAATGAAATTAACTGAAGCATGGACAGAAGACGCGACACGGAAACACATATGAGTTATGAACTTAACTGAAGCACCGACAGAAGACGCGGCACCGAAACAGATATGAGAAATGAACTTAACTGAAGCACCGACAGAAGATGCGGCACGGAAACATAGATTAGTTATGAACTTAACTGAAGCACCGACAGAAGACACAGCACAGAAAAATATATTAGTTATGAACTTAACTGAAGCACCGACAGAAGACGCGGCACAGAAACACAGATTAGTTATGAACTTAACTGAAGAACCGACAGAAGACGCTGCACGGAAATATAGATTAGTTATAAACTTAACTAAAGCACCAACAGAAGACGCGGCACAGAAACATATATTAGTAATGAACTTAACTGAAGCACCGACAGAAGACGCGGCACAGAAACACATATTAGTTACGAACTTAACTGAAGAACCGACAGAAGACGCGACACAAAAACACATATTAGTTATAAACTTAACCGAAGCACCGACAGAAGACCCGGCACGGAAACACATATTAGTTATGAAATTAACTAAAACACAGACAGAAAACGCGGCATGGAAATACATATGAGTTATGAACTTAACTGAAGCACCGACAAAAGACGCGGCATGGAAACACATATTAGTAATGAACTTAACTGAAGCACCGACAGAAGACGCGGCACGGAAACACATATTAGTAATGAACTTAACTGAAGCACCGACAGAAGACGCGGCACGGAAACACATATTAGTAATGAACTTAACGGAAGCACCGACAGAAGACGCGGCACGGAAATAAAGATTAGTTATGAACTTAACTGAAGCACCGACAGAAGACGTGGCACAGAAACATATATTAGTAATGAACTTAACTGAAGCACCGACAGAAGACGCGGCACAGAAACACAGATTAGTTATGAACTTAACAAAAGCACCGAAACAAGAAGCGGTACGGAAACATATATTAGTTATGAATTTAACGGAAGCACCGACAGAAGACGCGGCACAGAAACATATATTAGTAATGAACTGAACTGAAGCACCGACAGAACACGCGGCACAGAAACATATATTAGTTATAAACTTAACTGAAGCACCGACAGAAGACGCGGCACAGAAACATATATTAGTAATGAACTTAACTGAAGCAACGACGAAGACGCGACACAAAAACACATATTAGTTATAAACTTAACTGAAACACCGACAGAAGACGCGGCACGGAAACACATATTAGTTATGAAATTAACTGAAACACCGACAGAAACCACGGCACGGAAACACATATGAGTTATGAACTTAACTCAAGCACCGACAGAAGACGCGGCACAGAAACATATATTAGTTATTAATTATGAACTAAACTGAAGCACCGACAGAAGACGCGGCACGGAAACATATATTGGTTATGAACTTAACAAAAGCACTGAAACAAGACGCGGTACGGAAACATATATTAGTTATGAACTTAACGGAAGCACCGACAGAAGACGCGGCACAGAAACATATATTAGTAATGAACTGAACTGAAGCACCGACAGAAGACGCGGCACAGAAACATATATTAGTTATGAACTTAACTGAAGCACCGACAGAAGACGCGGCACAGAAACATATATTAGTTATAAACTTAACTGAAGCACCGACAGAAGACGCGGCACAGAAAAACAAATTAGTTATGAACTTAACTGAAGCACCGACAGAAGACGCGGCACAGAAACATATATTAGTAATGAACTTAACTGAAGCACCGACAGCAGACGCGGCACAGAAAGATATATTAGTTATGAACTTAACTGAAGCACCGACAGAAGACGCGGCACAGAAAGATATATTAGTTATAAACTTAACTGAAGCACCGACAGAAGACGCGGCACAGAAACATATATTAGTAATGAACTTAACTGAAGCACCGACAGAAGACGCGGCACAGAAACATATATAGTTATGAACTTAACTGAAGCACCGACAGAAGACGCGGCACAGAAACATATATTAGTTATAAACTTAACTGAAGCACCGACAGAAGACGCGGCACAGAAAAACAAATTAGTTATGAACTTAACTGAAGCACCGACAGAAGACGCGGCACAGAAACATATATTAGTTATGAACTTAACAAAAGCACCGAAACAAGACGCGGTACGGAAACATATATTAGTTATGAACTTAACGGAAGCACCGACAGAAGACGCGGCACAGAAACATATATTAGTAATGAACTGAACTGAAGCACCGACAAAAGACGCGGCACAGAAACATATATTAGTTATGAACTTAACTGAAGCACCGACAGAAGACGCGGCACAGAAACATATATTAGTTATAAACTTAACTGAAGCACCGACAGAAGACGCGGCACAGAAAAACAAATTAGTTATGAACTTAACTGAAGCACCGACAGAAGACGCGGCACAGAAACATATATTAGTAATGAACTTAACTGAAGCACCGACAGCAGACGCGGCACAGAAACATATATTAGTTATGAACTGAACTGAAGCACCGACAGAAGACGCGGCACAGAAACATATATTAGTTATAAACTTAACTGAAGCACCGACAGAAGACGCGGCACAGAAACATATATTAGTAATGAACTTAACTGAAGCACCGACAGAAGACGGGGCACAGAAACATATATTAGTTATGAACTTAACTGAAGCACCGACAGAAGACGCGGCACAGAAACATATATTAGTTATGAACTTAACTGAAGCACCGACAGAAGACGCGGCACAGAAACATATATTAGTAATGAACTTAACTGAAGCACCGACAGAAGACGCGGCACAGAAACATATATTAGTTATGAACTTAACTAAAGCACCGACAGAAGACGCGGTACAGAAACATATATTAGTTATTAGTTATGAACTTAACTAAAGCACCGACAGAAGACACGGCACAGAAACATATATTAGTTATGAACTAAACTCAAGCACCGACAGAAGACGCGGCACAGAAACATATATTAGTAATGAACTTAACTAAAGCACCGACAGAAGACGCGGCAGAGAAACATATATTAGTAATGAACTTAACTCAAGCACCGACAGAAGACGCGGCACGGAAATAAAGATTAGTTATGAACTTAACTGAAGCACCGACAGAAGACGTGGCACAGAAACATATATTAGTAATGAACTTAACTGAAGCACTGTCAAAAGACGCGGCACAGAAACATATATTAGTAATGAACTTAACTGAAGCACCGACAGAAGACGCGGCACAGAAAAACATATTAGTTATGAACTTAACTGAAGCACCGACAGAAGACGCGGCACAGAAACATATATTAGTAATGAACTTAACTGAAGCACCGACAGCAGACGCGGCACAGAAACATATATTAGTTATGAACTTAACTGAAGCACCGACAGAAGACGCGGCACAGAAAGATAAATTAGTTATAAACTTAACTGAAGCACCGACAGCAGACGCGGCACAGAAACATATATTAGTTATGAACTTAACTGAAGCACCGACAGAAGACGCGGCACAGAAAGATAAATTAGTTATAAACTTAACAGAAGCACCGACAGAAGACGCGGCACAGAAACATATATTAGTTATGAACTTAACTGAAGCACCGACAGAAGACGCGGCACAGAAACATATATTAGTTATGAACTTAACTGAAGCACCGACAGAAGACACGGCACAGAAACATATATTAGTTATAAAACTTAACTGAAGCACCGACAGAAGACGCGGCACAGAAACATATATTAGTAATGAACTTAACTGAAGCACCGACAGAAGACGCGGCACAGAAACATATATTAGTTATGAACTTAACTAAAGCACTGACAGAAGACGCGGCACAGAAACATATATTAGTTATTAGTTATGAACTTAACTCAAGCACCGACAGAATACGCGGCACAGAAACATATATTAATTATGAACTGAACTAAAGCACCGACAGAAGACGCGGCATAGAAACATATATTAGTAATGAACTTAACTCAAGCACCGACAGAAGACGCGACATGGAAATAAAGATTAGTTATGAACTTAACTGAAGCACCGACAGAAGACGTGGCACAGAAACATATATTAGTTATGAAATTAACTGCAGCACAGACAGAAGACGTGGCACAGACACATATATTAGTTATGAACTCAACTTAAGCACCGACAGAAGACGCTGCACAGAAACATATATTAGTTATTAGTTATGAACTTAACTAAAGCACCAACACAAGACGCGGCACGGAAACATATATTAGTTATGAACTGAACTGAAGCACAGACAGAAGACGCGGCATGGAAACATATATTAGTTATTAGTTATGAACTTAACTAAAACACCGACACAAGACGCGGCACAGAAACATATATTAGTTATGAACTTAACTGAGGCACCGACAGAAGACGCGGCACGGAAACATATATTAGTTATGAACTTAACTAAAGCACCTACAGAAGACGCGGCACGATAACATATATTAGTTGTGAACTTAACTGAAGCACCGACAGAAGACGCGGCACAGAAACATATATTAGTTATGAACTTAACTGAAGCACCTACAGAAGACGCGGCACAGAAATATATATTAGTTATGAACTTAACGGAAGCACCGACAGAAGACGCGGCACAGAAACACATATGAGTAATGAACTTAACTGAAGCACCGACAGAAGACGCGGCACAGAAAAACAGATTAGTTATGAACTTAACTGAAGCACCGACAGAAGACGCGGCACAGAAACATATATTAGTTATGAACTTAACTGAAGCACCGACAGAAGACGCGGCACAGAAACATATATTAGTAATGAACTTAACTGAAGCACCGACAGAAGACGCGGCACAGAAACATATATTAGTTATGAACTTAACTGAAACACCGACAGAAGACGCGGCACAGAAACATATATTAGTCATGAACTTAACTGAAGCACCGACAGAAGACGCGGCACAGAAACATATATTAGTCATGAACTTAACTAAAGCACCGACAGAAGACACGGCACAGAAACATATATTAGTTATTAGTTATGAACTTAACTAAAGCACCGACAGAAGACACGGCACAGAAACATATATTAGTTATTAGTTATGAACTTAACTAAAGCACCGACAGAAGACACGGCACAGAAACATATATTAGTTATGAACTTAACTAAAGCACCGACAGAAGACGCGGTACAGAAACATATATTAGTTATTAGTTATGAACTTAACTAAAGCACCGACAGAAGACACGGCACAGAAACATATATTAGTTATTAGTTATGAACTTAACTAAAGCACCGACAGAAGACACGGCACAGAAACATATATTAGTTATGAACTAAACTCAAGCACCGACAGAAGACGCGGCACAGAAACATATATTAATTATGAACTGAACTAAAGCACCGACAGAAGACGCGGCATAGAAACATATATTAGTAATGAACTTAACTCAAGCACCGACAGAAGACGCGGCACGGAAATAAAGATTAGTTATGAACTTAACTGAAGCACCGACAGAAGACGTGGCACAGAAACATATATTAGTAATGAACTTAACTGAAGCACCGACAGAAGACGCGGCACAGAAACACAGATTAGTTATGAACTTAACAAAAGCACCGAAACAAGAAGCGGTACGGAAACATATATTAGTTATGAATTTAACGGAAGCACCGACAGAAGACGCGGCACAGAAACATATATTAGTAATGAACTGAACTGAAGCACCGACAGAACACGCGGCACAGAAACATATATTAGTTATAAACTTAACTGAAGCACCGACAGAAGACGCGGCACAGAAACATATATTAGTTATAAACTTAACTGAAGCACCGACAGAAGACGCGGCACAGAAAAACAAATTAGTTATGAACTTAACTGAAGCACCGACAGAAGACGCGGCACAGAAACATATATTAGTAATGAACTTAACTGAAGCACCGACAGCAGACGCGGCACAGAAACATATATTAGTTATGAACTTAACTGAAGCACCGACAGAAGACGCGGCACAGAAAGATATATTAGTTATAAACTTAACTGAAGCACCGACAGAAGACGCGGCACAGAAACATATATTAGTAATGAACTGAACTGAAGCACCGACAGAAGACGGGGCACAGAAACATATATTAGTTATGAACTTAACTGAAGCACCGACAGAAGACGCGGCACAGAAACATATATTAGTAATGAACTGAACTGAAGCACCGACAGAAGACGCGGCACAGAAACATATATTAGTTATTAATTATGAACTTAACTGAAGCACCGACAGAAGACGCGGCACGGAAACATATATTAGTTATGAACTTAACAAAGCACCGAAACAAGAAGCGGTACGGAAACATATATTAGTTATGAACTTAACGGAAGCACCGACAGAAGACGCGGCACAGAAACATATATTAGTAATGAACTGAACTGAAGCACCGACAGAAGACGCGGCACAGAAACATATATTAGTTATGAACTTAACTGAAGCACCGACAGAAGACGCGGCACAGAAACATATATTAGTTATAAACTTAACTGAAGCACCGACAGAAGACGCGGCACAGAAAAACAAATTAGTTATGAACTTAACTGAAGCACCGACAGAAGACGCGGCACAGAAACATATATTAGTAATGAACTTAACTGAAGCACCGACAGCAGACGCGGCACAGAAACATATATTAGTTATGAACTTAACTGAAGCACCGACAGAAGACGCGGCACAGAAAGATATATTAGTTATGAACTTAACTAAAGCACCGACAGAAGACGCGGTACAGAAACATATATTAGTTATTAGTTATGAACTTAACTAAAGCACCGACAGAAGACACGGCACAGAAACATAAATTAGTTATGAACTAAACTCAAGCACCGACAGAAGACGCGGCACAGAAACATATATTAGTAATGAACTTAACTGAAGCACCGACAGAAGACGCGGCACAGAAACATATATTAGTTATTAATTATGAACTTAACTGAAGCACCGACAGAAGACGCGGCACAGAAACATATATTAGTTATGAACTTAACAAAAGCACCGAAACAAGACGCGGTACGGAAACATATATTAGTTATGAACTTAACGGAAGCACCGACAGAAGACGCGGCACAGAAACATATATTAGTAATGAACTGAACTGAAGCACCGACAGAAGACGCGGCACAGAAATATATATTAGTTATGAACTTAACTGAAGCACCGACACAAGACGCGGCACAGAAACATATATTAGTTATAAACTTAACTGAAGCACCGACAGAAGACGCGGCACAGAAAAACAAATTAGTTATGAACTTAACTGAAGCACCGACAGAAGACGCGGCACAGAAACATATATTAGTAATGAACTTAACTGAAGCACCGACAGCAGACGCGGCACAGAAACATATATAAGTTATGAACTTAACTGAAGCACCGACAGAAGACGCGGCACAGAAAGATATATTAGTTATAAACTTAACTGAAGCACCGACAGAAGACGCGGCACAGAAACATATATTAGTAATGAACTTAACTGAAGCACCGACAGAAGACGGGGCACAGAAACATATATTAGTTATGAACTTAACTGAAGCACCGACAGAAGACGCCGCACAGAAACATATATTAGTTATGAACTTAACTGAAGCACCGACAGAAGACGCGGCACAGAAACATATATTAGTAATGAATTTAACTGAAGCACCGACAGAAGACGCGGCACAGAAACATATATTAGTTATGAACTTAACTAAAGCACCGACAGAAGACGCGGTACAGAAACATATATTAGTTATGAACTTAACTAAAGCACCGACAGAAGACACGGCACAGAAACAAATATTAGTTATGAACTAAACTCAAGCACCGACAGAAGACGCGGCACAGAAACATATATTAGTAATGAACTTAACTAAAGCACCGACAGAAGACGCGGCATAGAAACATATATTAGTAATGAACTTAACTCAAGCACCGACAGAAGACACGGCACGGAAATAAAGATTAGTTATGAACTTAACTGAAGCACCGACAGAAGACATGGCACAGAAACATATATTAGTAATGAACTTAACTGAAGCACCGACAGAAGGCGCGGCACAGAAACACATATTAGTTATGAACTTAACTGAAGCACCGACAGAAGACGCGGCACGGAAACACATATAAGTAATGAACTTAACTGAAGCACCGACAAAAGACGCGGCACGGAAACACATATTAGTAATGAACTTAACTGAAGCACCGACAGAAGACGCGGCACGGAAACACATATTAGTAATGAACTTAACTGAAGCACCGACAGAAGACGCGGCTCAGAAACACATATTAGTATAACTTAACTGAAGCACCGACAGAAGACGCGGCACAGAAACATATATTAGTAATGAACTTAACGGAAGCACCGACAGAGGACGCGGCACAGAAACACATATTAGTTATGAACTTAACTGAAGCACCGACAGAAGACGTGGCACGGAAACACATATGAGTAATGAACTTAACTGAAGCACCGACAGAAGACGCGGCACAGAAACACATATTAGTTATGAACTTAACTGAAGAACCGACAGAAGACGCGACACGGAAATATAGATTAGTTATGAACTTAACTGAAGCACCGACGGAAGACGCGACACAAAAACACATATTAGTTATAAACTTAACTGAAGCACCCACAGAAGACGCGGCACGGAAACACATATTAGTTATGAAATTAACTGAAACACCGACAGAAAACACGGCACGGAAACACATATGAGTTATGAACTATACTGAAGCACCGACAGAAGACGCGGCACAGAAACATATATTAGTTATTAATTATGAACTTAACTGAAGCACCGACAGAAGACGCGGCACGGAAACATATATTAGTTATGAACTTAACAAAAGCACCGAAACAAGAAGCGGTACGGAAACATATATTAGTTATGAATTTAACGGAAGCACCGACAGAAGACGCGGCACAGAAACATATATTAGTAATGAACTGAACTGAAGCACCGACAGAAGACGCGGCACAGAAACATATATTAGTTATGAACTTAACTGAAGCACCGACAGAAGACGCGGCACAGAAACATATATTAGTTATAAACTTAACTGAAGCACCGACAGAAGACGCGGCACAGAAAAACAAATTAGTTATGAACTTAACTGAAGCACCGACAGAAGACGCGGCACAGAAACATATATTAGTAATGAACTTAACTGAAGCACCGACAGCAGACGCGGCACAGAAACATATATTAGTTATGAACTTAACTGAAGCACCGACAGAAGACGCGGCACAGAAAGATATATTAGTTATAAACTTAACTGAAGCACCGACAGAAGACGCGGCACAGAAACATATATTAGTAATGAACTTAACTGAAGCACCGACAGAAGACGGGGCACAGAAACATATATTAGTTATGAACTTAACTGAAGCACCGACAGAAGACGCGGCACAGAAACATATATTAGTAATGAACTTAACTGAAGCACCGACAGAAGACGCGGCACAGAAACATATATTAGTTATTAATTATGAACTTAACTGAAGCACCGACAGAAGACGCGGCACAGAAACATATATTAGTTATTAATTATGAACTTAACTGAAGCACCGACAGAAGACGCGGCACGGAAACATATATTAGTTATGAACTGAACAAAAGCACCGAAACAAGAAGCGGTACGGAAACATATATTAGTTATGAATTTAACGGAAGCACCGATAGAAGACGCGGCACAGAAACATATATTAGTAATGAACTGAACTGAAGCACCGACAGAAGACGCGGCACAGAAACATATATTAGTAATGAACTTAACTGAAGCACCGACAGAAGACGCGGCACAGAAACATATATTAGTTATAAACTTAACTGAAGCACCGACAGAAGACGCGGCACAGAAACATATATTAGTAATGAACTGAACTGAAGCACCGACAGAAGACGCGGCACAGAAACATATATTAGTTATGAACTTAACTGAAGCACCGACAGAAGACGCGGCACAGAAACATATATTAGTTATAAACTTAACTGAAGCACCGACAGAAGACGCGGCACAGAAAAACAAATTAGTTATGAACTTAACTGAAGCACCGACAGAAGACGCGGCACAGAAACATATATTAGTAATGAACTTAACTGAAGCACCGACAGCAGACGCGGCACAGAAACATATATTAGTTATGAACTTAACTGAAGCACCGACAGAAGACGCGGCACAGAAACATATATTAGTTATAAACTTAACTGAAGCACCGACAGAAGACGCGGCACAGAAACATATATTAGTAATGAACTTAACTCAAGCACCGACAGAAGACGCGGCACGGAAATAAAGATTAGTTATGAACTTAACTGAAGCACCGACAGAAGACGTGGCACAGAAACATATATTAGTAATGAACTTAACTGAAGCACCGACAGAAGGCGCGGCACAGAAACACATATAAGTTATGAACTTAACTGAAGCACCGACAGAAGACGCGGCACGGAAACACATATAAGTAATGAACTTAACTGAAGCACCGACAAAAGACGCGGCACGGAAACACATATTAGTAATGAACTTAACTGAAGCACCGACAGAAGACGCGGCACAGAAACACATATTAGTAATGAACTTAACTGAAGCACCGACAGAAGACGCGGCTCAGAAACACATATTAGTATAACTTAACTGAAGCACCGACAGAAGACGCGGCACAGAAACATATATTAGTTATTAGTTATGAACTTAACTAAAGCACCGACAGAAGACGCGGCACAGAAAACATATATTAGTTATGAACTTAACTGAAGCACCAACAGAATACGCGGCACAGAAACATATATAAGTTATGAACTAAACTGAAGCACCAACAGAAGACGATTGAATATTGTGAGATAGGGTGGCCTTTTTATTAAAAAAAACTGCAAACCAAAAAAATCACTGCAAATTTTAATAATCAGATTTTTTAACAAAATATCAACAAATGGTTCTTTTATAGCACAATAACTATATTAATCATCCATTTTATTCTCACTTAAGTCCAAATCAATAAAACATTGAACATTCTCATCTGACTTAATTTACTTTTTTATTAAATTAAAATGTTTTTAAAAATTTATTAAAAAAAAAAAAAAAAAAAAAAAAATAAAAGTTTCTATACCTGTATTTCTTCAAAATCTTCAAAGATTTTCCTGAGCTATCATTTGAAACTTGTATTGCAATATTCTTGGACTAAATAAAAGTGTGGTTATACATGATAACTGGGTTTAATAAAATTTAAATTCAAGTTACAATAGTTTTACACCAATATAAATAAAGGTTTCCAAGATATTATTTGGTGCAAAGCTATTGTAACTCAAGTTACAATAGTTTTGCGCTAAAGAATTAGTGTATTTGAGATACAATATTTTCACCAAAAGCGAATATCTTCAAAATTATTTAAAATATCTGGACCAAATTTTAACACAAGATGCACATTGTAAAACTATAGTTATTTATGCAAAAAAAATATTTTGGAAAAAAACAGAGTTACAATAGTGTTGCGCTGAGCCCTCGTTATGTACTATCAGAAAATGTTTTGCTGGTTACCACAGCTACTGCAAATCTCATTCTGCCATCTGCAGTGGTGAAAACAATCTCAACTGGATAACAGTGTTTTTTTGTCCAAATTTTTCAAAATAAACTTGTCTAATATTGACAGTGAGCAAACCTCAATGAAGTGCATTGAATATAGACTAGGTTATGACATGATTGTTCAAACCAAACTTAGCACAAATACTAAAAAAATAACAGATACAAAATCTAAGATCAATACAGCGATTCTTACCAAAAAATGTCTCTTTCACATGTGATTTGCCAGGCAGGGCACACAGCGTAGTTCACAGTGTCAACAATGGACCCAGGCAGTCAGTGAAAATACTGTGTGATGTTGCTGGGTGGTAGACCGTATGCTATCTTTGCAACTGACAGCTTCAACCTGAGCAGAAATAAATGAGAGAAAATTAAAATAGCTGTAAAATTAAAGCACCAACTTTGACAAATAAAAATGTCTTCACTACATGATTAGCACCAACAACAGAATTACATGCCAAAAAAATACAAGAGGTCCAAAAGGGTCTGAATCATCCTACTGGCAACAAATGACCGATGAACGAAATGTTTATTAAAATCTACAATTCTACACATAAAATATCTAACATCTACCTTTCAGATAAAATGTTTTTCAAAGTTTTGCATAAAATGTGCTTATAAGCTCTGTGCCAGAGCATTTGTGGTCATGTCACGCTGGTTCAAGAACTCGTCCGAGATCTTGTGGTAATATAACTGCTGTGCTTTTGGTTAAGATACAATGATAACTGAAGGTGTTATCGCTTCTACAAGAAAAGGGTTAACGGAATGATAACACAAGACAGATGATGGACGGACAATGTACAATTTAGCATGACATAAGCCAGTTGGCCTTTGGTCAGTAGAGCTAAAAATCAACAAGAACTGTCCAAGCACTTAATCAAACAATCATGATTACATGAGAAATCCACCACAGAATCAATCAGTATGAAAAAGACAGACAGGAACATGCTGCCTTGCACAACATCCTGCATTGACTAGTAGATCCCGAACTTGATATCTCCCAAATCAGGTCTATTAACCATTAATGAAAAAGCAGGGAATTCTATGCCTGTCTCACAATTCAAAGCAATTGAACATTTTGAATTGACGCAACTGACAAATCAACATGCTCAAACAGGGCTTTCCCAACATTACTAAAATTTGAACAGACCCAATTGGGAGACTACAGACTATGCACTGCCACAGTAAATTCGGAAATATATATTGATGGCACTCTAAAACAAGAAGTTCTGAGTTCACACAGGCCCTATTGGGACACATGGCTAACCTCAAGCTACATTACGCTCTAGCAGCTCATCACCCATTAAACTGTTGGCCAGCTTACAAGAAATACAATAAGCATGCTTTAAACAAACAGATCCACAAGGCCAACTTACGGTAACACCTGTAACACCATACCGATCTCTGTTTTTGCACCCCCACCCACTCCATACACTCAAAGCAATCTGCAACATATTTTTTAAAGGTTTTGATCTTTAGCCATTTTATGTATTTGACAGAATTGCCGTCTGCTCATTTGCAGTAAAACTAACAAAAACAAACCCAATGTTTCAGAATGCATGTGACATTTCCCCTGATAAGGCCAGTTACCACCATTACATTTCCCATAGACTTGCATTGTAGCGTTTTTGCTTACATTTGTTCAAGAAATTGCCTATCTTGCATATAAGTATCGACATAAAACAAGAGGGCCAGATTGGCCCTAAAGTGTTCATAATTGGCAGAGATGGCAATGCCAAAGAAGTTCAGATTATTGATATATATCTGCTGTGTAAATTTGGTGAATATTAAATGAAAACTGCAGGTGCTAGAGTGCATATAAATCTCAAATAAATCACAAGTCTGTAAACCTCTACAGATTACATTAACAGATCTTCATAATAAACATTCAAATTTCATCTTCTATATCACTTTAAATTCAGATTTTATTCTTAGCCCAACTAACACAAACATTACCACCATTATCGAAGAATTGGCAAAAAAAACTAATAATATTTTACAACATAAGTGATGTCAAAACAAAATATATCCGTCTGTTGCACCTGTTACTAAATGTAGAAATGCATCACAAAATAGTGATTGAGTATGAAAAATAAAATAGTAACATTAAAATGAATAAATATTTATAACCTAAGTCTAGCAATTTCATGTTTAAATGTACAAACACACCTGATTATATCACCTGTCTAACCATCTACATGATGAATTAATGCATCACAAAATAATGATTGAAATGGGAAACTATGTAAAAACGTAAATACATAAATATAAATATTAAATACATACATAATATACCCAGACAAGCAGTTCACACTCTTCAAATGTACACCCATACATTAACTAACCCCAGGTAAAACTGGCAGGTAACAATTCTATCACCTGTTATGGTGAACACTTTTCACTGGTCAATAGATTAATATCAAGATGGTAAGGTCAAAAGTTAACATGGTGTTAACATTCCCCAATTGGTACCTCACTTACACCCTGTATTTTGATAGATGTATCATGATAGCACAATAGATAAATATCAACACTCAATCTTTAACAAAGGACATTTGCACAATGCATGGACAGATCTGGAATTTATTACCATCACTCATGTGTTGCCCAGCAAAACCACATGGTCATATATTATGTTGACTGAGGCAATTTTTAAGGTTGTTTTACTTATTATTTAAGCTCATATGAACTGCTCTGGAGTCTGCTTCCTGGGTAGAACCAGTACTGAGGGTTGTTTTTTGAGAGGCATCGGGGTGGAGCTGAAGATCAAACCTGCAACCTCTGGCATGATCTGCCAACATGCTATCTACTCTATGCCGTGCAATTATATTTTTTTTTTCTTGCCACGTTGTAACAGTTAAGAAAACAATGACTTTTGTCAATATATTTCAACAAATTTAAAATAGATTACAGATTTAAAGCATTTTTGGCTAGGCAATCAATCCCTAACAAGAGAACACAAATTGGTGCAGATACTCCTCTTTCAAAGTTCATTAAGTTGATCAAGATGAAAAATGTAAATTTGTTTGAGTATGATGGTGACAGAATCAATACTATTACTGAATACAAAACAAATTTAAGATCGAAAGACTGCAAGTCCTGAGAGTTGCCAATTGGTTTGACTGAATATATGTGGTCATATTTATGCCATCAAGGGCTAACAGATGATCAGTTAACCTAACTGCTCTTTCCTGGGAACCTGGAAGGTTTACAAGTACTTGAACAGACTCATCTCTGCGAGATACATTTCCCACTTGAATCATCAATAAGAAAGAGATGCAATGTCATACCAATCATCATGGAAACTGGCCGGATGAGGATTCAAACTCATAGCCCCTGGATTGATAGTCAGACATGTTACAGACTGAGCTTACTGGGCCTGACACAGGTGAAAATGATAGCAGGGTATCTTTAGTGTCTAAAAACAGATTACAGATTATTGGTAAAACATACTGCTGTTAAATCTCATTGTATGCATCAGAAAAGTTGGACCTTTCTAAAAGAAATTGCTGACCTATCAAATATTTTACTTGAAGGTGCCTGGAGATGCCAGTAAATTCCACTACTTTTAGCCTCTGTTCACTCAAAACAGACTGCAACCCAATCTTATGGATTTCCAGCTAGCGTATTGACTGAATTTGCCGTTGGTTAAAACATTCCACAACATTTTCTAAATATCCTTATTACCCCACCCACTTTGTCACTACAGACTCGCTATAAATATAGTCAATATTAGCATTATAACAACAGAGCAGAACTGCAGATATGTAGGTCAAAATTACATGCTGGTCATTTACTAGCCAGTTTTTATCAATGATTAGATCTATGGGGGTTACTGAGGTAATTTAACACATTATCAGGATTCTTTACCAGCAAATGCTGCTGGTTCTATGGTTATAGATAAACAAACCCCCTTTTTTGTACCTTCCTGCAGGAGTATTAAGACTTGTGTGTACAACATATTTGCACTCCAAAATAAATTTACAACATTATCAAAACATGAATAACATATTGTATTATAATGAAAGAAATAAAAGGTCCTATGGAAAACAGAACAAAAGGTGGATTAAATGTCATGTTTAATTGTCATTTCCATTATATTTCCTACCAAAAATATATATGTATCTTTTTTTCATAATTTTGAAAAAAATTTATTAAAGTATGATTATATTTTTATCTTTTTCTTTTTATTAGATAATCTTTGTGTGGTATGATATAAATGTACAATGTATGTTAATTAGATAATACAACTTGTAATTATTTTTTTCCTTTTTAAATCTTTAATCTTGGAAGCAAGTTGACACTTTACATATACAGGGGAAGGGTGGGGAGAGATTTTTTTTTCATGAAAATAAAAATGGTTGGGAGGCATGAAAATTAGTGGGTGGGCAGGGATGATAATTAACCAATTAACTATGATGGTTTAGTGGAATAAATGTTAATAATTTTTCACATATCTTTTGCGTCATTGCATTTATTTACACTGTTCTAAAAGTAAACAGTAACTGTAAGAAAGTTTGTCATTCTGAAAGTTCAACAGGGGGTTTGATTTTTTGACATCTCTTGATAAGACTCATATCTCAGATATTTTCAAGTTAAGTTTTTACTTTATGCTAAGTCTTAATACTTATTGCCACAGTGGAAAAGGCTGACAGAATTACGCCTGGCTGACAGAATTATGCCTGGATTCCAGCGATTACGCCTTATAATTATGGTTGCATTGGTAAAGAGATTACGTGTCCTGCTCCTTTCCGCCTGGTTTGGGACACGTAACTATCATTTCCGCTTGGTTTCCGCCTCAAAACCAGGCAGATTACGCCTGATAACTTTGTAAAGGAGCCGATCAATACAGAAAACCAAAATACAAAGTTCTCCCTCGTCATTTTCCCCAAAGTAGTTCCTAAAGTCTACTTGCAGTCAAGATCAGATAAGATACATAGATCTATTATTTTATTTACATGAAAGTGTGTCGTAAACAAACTTCTCTGACATTTTAATGCCATTGCACTTTGACAAGTTAGATACAAGTGGGGATCCAGTTACCAGATTAACCAATCGGCTTCACCTTCGTTGGTAGCGTAAACAAATAACCTGGCAACAACCAACTCGTTGCGATTAATTTACATTTTACAATTAAAATAAGTAATAGAGTCTGCCCGTTTTTATATTGACATGTAAACATACTAAAGATATCAATATTGTATTTATAACTAAGCAAGACACCTGTTTTGAAAGATTGTAACAACAAAAACGATTTGCTTGCATTGTTCCAGTGTGTGATAAAAAACGTTCACGTAACAATGCGTATATTCAGCAGAGGTGGAAATTATTATGTATGAAATCATTTAAATAAATGGACATGTTAACATTCTATTGTTTATTATACTTTTTATGATAAATTCTAAAACCGGCTCTTTGGCTGCTTCAGCCATATTTCATCATACATTTACTATTTTATTGTAACAGGACAAGAAAATATGCAGCCAGTCCGGGACTCGAACCCGGGACCCTTCGCTTACAGGGCGAATGGTCTACCGTCTGAGCTAACCGAACCGCTTACATAAATTCCTCTCCTAGTAGGTTACGTACACACTGTGACATATTCCACCACAAATTTGGAATTCGTCCCGAATTTCCATGGAGAACAGAGAATCATGTGAAATGTTTATCGGAATATATATCAGTCACAGTCCCTCGTTGGGCGCCAAATGTAACAGGACGACAAAATATGCAGCCAGTCCAGGACTCAAACCCGGGACCCTTCGCTTACAGGGCGAATGCTCTACCATCTGAGCTAACCAAACCGCTTACATAAGTTCCACTCCTAGTAGGTTATGTACACACTGTGACATTATTTATATATATATATATATGCTGAATCATTTTCATCATGTAAATCAAATGAGTGATATCACTGATTTGAATAGGTGATATCACTCATTCGAATGAGTGATATTACTCATTTGAATGAGTGATATCACCTATTCGGTGCGGAAAATCCACCCATGAAAAAGTGGATGGACTATGCACGTAGAGGACGATCAAATATAAAAATCGTTCGAAACATGCTTTGATATGCACTACCCCACCCCCCTACACAACCCTCACACCCAAAAATAAAACGCTTCTACACCAATGGAAGAGAGAAATATGAGAAAGTGAGAGAGTACTTACCTGTCGTAATTTGTCGGCGGCAACCGCAGCTTGAGCTGACAATCATAATTATCCATCATTTGGGACAAGGACACAATGTGCTCACGACACAGATCCATCAGAAACACGTAAACAATTAAGTCACTGGTTCCGTTAGTATCATTAAAACTTTAAAGTTCGTTATCCCTCATGCTTTCTATAATATCCAGCGCAAGAAACAACAGGAACACTTTGAAATTCCCATAAAAAAACAACGTAAACAATTCGCGCTTAACCGCCATTTTAAAATTTGATCCGCGTATACGGTATGACGTACACCGGATATTGAAATAAAACAGTGACTTGGCTCCACCTACCGGACTGGAATTTCCAGTGAAATCTTTAGCATTTCTTTGATTACTCTTTGAGCTTTTGTCTATTCAATATTCAATATTTTGATACCAAAGTAAAGCTGATAAAACTGCTGACTAGTTCGTTTACTACGTGTGAACCTGTATAACGGATCAAATCCCAAAGCCTTCCTCAGAAGAAACCTCGCAGGCTGTCCACGAAACATCAAGGCACAGAGTAACCAGATACTTGGGGGGGGGGGGGGGGGGGGGAGGGGGTTTAACCTGAAGTAGTTTTCTTTCAGCTTCAACAACCTTAACTTTCTTCTTGTTTGAGACTCGTACGTCATACATCAAGGCGAATGTGTGGGATTTGTTTTTCTTTGAACGGTCATACTCAGAAAATGTTAAAAGTGTCCATCTGTTTGATCAAAGCTTGAACACGAGACTCATCAAGATCAATTTCTGAAGGTAGAATATCAGAGAAAAAATTAATATTGTATCTACGAAGATAGGTATAACATTCACGGTTATTAACAAATCGTATATTTGCACATTAACAATAAATACTGAAATTTTCCGCATTTTTTACTTTTAAATGCACTTGTTGAACTTTCAGCTCGTATAAATAAGAAGAGAAAGACAGACAAGCTTCATTATCCTTTATAATGTTTCATTAGACTGTTTACAACATGTCAATAGAGATTTTTTTTTAAAAAAAGCAACATCATTGTAATATTAGTTACAATAATTTATATACACTACCATTTTGTTATTTTTTGCATCTGGTTGACCTTTGATCTGAACTGTAACCTTAAAACCCATGTTCATGAGTGGCATCCATCATCACACGATGCTGTATATCTTGGGGAATGTTGTTAAGGTATTGAAACAATTTACTAAAAATTGCCATCAAAAGTAAAAATAAGCGTCATTTTGCTTTTTGGATGGCCTACTAAAAATTATAAAACAAATGAGAATTTATATTTCATCATAATACACACAATACAATATGATAACAACGGTTATACATTGTATAGGGTGTTCCTGATCTCAAACAGACTTTCATAATGTTAAGAAAAATGTCCAGGGCCCTAGACCCTCGATTTACCTTTTATGGGGGCTAAAATAGGACCCCCTCCTAAAATATACCCCCCCCCCCTCCATAATCACCGAAAATTCACCCCGGATTTTTTAATGTGGGAATTTTCTGGTTCATTGAACAAATTAAGAAAATCTGCGGCTGGTAGGCTAATTGTCTTTTATTTTATACTTGTTATACATGTACAAAGAGTTTATTTTGCTTCCAACAGATACGTTACTGCAGTGGTATTGTTCAGTGGACCAACTTGTTATACATGTTCCAGGAGTTTATTTTGCTTCCCACAGATACGTTACTGCAGTGATATTGTTCAGTGGACCAACTTGTTATACATGTACCAAGAGTTTATTTTGCTTCCCACAGATACGTTACTGCAGTGGTATTGTTCAGTGGACCAAGTTGTTATACATGTTCCAGGAGTTTATTTTGCTTCCCACAGATACGTTACTGCAGTGGTATTGTTCAGTGGACCAACTTGTTATACATGTACAAGGAGTTTATTTTGCTTCCCACAGATACGTTACTGCAGTGGTATTGTTCAGTGGACCAACTTGTTATACATGTTCCAGTAGTTTATTTTGCTTCCCACAGATACGTTACTGCAGTGGTATTGTTCAGTGGACCAACTTGTTATACATGTACCAGGAGTTTATTTTGCTTCCCAAAGATACGTTACTGCAGTAGTATTGTTCAGTGGACAAACTTGTTATACATGTACCAGGAGTTTATTTTGCTTCCCACAGATACGTTACTGCAGCGGTATTGTTCAGTGGACCAACTTGTTATACATGTACCAGGAGTTTATTACTGCAGTGGTATTGTTCAGCGGACCAACTTGTTATACATGTACCAGAAGTTTATTTTGCTTCCCACAGATACGTTACTGCAGTGGTATTGTTCAGTGGATCAACTTGTTATACATGTACCAGGAGTTTATTATGCTTCCCACAGATACGTTACTGCAGTGGTATTTGTTCAGTGGACCAACTTGTTATACATGTACCAGGAGTTTATTTTGCTTCACACAGCTACGTTACTGCAGTGGTATTGTTCAGTGGACCAGCTTGTTATACATGTACCAGGTGTTTATTTTGCTACCCACAGATACGTTACTGCAGTAGTATTGTTCAGTGGACCAACTTGTTATACATGTACCATGAGTTTATTTTGGTTCCCATAGATACGTTACTGCAGTGGTATTGTTCAGTGAACCAACCTGTTATACATGTACCAGGAGTTTGTTTTGCTTCCCACAGATACGTTACTGCAGTGGTATTGTTCAGTGGACTAGCTTGTTATACATGTACCAGGAGTTAATTTGGCTTCCCACAGATACGTTACTGCAGTGGTATTGTTCAGTGGACCAACTTGTTATAAATGTACCAGCAGTTTATTTTGCTTCCCACAGATCCATAACTGCAGTGGTATTGTTCAGTGGATCAATTTGTTATACATGTACCAGGAGTTTATTTTTCTTCCCACAGATACGTTACTGCTGTGGTATTCCTCAGTGGACCAATTTGTTATGCATGTAACAGGAGTTTATTTTGCTTCCCACAGATACGTTACTGCAGTGGTATTGTTCAGTGGATCATCTTGTTATACATGTACCAGGAGTTTAGTTTGATTCTCATAGATACATTACTGCAGTGGTATTGTTCAGTGGACCAACTTGTTATACATGTACCAGGAGTTTAGTTTCTTCCCACAGATACGTGACTGCAGTGGTATTGTTCAATGGACCAACTTGTTATACATGTACCAGGTGTTTATTTTGCTTCCAACAGATACGTTACTGCAGTGGTATTGTTCAGTGGACCAACTTGTTATACATGCACCAGGAGTTTATTTTGCTTCCCACAGATACGGTACTGCAGTGGTATTGTTCAGTGGATCAACTTGTTATACATGTATCAGGAGTGTATTTTGCTTCCCACAGATACATTACTGCAGTGGTATTGTTCAGTAGACCAACTTGTTATACACGTACCAGAAGTTTATTTTGCTTCCCACAGATACGTTACCGCAGTGATATAGTTCAGTGGACCAACTCGTTATACACGAAACAGGAGTTGATTTTGCTTCCCACAGATACGTTACTGCAGTGTTATTGTTCAGTGGACCAACTTGTTATACATGTACCAGGTGTTTAATTTGCTTCCCAAAGATACGTTACTGCAGTGGTATTGTTCAGTGGATCAACTTGTTATACAAGTATCAGGAGTTTATTTTGATTCCCACAGATACGTTACTGCAGTGGTATTGTTCTGTAGACCAAATTGTTATACATGTAACAGGAGTTTATTTTGCTTCCCACAGATACGTTACTGCAGTGGTATTGTTCAATGGACCAACTTGTTATACATGTAACAGGAGTTTATTTTGCTTTCCACAGATACGTTACTGCAGTGGTATTGTTCAATGGACCAACTTGTTTTACATGTACCAGGAGTTTATTTTGCTTTCCACAGATACTTTACTGCAGTGGTATTGTTCAATACACCAAATTGTTATACATGTACCAGGAGTTTATTTTGCTTCTCACAGATACGTTACTGCAGTGGTATTGTTCAGTGGACCAACTTGTAATACATGTACCAGGAGTTTATTTTGCTTCCCACAGGTACGTTACTGCAGTGTTATTGTTCAGTGGACCAACTTGTTATACATGTACCAGGTGTTTATTTTGCTTCCCACAGATACGTTACTGCAGTGGTATTGTTCAGTGGATCATATTGTTATACATGTACCAGGAGTATAGTTTGATTCTCACAGATACATTATTGCAGTGGTATTGTTCAGTGGACCAACTTGTTATACATGTACCAGGAGTTTAGTTTGCTTCCCACAGATACATAACTGCAGTGGAATTGTTCGGTGGACCAACTTGTTATACATGTACCAGGAGTTTATTTTGCTTTCAACAAATACGTTACTGCAGTGGTATTGTTCAGTGGACCAACTTGTTATACATGTACCAGGAGTTTTTTTTTCTTCCCACAGATACGTTACTTTTGTTGTATTGTTCAGTGGACCAACTTGTTATACATGTACCAGGAGTTTAGTTTGCTTCCCACAGATACGTTACTACAGTGGTATTGTTCAGTGGACCAACTTGTTATACATGTACTAGGAGTTTATTTTGCTTCCCACAGATATGTTACTGCAGTGGTATTGTTCAGTAGACCAACTTGTTATACATGTACCAGAAGTTTATTTTGCTTCCCACAGATACGTTACTGCAGTGGTATTGTTCATTGGATCAACTTGTTATACATGTACCAGGAGTTTATTTTGCTTTGCACAGAAACGTTACTGCAGTGGTATTTGTTCAGTGGACCAACTTGTTATACATGTACCAGGAGTTTATTTTGCTTCCCACAGATACGTTACTGCAGTGGTATTGTTCAGTGGACCAGCTTGTTATACATGTACCAGGTGTTTATTTTGCTTCCCACAGATACGTTACTGCAGTGGTATTGTTCAGTGGACCAACTTGTTATACATGTACCATGAGTTTATATTGCTTCCCACAGATACGTTACTGCAGTGGTATTGTTCAGCGGACAAACTTGTTATACATGTACCAGGAGTTTATTTTGCTTTCCACAAATACGTTACTGCAGTGGTATTGTTCAGTGGACCAGCTTGTTATACATGTACCAGGAGTTTAATTTGCTTCCCTTATATACGCTACTGCAGTGGTATTGTTCAGTGGACCAACTTGTTATACATGTACCAGGAGTTTATTTTGTTTGCCAGAGATCCATATCTGCAGAGGTATTGTTCAGTGGAGCAATTTGTTATACATGTACCAGGAGTTTATTTTTCTTCCCACAGATACGTTACTGCTGTGGTATTGCTCAGTGGACCAATTTGTTATGCATGTACCAGGAGTTTATTTTGCTTCCCACAGATACGTTACTGCAGTGGTATTGTTCAGTGGACCAACTTGTAATACATGTACCAGGAGTTTATTTTGCTTCCCACAGATACGTTACTGCAGTGGTATTGTTAAGTGGATCATCTTGTTATACATGTACCAGGAGTTTAGTTTGATTATCATTGATACAATACAGCAGTGGTATTGTTCAGTGGAACAACTTGTTATACATGTACCAGGAGTTTAGTTTGCTACCCACAGATACGTGACTGCAGCGGTATTGTTCAATGGACCAAATTGTTATACATGAACCAGGAGTTTATTTTGCTTCCAACAGATACGTTACTGCAGTGGTATTGTTCAGTGGACCAACTTGTTATACATGCACCAGGAGTTTATTTAGCTTCCCACAGATACGTTACTGCAGTGGTATTGTTCAGTAGACCAACTTGTTATACAAGTACCAGAAGTTTATTTTGCTTCCCACAGATACGTTACCGTAGTGATATTGTTCAGTGGACCAACTTGTTATACACGAAACAGGAGTTGATTTTGCTTCCCACAGATACGTTACTGCAGTGTTATTGTTCAGTGGACCAACTTGTTATACATGTACCAGGTGTTTATTTTGCTTCCCACAGATACGTTACTGCAGTGGTATTGTTCAGTGGATCAACTTGTTATACATGTATCAGGAGTTTATTTTGCTTCCCACAGATATGTTACTGCAGTGGTATTGTTCAGTAGACCAACTTGTTATACATGTAACAGGAGTTTATTTTGCTTCCCACAGATACGTTACTGCAATGGTATTGTTTAGTGGACCAACTTGTTATACATGTAACAGGAGTTTATTTTGCATTCCACAGATACGTTACTGCAGTGGTATTGTTCAATGGACAAACTTGTTTTACATGTACCAGGAGTTTATTTTGCTTTCCACAGATACTTTACTGCAGTGGTATTGTTCAATACACCAACTTGTTATACATGTACCAGGAGTTTATTTTGCTTCCCACAGATACGTTACTGCAGTGGTATTGTTCAGTGGACCAACTTGTTATACATATTCCAAGGTTTTTTGTTTTGCTTCCCACAGATACGTTACTGCAGTGGTATTGTTTAGTGGATAAACTTGTTATACATGTACCAGGAGTTTATTTTGCTTCCCACAGGTACGTTACTGCTGTAATATTGTTCAGTGGACCAATTTGTTATACAAGTAACAGGAGTTTATTTTGCTTCCCACAGATATGTTACTGCAGTGGTATTGTTCAGTAGACCAACTTGTTATACATGTAACAGGAGTTTATTTTGCTTCCCACAGATACGTTACTGCAGTGGTATTGTTCAGTGGACCAACTTGTTATACATGTAACAGGAGTTTATTTTGCATTCCACAGATACGTTACTGCAGTGGTATTGTTCAATGGACAAACTTGTTTTACATGTACCAGGAGTTTATTTTGCTTCCCACAGATACTTTACTGCAGTGGTATTGTTCAATACACCAACTTGTTATACATGTACCAGGAGTTTATTTTGCTTCCCACAGATACGTTACTGCAGTGGTATTGTTCAGTGGACTAACTTGTTATACATATTCCAAGGTTTTTTGTTTTGCTTCCCACAGATACGTTACTGCAGTGGTATTGTTCAGTGGATCAACTTGTTATAAATGTACCAGGAGTTTATTTTGCTTCCCACAGGTACGTTACTGCTGTAATATTGTTCAGTGGACCAATTTGTTATACAAGTAACAGGAGTTTATTTTGCTTCCAACAGATACGTTACTGCAGTGGTATTGTTCAGTGGACCAACTTGTAATACATGTACCAGGAGTTTATTTTGCTACCCACAGGTACGTTACTGCAGTGGTATTGTTCAGTGGACCAACTTGTTATACATGTACCAGAAGTTTATTTTGCTTCCCACAGATACGTTACTGCAGTGGTATAGTTCAATGGACCAACTTGTTATACATGTAACAGGATTTTAATTTGCTTCCCACAGATAAGTTACTGCAGTGGAATTGTTCGGTGGACCAACTTGTTATACATGTACCATGAGTTTATTTTGCTTCACGAAGATACATTACTGCAGTGGTATTGTTCAGTGGATCAACTTGTTATACATGTACTAGGAGTTTATTTTGCTTCCCACAGATACGTTACTGCAGTGGTATTGTTCAGTGGACCAACTTGTAATACATGTATCAGGAGTTTATTTTGCTTCCCACAGATACGTTACTGCAGTGGTATTGTTCAGTGGGCCAAATTGTTATACATGTACCAGGAGTTTATTTTGCTTCCCACAGATACGTTACTGCAGCGGTATTGTTCAGTGGAACAACTTGTTATACATGTACGAGGAGTTTATTTTGCTTCCCACAGATACGTTACTGCAGTGGTATTGTTCAGTGGACCAACTTGTTATAAATGTAACAGGAGTTTATTTTGCTTCCCACAGATAAATTACTGCAGTGGTATTGTTCAGTGGACCAACTTGTTATACATGTACCAAGAGTTTATTTTGCTTCCCACAGATACATTACTGCAGTGCTATTGTTCAGTGGACCAACATGTTATACATGTACAAGGAGTTTATTTTGCTTCCCAAAGACACGTAACTGCAGTGGTATTGTTTCTTGGACAAACTTGTTAAACATGTAACAGGTGTTTATTTTCTTCCCACAGATACGTTACTGCAGTGGTATTGTTAAGTGGACCAACTTGTTATACATGTACCAGGAGTTTATTTTGCTTCCCACAGAAACATTACTGCAGTGGTATTGTTCAGTGGACCAACATGTTATACATGTACCAGGAGTTTATTTTGCTTCCCAAAGATACGTAACTGCAGTGGTATTATTTCTAAGACAAACTTGTTAAACATGTAATAGGTGTTTATTTTCTTCCCAGTGATACGTTACTGCAGTGGTATTGTTCAGTGGATCAACTTGTTATAAATGTACCAGGAGTTTATTTTGCTTCCCACAGATACGTTTCTGCAGTGGTATTGTTCAGTGGACCAAGTTGTTATACATGTACCAGGAGTTTCTTTTGATTTCCACATATACGTTACTGCAGTGGTATTGTTCAGTGGACCAGCTTGTTTTACATGTACCAGGAGTTTCTTTTGATTTCCACATATACGTTACTGCAGTAGTATTGTTCAGTGGACCAAGTTGTTATACATGTACCAAGAGTTTATTTTGCTTCCCACAGATACGTTACTGCAGTGGTATTGTTCAGTGGACCAGCTTGTTTTACATGTACCAGGAGTTTCTTTTGATTTCCACATATACGTTACTGCAGTAGTATTGTTCAGTGGACCAGCTTGTTATACATGTACCAGGAGTTTAGTTTGCTTCCCACATATACGTTACTGCAGTGGTATTGTTCAGTGGGCCAAGTTGTTATACATGTACCAGGAGTTTCTTTTGATTTCCACATATACGTTACTGTAGTAGTATTGTTCAGTGGACCAGCTTGTTATACATGTACCAGGAGTTTAGTTTGCTTCCCACATATACGTTACTGCAGTGGTATTGTTAAGTGGATCAACTTGTTATACATGTATCAGGATTCTATTTTGCTTCCCACAGATAAGTTACTGCAGTGGTATTGTTCAATGGATCAACTTGTTTTACATGTACCAGAAGTTTAGTTTCCTTCCCACAGATACGTTACTGCAGTGGTATTGTTCAGTGGACCAACTTGTTATACATGTATCAGGATTCTATTTTGCTTCCCACAGATAAGTTACTGCAGTGGTATTGTTCAGTGGACCAGCTTGTTTTACATGTACCAGGAGTTTCTTTTGATTTCCACATATACGTTACTGCAGTAGTATTGTTCAGTGGACCAGCTTGTTATACATGTACCAGGAGTTTAGTTTGCTTCCCACATATACGTTACTGCAGTGGTATTGTTCAGTGGACCAAGTTGTTATACATGTACCAGGAGTTTCTTTTGATTTCCACATATACGTTACTGCAGTAGTATTGTTCAGTGGACCAGCTTGTTATACATGTACCAGGAGTTTAGTTTGCTTCCCACATATACGTTACTGCAGTGGTATTGTTCAGTGGACCAACTTGTTATACATGTACCAGGAGTTTATTTTGCTTCCCACAGATACGTTACTGCAGTGGTATTGTTCAGTGGACCAACTTGTTATACATGTACCAGGAGTTTATTTTGCTTCCCACAGATACGTTACTGCAGTAGTATTGTTCAGTGGACCAACTTGTTATACATGTACCAGGAGTTTGTTTTGCTTCCCACACATACGTTACTGCAGTGGTATTGTTCAGTGGACCAACTTGTTATACATGTACCAGGAGTTTATTTTGCTTCCCACAGATACGTTACTGCAGTGGTATTGCTCAGTGGACCAACTTGTAATATGTGTACCAGGAGTTTCTTTTGATTTCCACATATACGTTACTGCAGTGGTATTGTTCAGTGGACCAGCTTGTTATACATGTACCACGAGTTTGTTTTGCTTCCCACACATACGTTACTGCAGTGGTATTGATCAGTGGACCAGCTTGTTATACATGTACCACGAGTTTATTTTGCTTCCCACAGATACGTTACTGCAGTGGTATTGTTCAGTGGACCAAGTTGTTATACATGTACCAGGAGTTTATTTTGCTTCCCACAGATACGTTACTGCAGTGGTATTGTTCAGTGGACCAACTTGTTATACATGTATCAGGAGTTTATTTTGCTTCCCACAGATAAGTTACTGCAGTGGTAATGTTCAATGGATCAATTTCTTTTACATGTACCAGAAGTTTAGTTTGCTTCCCACAGATACGTTACTGCAGTGGTATTGTTCAGTGGACCAACTTGTTATACATGTACCAGGAGTTTCTTTTGATTTCCACATATACGTTACTGCAGTAGTATTGTTCAGTGGACCAGCTTGTTATACATGTACCAGGAGTTTAGTTTGCTTCCCACATATACGTTACTGCAGTGGTATTGTTCAGTGGACCAACTTGTTATACATGTACCAGGAGTTTATTTTGCTTCCCACAGATACGTTACTGCAGTGGTATTGTTCAGTGGACCAACTTGTTATACATGTACCAGGAGTTTATTTTGCTTCCCACAGATACGTTACTGCAGTAGTATTGTTCAGTGGACCAACTTGTTATACATGTACCAGGAGTTTGTTTTGCTTCCCACACATACGTTACTGCAGTGGTATTGTTCGGTGGACCAACTTGTTATACATGTACCAGGAGTTTATTTTGCTTCCCACAGATACGTTACTGCAGTGGTATTGCTCAGTGGACCAACTTGTAATATGTGTACCAGGAGTTTCTTTTGATTTCCACATATACGTTACTGCAGTGGTATTGTTCAGTGGACCAGCTTGTTATACATGTACCAGGAGTTTATTTTGCTTCCCACAGATACGTTACTGCAGTAGTATTGTTCAGTGGACCATCTTGTTATACATGTACCAGGAGTTTATTTTGCTTCCCACAGATACGTTACTGCAGTGGTATTGTTCAGTGGACCATCTTGTTATACATGTACCAGGAGTTTATTTTGCTTCCCACAGATACGTTACTGCAGTGGTATTGTTCAGTGGACCAACTTGTTATACATATACCAGATGTTTATTTTGCTTCCCACAAATACGTTACTGCAGTGGTATTGTTCAGTGGAACAACTAGTTATACTTCTACCTGGAGTTTATTTTGCTTCCCACAGAATCGTTACTGCATGGTAATGTTCAGTGGACCCACTTGTTATACATGTACCAGGAGTTTATTTTGCTTCCCACAGATACGTTACAGCAGTGGTATTGTTCAGTGGACCAACTTGTTATACTTGTACCAGGAGTTTATTTTGCTTCCCACAGATACGTAACTGCAGTGGTATTGTTCAGTAGACCAACTTGTTTTACATGTACCAGGAGTTAATTTTGCTTCCCACAGATACGTTAATGCAGTGGTATTGTTCAATGGACAAAATTGTTATACATGTAACAGGAGTTTATTTTGCTTTCCACAGATACGTTACTGCAGTGGTATTGTTCAGTGGATCAACTTGTTATAAATGTACCAGGAGTTTATTTTTCTTCCCACAGATACGTTACTGCAGTGGTATTGATCAGTGGACCATCTTGTTATACATGTACCAGGAGTTTATTTTGCTTCCCACAGATACGTTACTGCAGTGGTATTGTTCAGTGGACCATCTTGTTATACATGTACCAGGAGTTTATTTTGCTTCCCACAGATACGTTACTGCAGTGGTATTGTTCAGTCGACCAGCTTGTAAAACATGTACCAGGAGTTTATTTTGCATCCCACAGATACGTAACTGCAGTGGTATTGTTCAGTGGACCAACTTCTTAAACATGTAACTGGAGTTTATTTTGCTTGCCACAGATAAGTTACTGCAGTGGTATTGTTCAGTCGATCAACTTGTTATAAATGTACCAGGAGTTTATTTTGCTTCCCACAGATACGTTACTGCATTGGTAGTGTTCAGTGGACCAACTTGTAATACATGTACCAGGAATTTAGTTTGCTTCCCACAGATACGTTACTGCAGTGGTATTGTAAGAGGATCAACTTCTTATACTTGTATCAGGAGTCTATTTTGCTTCCCACAGATACGTTACTGCAGTGGTATTGTTCAGTGTACCCACTTGTTATACATGTACCAGTAGTTTATTTTGCTTCCAAGAGATACGTTATTGCAATGGTATTGTTCAGTGGACCAGCTTGTTATATATGTACCAGGAGTTTATTTTGCTTCCCACAGGTACGTTACTGTAGTGGTATTGTTCCGTGGATCAACTTGTTATACATGTACCAGGAGTTTATTTTGCTTCTCAAAAATACGTTACTGCAGTGGTATTGTTCAGTGGATCATCTTGTTATACATGTACCAGGAGTTTATTTTGCTTCCCACAGATACGTTACTGCAGTGGTATTGTTCAGTAGACCAGCTTGTTATACATGTACCAGGAGTTTATTTTACTTCCCACAGATACGTTTCTGCAGTGGTATTGTTCAGTGGACCAACATGTTATACAAGTACCAGGAGTTTATTTTGCTTCCCACAGATACGTATCTGCAATGGTATTGTTTCTTGGACAAACTTGTAAAACATGTAATAGGTGTTTATTTTCTTCCCACAGATACGTTTCTGTAGTGGTATTGTTCAGTGGATCAACTTGTTATAAATGTACCAGGAGTTTATTTTGCTTCACACAGATACGTTTCTACAGAGGTATTGTTCAGTGGACCAGCTTGTTATACATGTACCAGGAGTTTAGTTTGCTTCCCACAGATACGTTACTGCAGTGGTATTGTTAAGTGAATCAACTTGTTATACATGTATCAGGAGTCTATTTTGCTTCCCACAGATACGTTACTGCAGTGGTATTGTTCAGTGGACCAACTTGTTATACATGTACCAGGAGTTTATTTTGATTTTCACAGATACGCTACTGCAGTAGTATTGTTCAGTGACTAACTTGTTACACATGTACCAGGAGTTTATTTTGCTTCCCACAGATACGTTACTGCAGTGGTATTGTTCAGTGGACCAACTTGTTATACATGTACCAGGAGTTTATTTTGCTTCCCACAGATACGTTACTGCAGTGGTATTGTTCAGTGGACCAACTTGTTATACATGTACCAGGAGTATATTTTGTTTCCCACAAATACGTTACTGCAGTGGTACTGTTCAGTGGACCAACTAGTTATACATGTACCTGGAGTTTATTTTGCTTCCCACAGAAACGTTACTGCATAGTATTGTTCAGTGGACCCAATTGTTATACATGTACCAGGAGTTTATTTTGCTTCCCACAGATACGTTACTGCAGTGGTATTGTTCAGTTGACCAACTTGTTATACATTTACCAGGAGTTTATTTTGCTTCCCACAGATACGTAACTGCAGTGGTATTGTTCAGTGGACCAACTTGTTATACATGTACCAGGAGTTTATTTTGCTTCCCACAGGTACGTTACTGCAGTGGTATTGTTCAGTGAACCAACTTGTTATACATGTACCAGGAGTTTAATTTGCTTCCCACAGATACATTACAGCAGTGGTATTGTTCAGTGGATCAACTTGTTATACATGTTCCAGGGGTTTTTGATTTGCTTCCCACAGATACGTTACTGCAGTGGTATTTTTCAGTGGACCAACTTGTTATACATGTACGAGGATTTTATTTTGCTTCCAACAGGTACGTTACTGCAGTAGTATTGTTCAGTGGACCAACTTGTTATACATGTAACAGGAGTTGATTTAGCTTCCCACAGATACATTACTGTAGTGGTATTGTTCAGTGGACCAACTTGTAATACATGTAACAGGAGTTTATTTTGCATCCCACAGATACGTTACTGCCGTGTTATTGTTCAGTGGACCGACTTGTTACACATGTACCACGAGTTTATTTTGCTTCCCACAGATACGTAATTACAATGGTATTGTTTCTTGGACAAACTTGTTAAACATGTAATACGTGTTTATTTTCTTCCCACAGATACGTTACTGCAATGGTATTGTTCAGTGGATCAACTTGTTATAAATGTACCAGGAGTTTATTTTGCTTCCCACAGATACGTTACGGCAGAGGTATTGTTTCGTGGACCAGCTTAATATTCATGTACCAGGAGTTTATTTTGCTTCCCACAGATACGTTTCTGCAGTGGTATTGTTCAGTGGACCAATTTGATATACATGTAATAGGAGTTTATTTTGCTTCCCACCGTAACGTAACTGCAGTGGTATTATTCAGTGGATCAACTTGTTATACATGTACCAGGAGTTTATTTTGCTTCCCACAGATACGTTACTGCAGTGGTATTATTCAGTGGACAAACTTGTTATACATGTACCAGTAGTTTATTTTGCTTTCCACAGATACGTTACTGCAGTGGTAATGTTCCATGGTCCAGCTTAATATTCATGTACCAGGAGTTTACTTTACTTCCCACAGATACGTTACTGCAGTGGTATTGTTCAGTGGACCAACATGATATACATGTAACAGGAGTTTATTTTGCTTGCCACCGTAACGTAACTGCAGTGGTATTATTCATTGGATCAATTTGTTATACATGTACAAGGAGTTTATTTTGCTTCCCACATAAACGTTACTGCATTGGTATTGTTCAGTGGACCAACTTGTTATACATGTGCCAGGAGTTTATTTAGCTTCCCACAGATACGTAACTGCAGTGGTATTGTTCAGTGGACCAACTTGTTATACATGTACCAGGAGTTTATTTTGCTTCCCACAGATACGTTACTGCAGTGTTATTGTTCAGTGGATCAACTTGTTATACTTGTACCAGGAGTTTATTTTGCTTCCCACAAATACGTTACTGCAGTGGTATTGTTCAGTGGACCAACTTGTTATACATGTACCAGGAGTTTATTTTGCTTCCCACAGATACGTTACTGCAGTGGTATTGTTCCGTGGACCAGCTTAATATTCATGTACCAGGAGTTTATTTTGCTTCCCACAGATATGTTACTGCAGTGGTATTGTTCAGTGGACCAACTTGATATACATGTAACAGGAGTTCATTTTGCTTCCCACCGTAACGTAACTGCAGTGGTATTATTCAGTGGATCAACTTGTTATACATGTACCAGGAGTTTATTTTGCTTCCCACGGAAACGTTACTGCATTGGTATTGTTCAGTGGACCAACTTGTTATACATGTGCGAGGAGTTTATTTTTTTCTTCCCACAGATACGTTACTGCAGTGGTATTGTTCAGTGGACCAACTTGTTATACATGTACCAGGAGTTTATTTTGCTTCCCACAGACACGTTACTGCAGTGTTATTGTTCAGTGGATCAACTTGTTATACATGTACCAGGAGTTTATTTTGCTTCCCACAAATACGTTACTGCAGTGGTATTGTTCAGTGGACCAACATGTTATACATGTAACAGGAGTTTATTTTGCTTTCCATAGATACGTTACTGCAGTGGTATTGTTCATTGGACCGACTTGATATACATGTAATAGGAGTTTATTTTGCTTCCCACAGATACGTTACTGCAGTGGTATTGTTCAGTGGACCAACTTGTTATACATGTACCAGAAGTTTATTTTCTTCCCACAGATACGTTACTGCAGTGGTATTGTTCAGTGGATCAACTTGTTATACATGTACCAGGAGTTTATTTTGCTTCCCGCAGATACGTTACTGCAGTGGTATTGTTCAGTGGACCATCTTGTTATACATGTACTAGGAGTTTCTTTTGCTTCCCAGAGATACGTTATTGCAGTGGTATTGTTCAGTGGACCAGTTTGTTATACATGTACCAGGAGTTTATTTTGCTTCCCATAGATACGTTACTGCAGGGGTATTGTTCAGTGGATCAACTTGTTATACATGTATCAGGTGTTTATTTTGCTTCCCAGAGATACATTACTGCAGTGGTATTGTTCAGTGGACCAACTTGTTATACATGTAACTGGAGTTTATTTTGCTTTCCACAGATACGTTACTGCAGTGGTATTGCTCAGTGGACCAACTTGTAATACATGTACCAGGAGTTTATTTTGCTTCCCACAGGTACGTTACTGCAGTGGTATTGTTCAGTGGACCAACTTGTTATACATGTACCAGGAGTTTATTTTGCTTCCCACAGATACGTTACTGCAGTGGTATTGCTCAGTGGACCAACTTGTAATACATGTACCAGGAGTTTATTTTGCTTCCCACAGGTACGTTACTGCAGTGGTATTGTTCAGTGGACCAACTTGTTATACATGTACCAGGAGTTTATTTTGCTTCCCACAGATACGTTACTGCAGTGGTATTGTTCAGTGGACCAACTTGTTATACATGTACCAAGTTTTTTTATTTTGCTTACCACAGATACGTTACTGCAGCGGTATTGTTCAGTGGACCAACTTGTTATACATGTACCAGGAGTTTATTTTGCTTCCCACAGATACGTAACTGCAGTGGTATTGTTCAGTGGATCAACTTGTTATACATGTACCAGGAGTTTATTTTGCTTCCCACAGACACGTTACTGCAGTGGTATTGTTCAGTGGACCAACTTGTTATACATGTACCAGGAGTTTATTTTGCTTCCCACAGACACGTTACTGCAGTAGTATTGTTCAGTGGACCAACTTGTTATACATGTACCAGGAGTTTATTTTGCTTCCCACAGATATGTTACTGCAGTGGTATTGTTCAGTGGACCAACTTGTTATACATGTACCAGGAGTTTATTTTGCTTCCCACAGGTACGTTACTGCAGTGGTATTGTTCCGTGGACCATCATAATATTCATGTACCAGCAGTTTATTTTGCTTCCCACAGATACGTTACTGCAGTGGTATTGTTCAGTGGACCAACTTGTTATACATGTACCAGGAGTTTATTTAGCTCCCCACGGATACGTTACTGCAGCGGTATTGTTCAGTGGTTCAGTTTCCATTTGTTTATACAATTAATTTCACTGTGGCTTACTAGCCGGGCCTGGTTAGCTCAGTCATCCTAAGTCGGTAACGCATCTGACTATCAATCTAGAGGTTGTGAGTTCCAATATCAACCCAGCAATAGTCTCCGTCATGATTGATATACGATATTGCAACTCATCATTCATATTTCACCACTGATTAAAGTGGGAATATTATCAGTTACTTGCGGAGATGGCATGCTCGACCTTCCAGGATTCTAAGAAAGAGTGGCTAGATAACCCTCGATGGCATAACAATGACGCTAAATATTTTATCAATCAACCAATCAGTCAGTCAGTCAGTATAGTTTGCATTCAGCGGCATATTTGTATATGCTTTATGTGCTTAAATCTACTAAAACTTGACAAAATCAATATGTAAATTGGAGTGGTTAACTTGAAACTAAATCATCATTCTAAAAATAAACAGCACCTAAATACTGTTAGACGACCTTCACATCGTCATTCTAGCTCTTTCTAAGATGAAACAATTTTACTGTACGTAATAGCAGGCGCTTTTTGTTCGCTTGACGCTTTTTGTCCGCAACGCTTTTTGTCCTTAGAAAATAATAGAAAAACGTCGACTTTTGTCCTCATGAAGCCTTTTGTCCGCAGAAAAATTAGAAAAATGACACCTTATGTCCGCACGACGCATTTTGTCCGCAACAAATTTAGAAAAATTACGCTTTTTGTCCGCATGACGCCATTTGTCCACAATACATTTAGAAAAACGACGCTTTTTGTCTCATGGCGCCTTTGTTCCACAGAAAAAAACAAAAAACCGTCCACTTTTGTCCGCATGACGCCTTTTGTCTGCAGAAAATTTAGAAAAACGTCGACTTTTGTCCGCATGATGCCTTTTGTCCAAATAAAAACAAGAAAAATGACGCCTTTTGTCGGCATGACGTCTTTTGTCCGCAGAAACGTTTATGTAGTCGGTGACGTAAATATTTACATTTAAAACATGCATTTAAGGCTCTGCTGTAATAAACCATTGTGCCTATCTATACAAAACCCTTCAAGTCACGTGTGAACTAAGGAGCGAACACAAATGAATACTATTCATCTGCTGTAAAATGTCGATAAAATAAAATTCACTTCAGGTATATGCTGGAATGTAATACAATGATCTCAACCTCAAATGTTTTGTGTGTATAAACTGTTTGAAAAGTATGTTGTTTAGTAGTCTCTGATCATTTTTTTTTTCAGTTTGGGTTATACTTGACTATAAAACAAGTTCGTTCCAATTTACCCCAACTAACCCCAATGCTTGGGTAGATTGGAAGATTTGACTTCGCCATTTGTGTGTCATTTTTTTAAACAACCAATTATATTTGTATAAAATCGTTAAGCGAAGACAAATAGTTATCATGTGCGTATAATACGCAAATATATGTAAAAAGAAATATTCATACATAGTGACAAATGCAATTTTCATTCTTACTTGTCCCGATCGCCTTCACTTCAAATTGCAAACGGTAGCTTAATATTACGAAATAAAATTTCAGCGTAGGATCTATCATTGAACTTAATAAAAGCAAATACATATATATCTTTATTTCCTCCAAATCATACAGGAGAGCATACAAACATTAATATACATTGTTGACAAAAGACAAATGAAAAAAAGGTAATACTATACAGATTGAATACATATATAAAGTAACGATAATTTACAATTGACAAAACGATATACAGTCTATTGATAGCTATAATATCATGCACGTACACAGACAAACTCGCTCGCACACAAACACACTCACTCACGCACGCACACATAAATACACAGACGCTAATTGAATTATCTTCATATGAAATAACCCTATCGAAACGAAAATTAAGAATTATTAACATGAGAAGCAAATTCATTTGAATCCATATTGGTACATATTATCTTTATAATATGGCTACATTATCGAAACGAAATATAAGGTAACCATAGAGAACGTTTAATATGGTTTAATAAGCCAGTTTACACGATTTTGATTAATATTTGATAGTTTATTAACTGCATGACATTTTACTTATAACTGCAATATCACATGTTATGAAATGCTGAAACACATATTTTAAACAGTCCAAGCTGTCTTTTTCATTTAAGAAATATTTCATTCCTGTAAACATATGTATTAATTGTACACGAGTTGGCATATACATTATATAGCAAAACAATTTTACACCAAACCTCACATATAATTTTTGCCATACATTATCCCGTTTGCTATTGTTATAAATACAATCAAGTAGAACATGTTCAACTAAGTATGAAGATGGCAATCCATATTTGGAACAATTTTGCTGAAATGGTCTTGAGAAAAACCTACACATTATATATGCCATTGTACTACATGATTCTGTATAAATCCTTTCAGTTTTACTCAGTTTCCAGAGTAAGCACAAATCAAAGTTACAATGGATAAGATTGAATCCATTGAGAGATTCATCATTTTGACATTTATTTAGTAACTGTTTGTTTTCGAACCCATAAACAGCAGTATTTACTATTTTTTTCCATTGAAATTTTGACGGAAAAACACTTGTCTGAGAATATTCATCTAAGTACGATGAAATATCATATTTTTTACAAACAATTTTTATATCGGCAATGAAACCTTTAACTTTAGTAGGTATTAACTTATAGTCAAATAAACGATTAACAAATATTTGCTTTGCTATGAAGTAGGGTGACAACCTACAGAGCTGACCTAAAAATATAAGTTTTCTTTTATCAATTTCAGCTTCCATTGATAGGCATCCTCACATACTTAGTACTACGTCTGTTCTTGTATAATTTGGTATTGACTGAATGTATTTTAAACATAACCCATGTGCTCTTTCAATAATAAGTATATGGGCATTAGTAAGATTATGCCATAGCTCACAGCCGTACAAAGCTTTCGGCAAGACAACCGACTTATATATTTGTTTCGCCGTTGCTAGGTGAATTCCCCCAGAATATACGCCACAATTTATTATATTTAAAAAGGTACTCCTAATTTTGTAGTTCGCTTCCTTTATAATGTCATTATTATTCTCGTATTTATTGAAAAGCACACCTAAATGTGTATACTGCTCCACTTCATCTACTTTACTGTCCCCAAGAATCCATTTACGTTTGTTTAATTTATATTTATTGCGTGATTCATGAGATATAATGACCGAGCATATAGAAGCATTGTAAACATAATGGTGTTCGATACCATATTTGTAGCAGATATCAATCATGTGACTTAACCCAGTTTTAGATAAAGATAATAAAACCATATCATCAGCTGATGTAGGACAGGAGCAGTTAATATTGTACATATAAAACCATATTCTGAGGCTACTAACTTATCCATAAGATCATTTATAAAGACGATGTACAGAAAAGGACTGAGAATCCCTCCCTGTCTGGTACCTTGTAATACTGGGAACCAGTCTGAAAAGTGACCTGACACAACTGGTCATATTTGTATATAAATTAAAAACAACTTTAAGAATGTATAACGGTAATCCAAATTTGAACAATATTACCAGAAGAGCCTCATGCCAAATGGTATCAAATGCACGGCGTACATCTAGAAAAGCAATATTTAATTGACTGTCATTTTCTTTAGCGAAGTAAGAGCATTCGCGCAGAACAAAAGAAGTCATCATGCAGCCAATACCCCGTTGCAACCCACCTTGTAGCTTATTAATTTTCTGATACGCACAATCGCGTTCAATTCTATCGAGTAGTACAGATTCATATAAATTTAACAGTACTGATGAGAGAGTAATTGCTCGATAACTATTCGGGTCAGTCTTTGCCTTTTTACCACATTTGTATAACAGTATGATTATACCTTTCTTCATATCATTTGGCGCATGCGCATATGTAGTCATATTTTGAAATAGTTTTGCTAAGAGTTTCAGTACTATTTCACCACCATAGGTAATATTTTCATAATAAACATTACCACACCCGCAAGCTTCAAACTGTTTTGCTTTTCGGCAGGCTACAAGCACTTCGTTAGTACTTATAGACGGAACATTTGTGTATGTTACATGCGATAATAAGTTATTTATCGAGTGGTATTCAATTTTGTAGCTGTCATTTATTAATCCATCATACAAAATAGGATTATCAGGTGTGTATAGCTCTTTAAAAAATACCCCCATTGAATTGTATTTGATTTTTGATCCCGGTATGTGGTGTCATTAAATTTCATTTCTGTCCCAGGTGACATGTTTGATTTTCTCTTTCTGGAATTAATAAGTTTCCAGAATGAGGCACTATCAATTTCCGCAGCTTTATCTATTTCTTCATTTTGTTTCTGTAGATAGAGTTCAACTTTATGTCTGTGCAATTTTCTAAATAAACATTTCGCCCCTTTATATTCATTATAAGACAAAAATGATACTCCCCTAGGTTTGCCCTCCCCAATCCAACTTTTACGTTTAGTTGTCATACACTTATGTGCATTTCTTAGTTCTTCATCCCAGTAAGGCTTCAAGAAATGTCTGAATTTTGTCTTAGGGATACATGCATCAGTAGCATTATTGAGGGAATTAACAATTGTTTTATATAGGTTATCAATATCTGAGGTCGATCTAATAGCGTTATTAAGGATTTTACCACAATGTACATCATTTTCAATATAATATTTATATTCCGTTACATTTTCTTCACGGATTTTACGCCAGTTTACTCTAAGTGGCATATTGCTATCATCGAGTTCTGCGATACACGGTAATGTGATATTACAGAGCACTGGTCTGTGGTTTGATACATTTAACGCATCATCATCCGGTATCGAACAGGAATTAATAAGATCTTTTTTCTCGACAGGAAATAATATATGGTCAATCAGTGTTTCAGATATTACATTATAATTAACATGTGAGAAGGACATCTCTGTGCACGTGCACGTTGAAGTTACAGATAAAAGATTATTATCTAATACAAACTTGCTTAAACTATAGATTCTAGAGTCTACGGGCTTAGCGAATGAACTTCTTAATTCAGTATTCATGTCACCCATGACAATAACCAGTTCCTTATCACTATACATACTTAAGATATCCTCAAGTTTATTAATATAATCCCTATATTTCTGAATAGAGTGATTTCGGCATGGCAAGTAAACTTGAAAAATATACAAGCAATTGCATGGGTTTAATATTAACTCTATTCCAATTATTCTGTCATCATCTGTAGAAATGGTTGAAATCCCGCAAGGAACTGATAAGATTCCCACTTGGATCAGGGGTGAGAGACAAAAGGATTTAATGACATTGAGACACAATGCTGTATATCAGTCCTTGCGGAAAATCACGACCGTCAGGTGCGTGTAAGTGATGACATAAGCGGTGTAATTATATTTTTTTTATTTTTTCTTGGTCTTGATCATATTCGACGTTTGTTTCAAGCGTCGAAGATATAATTTTTCGGGGTTCGCTTGAAATTACTTCCCTTAATTTTAGCAGGCGATTATTTAAGAAAATTGTGGAAACCATTTAAGATATTACGGTAGGTATAATTAATCTATTAATACACATATAAAGTTATTAAAATGAGTATGTTTTAAGCGGGTTAATGCCTTCACGCGCTGATTATCACTTATCGGCCCAGGCCGAAAACTCACAATCATAATCGGCCCGATGAACGCGTGCGCGAACCAATGGCCACGTAAAACGTCATCACTGTCAGTTCGTTTTCAACATGTCGGTTTATTCTTTCACGGATAAAAAGTAAGTGTTCTTCTTTAAAGAAAATCGCTGATATGGTATTAAGTGTTTGTGTACATTATTTTATTATTTCCATACTGTTTCTAATGTAAACAAATCAAGGGAAGCAACTGCATAGCGACCTACATTTGAAACTGAAAAGCGTCATTTAATGAGAAGTATAGTGCTCAAAACAGTTAAGGTGTGATATTATGAGTAGTCCAATCACGTCAACACCAATAATCAAAAAGAAAAAAAGAGAACTCTCGTCTCCATTTGAACAGTTTGACATTAAAAAAATAAACTAGACTACGCTTCAGACATGTCGGATATGGAAGCTACCCCTGAAGTAGTTAACAAAATTGTCCTCGGTGACCAAGACATTGATAAAATTACAGACATTCTGAAAGGGACATTTGAGGGGAAACTGGAGGCCATCGTCAACAACATTGTCGATGGCGTAGCAAAGGCCCTGCGGGAGGAAATGAAATCCCTGAGAGCAAAGAATGACATTCTAAAGGCTAGAATAACTCATCTTGAGGCTGAAGCGGATGCTTCCGAACAATACAGCAGGCGTAACTGTGTGCGTATCACAGGAATCGAAGACTCGCCTAATGAGTCAACTGACAACAAAATTATGGATATGGCCACTGCCTTAGAAGTAGACCTCGATATCCGTGACATTGGCAGGTCACATCGAGTTGGCAAACCATCTACGGGTTCGAAGCCCAGAGCAATCATTGTCCGGTTCACTTCGTATAGAAATCGCCAGCGGTTCTATCGTGCCAGTACGCTTGCCAAGGATCGTGGGTACAAGGGTGTCTACATCAATGAGGATTTGACAAGACACAGGAACAACCTTTTATACAAGGCTCGTTGTCTTGTTAAGACGAAGCGTCTTCTGGGTGCCTGGACCTCTGACGGAACAGTGCTGGTGAAGGATAATAACTCTGTAGTAGAGTTATGGTTGAGGCTGACCTTGCCACACATTAACTTTTGTCACTATCAGTCGAGCAATACAACAGACATTGCCTAGCTTTTCTGTGTAGTTTACTACGATTGCATTTTACTATTTAGAAGAAGTGTAGGCTGATTTTCCGTGTTTGTTATTTACATTGTGTTCTATAATTAACGTGCACTCCGCCGTAACCGGTTTCAACGTACGGTGACCAACAAGTTACAAATATTTGTAGACTTTATATGTTGTTATTTCTACAAAATATTTACTTAATTTATTGATGCATTGGCTACCTTAAATGTACACATATTCCTAATACAGTTTTAATTGATTATCAATTTCCAATATTCGCTATCAGAGTGTTGTTGCTAGTATAAAACTAACACTTTGTCATTTTACATATATTACTTGACTAGGTGCTGTAAGTATACAAGCAACACTTTGTCTACTCGAATGTATGTATACAACCTGTGCTATGTCTACTTACATATACTACTTGAATGTGGTTTGTTGGTATACATATACTACATGAAGATGGTTTGTTGGTATACATATATATTACTTGAATGTGGTTTGTTGGTATACATATACTTCTTGAATGTGGATTGTTGGTATACATAAACTACTGGAATGTGTTCTGTTGGTATACAACGAAGCTAGTATTGTGTCTACTTACATATACTATTTGGATGTGGTTTGTTCATATACTATTTGAATGTGGTTTGTTTGTATACATATATTACTTGAATGTGGTTTGTTCATATACTATTTGAATGTGGTTTGTTTGTATACATATATTACTTGAATGTGGTTTGTGGGTACACATATACTATTTGAATGTGTTTTGTTGGTATACATATACTACTTGAATGTGGTTTTATGGTATACATATACTACTTGAATGTGGTTTGTTGGTAGACATATACTATTTAAATGTGGTTTGTTGGTATACATATACTATTTGAATGTGGTTTGTTGGTATACATATAATATTTGAATGTGGTTTGTTAATATTTATATATTATTTGAATGTGTTTTGTTGGTATACATATACTACTTGAATGTGGTTTGTTGGTATACGTATACTACTTGAATGTGATTTGTTGGGTTTTATGGTATACCTATACTATTTGAATGTGGTTTGTTGGTATACATATACTACTTTAATGTGGTTTGTTGGTATACATATACTACTTGAATGTGTTCTGTTGGTATACAACCAAACCAGAGCTATTTCTACCCACATATACTACTTGATTACATGATGTTGGTATACAACCAGCACTTTGTGTACCTACATATACTACTTGTATACAACCAGTGTTATGTCTACCTACATATACTACTTGTTAACATGTTGTTGTTATTCAACCAGCACTGTGCCTACTTACATATACTACTTGTATACAACCAGTGTTATGTCTACCTACATATACTACTTGTTAACATGTTGTTGGTATCCAGCCTGCACTATGTCTACTTAATATACTACTTGTATACAACAAGTGTTATGTCTACCTACTTATACTACTTGTATACATGTTGTTGGTATTCAGCCTGCACTATGTCTACTTACATATACTACCTGTATACAACTAGTGTTATGTCTACCTACATATACTACTTGTTAACATGTTGTTGGTATCCAGCCTGCACTATGTCTACTTAATATACTACTTGTATACAACCAGTGTTATGTCTACCTACTTATACTACTTGTATACATGTTGTTGGTATTCAGCCTGCACTATGTCTACTTACATATACTACCTGTATACAACTAGTGTTATGTCTACCTACATATACTACTTGTTAACATGTTGTTGGTATCCAGCCTGTACTATGTCTACTTAATATACTACTTGTATACAACCAGTGTTATGTCTACCTACATATACTACTTGTATACATGTTGTTGGTATTCAGCCTGCACTATGTCTACTTACTTATACTACCTGTATACAACCAGTGTTATGTCTACCTACATTTACTACTTGTTAACATGTTGTTGGTATTCAGCCTGCACTATGTCTACTTACATATACTACTTGTATACAACCAGTGTTATGTCTAACTACATATACTACTTGTATACATGTTATTGGTATTCAGCCTGCACTATGTCTACTTATTAACTACTTGTATATAAACAGTGTTACGTCTACCTACATATACTACTTGTATACATGTTGTTGGTATTCAGCCTGCACTTTGTCTACTTACATATACTACTTGTATACAACCAGTGTTATGTCTACCTACATATACTACTTGCTAACATGTTGTTGGTATTCAGCCTGCACTATGTCTACTTACATATACTACCTGTATACAACCAGTGTTATGTCTACTTACATATACTTCTTGTATACATGTTGTTGGTATTCAGTCTGCACTATGTCTACTTACATATACTACCTGTATACAACCAGTGTTATGTCTACCTACATATATTTCTTGTATACATGTTGTTGGTATTCAGCCTGCACTATGTCTACTTACATAAACAGTTTTTGCTGGGATGTGGTTTGTTGTATCATAATCATTATTGTACAAAGTGTAAATACCAAGCTTATGTATATTTGTGTTATCTTCTTGCCTTTCCATATGCTTCTTAGTAACATATTTATTCTGACATGTCTTTAAATGTACGAGTATCTTCTTATCTGGATCGCTTTAACCACTATCCTTTAAAACCTATCCTTACATTTATTTATTGTTCAATGTATAATGAATAACCTTCTTTTACATACTCTCTTCATGTATCTTAACTTTTCTAAGTTTCTTAATATTTTTCAATTTTTGAATACTCTTGGAACGACACATGGGAAATGGGGACATACGGCATTTGAATTCTGTTACATTGTTAACATCGTGAAGCCAAGAAATGGTATCATACTGGCAACCGTTTTGTTTTTGTTGCTACTGTTAAAGATATCATGAAAACCTCAATCAAGAATACGGTTGCCGTCATGAAGCATTTCCAGCTGAATCTATGTCCATTGTTTTTTACTACATGTGTCTTATTATCGATCTACAACTCTGACGTTAAACTTTACACGACACTGTATGATATTCATGCGCGTGCAACACTAAAATTAAACCGAGTTCATGGTTATTACATATCGAAGCGTTACCCGTTAAGTGTTGTCCATTACGACAATGCTGTATTCTTACGTCAGTCGTGCTTGTTACCTTTGGTGTAGTATGTACAGCTTGGTTATTTGTACTAGTGCTATTATCAGGAGATTTGCAACCTAACCCCGGCCCAGTCTTGACGTAAAATTCTAGTACAACTTCCTCATTTTCTTACTCTGCGAGTAATTCAATAGACCTGTCAAAACACTTGTCATTCGTTCATTACAATGTCCAAAGCATTTACAACAAACTTGCTATTCTACGTACCGAACTAAGTGATTTTGATATTCTGGCTTTTTCAGAAACTTGGCTCAACCAAACATGACCTTAATTTTGATTCCTTTTCAAATCCCGAGAGAAAAGGTCGTGCTGATGACAGTCATGGTGGTGTTTGCTTTATGTAAATAATTCTGTACGTTACAAACGTAGAAAGGACCTTGAACCTCATGCAATTGAATGTATATGGATCGAAATTATAATCAAACATAAACATATATTATTTGGACTGTATTACAGACCCCCTAACACAGACATACACCACCATACATTAATTGAAAATTCTATCCACCTTGCACTAGACACAAACATACAAGATATTATTATTACAGGTGATTTTAACCTAAATATGAATAACTCTAACTCTTGTAGGAAAATGATGTCTATTTGTCAGCAATTTTCATTATATCAGTGTATAAATGAACCAACCCATTTTACAGAAAATTCATCTTCAATAATTTTAGTAAGCAAAAAAAATAGTTTATTGGCAAGTGGTGTAGGAGAACCATTACTTCAGCAGGATGTAAGATTTCATTGCCCTGTATATGGTATGCTTAACTTTAAAAAAATATCTAACAAAATCATTCACTAGACATATATGGAGTTTTGATCAAGGTGATTATGACAAATTGAGAAATTTAGCTCAAAATACAAATTGGATCACACACTACGACAATGACACCAATGTACATGCAACCAACATAACAGCACATATAATAACTCTTTCTAAACAGTGTATTCCTAACAAACTTGTTCGAATCAAACCATTTGACCTCCCATGGATTACTACTTCCATAAAACGTATGATTCGCAAGAGAAAGCGTGCCTCTCGTAAAGCCAAGCATAGTAACTTATTAGCTCACTGGGCGAAATTTCGTAGACTTAGGAATGAAACAATTAACGCTATTCGTACAAATAAAAATGCACATTTTAATCATTTATATGATACACTTAAACCCTTATGATATCGTATGTCATGGTACCTTTTCGTCCTAGTGTGTATATGTATGAGCCCATTTAACTACTGGTACCGACTACGATTAATACATATTTCTCTTACTATTTAACTATTTATTCAATAATACTTAACTATTCTAAATATTTTATTAAATAATTTCAATTGTCAATGTTAATACCAGTTAAATATTATAAACGAAGTACACGAATTGCCATTTATATTAGAATTAACACCACAAGCAGGAGAAGAATATCATAAGCATTATGCTTCCGTTCTAATCCTTTTTCTATTATTGTATACACTTGTAATACTGTATAAAATGTACTTATATTGAGAAATAAAATATGTTTAAACTAAACTGAAAAGCAAATAAATATCTTAAAATACGACGTCAATGTCGTAACGACGCAATAGCTCGGTTGGTTAACCTGTCCGTTATATTACATTTTATCAATCTGAACGTCGTGTGTTCAAGACGCGTCAATGACGGTTTCATTTCTTTTTAAATTAAAATTGATTTTACTTTTATTTTTATTTTATTTTATACTCGGATAAGATATAAAGAAAGTATGTGTACATATAATTTAGAAGCACGTGTAATAAAGAGGTTGATAAATGGACATCATGAGCATTGTCTTGTAGTGGTAACAGTCCCGGTGAGTGGAAACGTAATTACTCCCTTTGAGTGGCAACCGAACATGTGTATTAAAGACATTAATACACCACAGAGTCGGGCCGGGAGACCACTATTTATTTTCCGGGCCGATTATTATGGGGTGCCATTTTACTTTTTAACCTCAATAAGTGAAATCAGTCATTCGAATATGTGATATCACTCATTCGAATAGGTGATATCATTGTCACCTATTCGAAAAAGTGATATCACCTATTCGAAACGAATGAGTGATATCACTTATTCGAAATGAATTTAGACAATGATTTCTCCCGAGGATGCTTATATATTCAATAAAATATAGATGTAGATCTTTAACGAGAATAAAATGGAAATATCAAATATATTGGGTAAAAAAATATTGTGTTATAAAATAGATATAATGGTGAATTTAGAATTTATATTGGTTTATTCTTTAACTATTTTATAAGACCATTTATTTTGGCGGCTGAATGTCATATATTCACTGCTGGACCACATATATCTAGATCTGCTGAATCATTTTCATCAGGTATTCGCTGCTGAATCATTAAGCCGGGATCAGTCTGTTTTATATCACTCATTCGAATGAGTGATAGCACTTATTGAGGTTAAATAGTAAAACGGCATCCCACAAATTATCACCTCCCGGCCCGGCTCTGTTAAGTTAATTTGTGATTACTTTTGTTTGATGTTCAATAATGACGACTTTTCTCAATTGCAAAACGAAATTTTGAAAAGATAGCATTTTAAAATACTATATAACAAAGAATAGATCTAGATCTATGTTGCAACTAAGTACGCACATACCTACTATTCATACATAAAACTCCTATCAAATGTGCCAACGGAAGCTGGCCACATTATTTTACGCGAATCACCGACGGGGGTTAAAGTGACCGTTTCCAAGACGTGTATGTGCATCTCTGTCGAGTTCGCTTCCTTAGTAGAGAGTCTTGGCTCGGGCAGCCAACATTCTATCCACTGTAATGCCGCCCTTTATTAGCTCGCCGGGACGAAGTCCAAGAAAGCTATTGCCATGACCCCGGCGTCGTGGTCGTCGGCGTCGTCGTCGTAGCCTGTAGACACCCAGGTTAAACTTTTGCGTTTAAGTTTTAGATATCTATGCACCCACTTATTGGATGTGAATGAAACTTCGTATGTGTGCTCACCATCATCAACGGAACACACACAGACAAGAACCATAACTCTGGATTGCATTTTGGCACAGTTATGACCATTTTTGACTTAGACAACCAGAGGCGAGCTTTGTTGTCTTCTGACAACTCTTGTTAGGTCAGCTTTGCAACGTCACTGCCAAATAAGAACCGAAATTTAATTGATAAGAAGAGATGAATGGTATCTTGATAATATCAAACAAGTATTTATTATTTTTATGCACAATGAAAGCTTGTAATATATTATCCACGGGCAAATTAACAATAGTAAAAATTAAAATGGTTAAATCTAGTGCTAAAAATTGTTTCAAATACTCATCAATATCTGTTATAATGTTTCAGTTGTATGAGAGGTTGAATTGATATTTTATGTGCTATTTATTTCACAGTTTGTTCTGTTGTGCCCTGGTTGTTTTAATTATTGGGGGTACACAATCTGCAGAATGCAGCGACGAGACACATGTACCGAAGATTCGGGCTCCAAATAATGAGACATACGCAACACTTGTTGGTAAATATAAACAAAACATATATTTTATCTATATACACATTGCTTAGCTTTGTTTCGATGAAACTGTTTCATTCAAACCAACTAAAATTATCGATAATTGTGTGTAGTGCTACTCAAAATCATGTAAAATTTCTCAGAATGACCAATACATCTGACCTCTTTGGATAATTAACATAGCTTACATGATAGATTTTAATACAATTTTGTGTGCAGTATTATTACATTGAGTTCTCTCAAACTTGTTCAAATTATGACCATGGAGTCAGCCCCGCTTCAGTAGATATCAACATTTTTAAATTTCAAAAATTTTCTACGAAAGTGCCAGCCTTGGAGCTTTGATATTAGCTGCATGAAGTAGACTTTGAGATCCACACTCGTATATGGATCCAGTCCTGCAATCGTAGATCAACATCCAAAAATGTTCAGGTTGTAGATCGACATTCAATGTAGATCCAGTTCTGCAATCGAAGATCAACATCCAAAAATGTTCAGGTTGTAGATCGACATTCAATGTAGATCCAGGTCTGCAATCGTAGATCAACATCCAAAAATGTTCAGGTTGTAGATCGACATTCAATGTAGATCCAGGTCTGCAATCGTAGATCAACATCCAAAAAATATGCGGAAAATGTGTCTTGCGCAAGGACACCACACATAGCCGTGGCGGAGGAACGAACCAACGACGCTCCGGTCATGGGTTCTATGCTCGACCACTGGACCAAGCGCTCCTGTTTGTAGATGGTCATCCTATGTAGACCCAGGTCTTCAATCGTATATCAACACATTATACTATTCAGGTTGTCGATATTCGATGCAAACCATGAATCTGCAATCGCAAATCAACATTAAAATCTATCCAGGTCGTAGATCGACATTCAATGTAGACCCTGGTCTGCAATCGTAGATCAACATTAAAAAAACGTCCTGGTCGTAGATCAACATTAAATGTAGATTCAGCTGTTACTTTCGACCACCTCCCCTACCTCTGTGTGTCTACAGAGAGAGAGAGAGAGAGAGAGAGAGAGAGAGAGAGAGAGAGCAGGGAGGGAGGGAGGGAGGGAGGGAGAGAGAGAGAGAGAGAAATCTCCCCTCTTGTTATAATATGGGAACTTTACACCTGGTACGGGTTTTCGCGGCCACTGTAGCAGTATCCTTCCTTCTGCGTGTGTACCCAGCGAGCAAGCTGGGGAGAGCTCCCCTCTTACTCCTGTTATCCTTTTGAGTTTCACCAGTAATTAGTGTACCATGTTTAATGAAGAGAAATATAGTTTAACAATTTTCTAGTTATATGTACAAAGTATATATTATATCAATTATAAATAAATATAAAGTAAATTGTATAAATACAATACGGGTACAGTACGGAAACTTTACGCCTAGCTCCCGTCCTTTTTAGTTTCGTCGGTAAAATTATTGTTTAATATGAGTAAATATTGTTTTCACCACAATCCTTACAAGAACAATATATTCCCATATTGTACAAAATACTGTAAAATGAGCTTTTTATTTTATACCTCATTCTGAAAGAAATTTATGAAAAGAGTAAAGAAAAATCAAGACCATTTTAAATAAAATAAACCATATGTTCAAAGCGGCAGACGAATAGCGGATATATTTGGATTTTTTTTTCAACGCCATCGTCATGCGGAACATTTTGTCGGTTATTTGTTTTTATTGTTGAAATTTCTATTAGTTGATTTCCTTTTTTAACTCACCTGAGCTGAGCTTTTGTGATCGCCTGGTGTCCGTCGTCCGTCGTCCGTCGTCCGTCGTCTGTCGTCCGTCGTTAACTTTAAGCTTCTAACAACTTCTCCTCTGAAACCACTGGGCGCATTTTGATATATAATCACAGAAATGTTCCTTGGGTGACCCTCTACCAAGTTTGTTCAAGCCATCTTGATTCGTCAAAAAAACATGGCCGCCAGGGGGCGGGGCAAGTTTAGTTAGTAAAAACTTAAAAAATCTTCTTGTCAGGAACTACTGGCTCGATTTTAAAATAATTTCACAGAAATGTTCCTTGTAGGGCACTTCACCAAGTTTGTTCAAACCGTAGTGATTTGTCAAAAATCACGGCCGTCAGGGGATGGTGTTAATTTACTATATAAGCTATAGTAAAAACTTTTTTTCCGCAGAAATGTTCCTTGGTTGACCCTTTACCAAGTTTGTTCAAGCCGTTGTGATTTGTTAAAAAAATGACCGCCACAGTGAGGTGCTAGTTTACTATATAGGCAGCTATAGCAAAAAATTCAAAAGCCTTCATGTCAGAATCTACTGACCTGATTTCGATGTAATTTCACTGACATTTACCATGGGTGAACCGCGCTGACTCTTAATGTCGCAACTAACGTTATGTGTCGCAAGACTAACGGTAAATGTCGCAACTAACGTTAAATGTCGCAAAATCATCTGCCGCTAAATGTCGCAAGATGTGTACCAGCGGTATATGTCGCAAACCCAACGTTAAATGTTGCGCTGTTTTTATCAGCATATAAACATGTATAGTTAAGTATTATAATCTTTATCAATTGAAGTTGGTGTGTGTGGGAAGGGGAGGGATGGACGGGTGGAACTTGTTACTGATATATTATTTTGAATCGCACGATTATTTTTCTATGCCAAAACGCTAGTCCAATGGTTATGTCATTGGATTAGTATTCCACGGGAACCAGGTTGAATCCTCGTTCACGGCACTTGAGATTGTTTCATAAAATTGTGTTCAAAACACCGACACCAAGACTTTATCTCGCCCTTGACCAGTTTAACAATATCTCCGTGACACCTTATCTGTGTTCTATGCTGGTTTTGTCAGTGGTTTAGTACAGGTAATTCGAAATATAACCACACATTCATCTTGGGCCAATGTCAGGCTCTTTTTTATTTAAGCCACATTTTGTGGTTGATATACAATCGATAGAATCTGGTTTAGATATAACCGACGTTAGGATTTTGAGAATACCATAACGTGTATTTCATTTTTACTTGCTTTCGAATTTTAATTAAACAATTAAAATATACAATTTGTTTTTGTTTATATCATTATATGTGTATTTTTTTGTTGATTTGAGTTTAAACGTTGTTTTTCAACAGTGTTTCAGTGGTGGTACGGCGGTCAGTTTAACTTAACATGTTCCTATGGAGACAGTGTCGTAGGTCAAATCGGCCACGAAGAATATAATGCGCACCACTTTGGGTGAACACCAAACGCCGGATTTGAAGTTCTGCTAGCTACTTAAACTAGTGTGCATACATGTAGTATAGAGTCGTTAACAAACCACGCAATTGTAAAGGAACAGAATGTATTGTATAAACTGATTCTGGTGTCGCTTATTTACTTGCAGACGATAACTAAATTATTGCAATTCCAGATCAGCTATATATTGATAGACTATAACATAACGATTCTGTGGATAAAAGCCAGGAGGTTGAAAGTTCCTAGCAAAATAGTTATTTTTGTTTATATCTTCCCCATTAGAGGATTTCCTATATTGCATACATTTTTGTAATGAGGGTCTGATAAGGTAGACTGAATTTGTCATTAATCTTTCGGTAATTAACTTGAAACTTACTCTAACCCTTAACTTCTTAGCCTCCAATATTAAAGAGCTACATACCTAAATATTAAAAGACAAAAAAAAAAACGAATATCAAACTAACTTGCAACGGCTGTCTGATAAATTGAACGTGTTCTTGAGTTCCGAATCAGTACTAACTGCTCTACTGTAGTGTTTGTTGTGCCGTAAAACACAAATGCTATTATATTGCAAGTAACTCATAACTTCCCCACACGATTACAGTAGATGCTTGACCTTTCGGCACAATGCCAAAGGCCATAGCATCATGCAGATGCCCCGCCCGATTTGTTAGAGTTTAGGGTTAAGGTACTATAAATATATAAAGGGATGTAAAACGTATTCTATCTAGAGGATCGAATATCGATATCCAGAAAGAAAATCAAGCTCGACTTACTGCCGAGTTATATAATCAACATCAAGCGATCCAATATCTTAATTCAATCACATAATAAATATATATATTAACAGATGCATAAGATAGACCGATGTTTGATACAGGCACTGTCCATTAAAGTTGATCGAATCACTTTTAAGGTGAGACTTCACTAAATTGGTACGGTAAGTGAACCAGTGGTTTGAGAATGACATCTTTGTAGTCGAACCAGTGGTACATAGTTCGATCATTCTATAGTCAAACTATAGTCAAACTATAGACACCATGGTCGCTGGTTGAACTATATACAAACTATAGACACCATGGTCGCTGATTGAACTGCCTCATATTCGTTTATGCTTTACATATCTACATATTCAACAGCAGCTGTATTCGTGTTGTTTACCTCTTTAAATCAAGACAAGTTATAAGTAAATACCCTAAAGCAAATAGCTAACTGTCATTGCTAGCGAATGTTTGACAATTAGTGAATGAAAATTAAGTTATACTTCAAACGGACGGACGAATATACACATATTACAAACCAGACAGTTAGACCGCACCGCATCAAACCGCATCAGACTACACAACACCAGATAGTAAGCTCGATATATCAAAATCATATATCTTCTCAACTTTATTTTAAATGATACGACTATAACAATCGATGCAACTTTACTATATTTTTACAATAATAAAACAGTGCGACATTTAACGTTAATGGTGCGACATTTAGCGGCAGATAATTTTGCGACATTTAGCGTTGGTTACGACATTCAACGTCAGTCTTGCGACATTTAACTTTGGTTGCGACAATTAGCATCGTTGCGTCAATTAACGTTGTCACACACGTGATCTTTTGGAACACATTTGGTAAAATATTAGTACATTAAACGAGCATGTTGAAGGTGTAACCATGTTATATTTGCTAAATATATTTCAATGGTAACCATTACAAATTTAGGAATGTTGTATATTATATCTCGGATAGTTTCAATTATTAAAAGTAAAGCAATTAATATATCATGTTTATATTCAAAATAATAATTTTGTTATTATATTATTTCTGACACATTTATTGATTGTAAACAAAAAATGTCTTAATTCATATGGTAAATGTTAGATTTTTTGGATATGTTGTTGATAAATTAATCCGATTTAAATTGCTATCAACCCTCTTCCGCTTCTATATAGATTGGTTTTCACACATGGCTTGACATGTTTATGACGTAGAAAAGTTGTCTTCTTTGTTCGATTAGTGTTCTTGCCAACAATGCCATGGTATCAATTTGATTATGTGACCAGTGTCTGCTCTCCAATTGGTTACGTTTAACACGTGGTTCTTCTTATACCACGTGCACCGCTTGTGTGTGGGTTAAAACAAGATAGTTTTATATTTGGGATTTTTTTATACAAGATGCAAAAGATAGAATTTATCAAAATTATATTTTAAATTAGAACTTTTCAAATTTACATTACGAAGAAAGAAAACATGGATGTGACATGATATTAACATATTACATTATTAAGCAATGCAAGGAGTTTCTACAATATCATTACAAGAACTTTTTACTACGTTTCTTCATACATCAGAAAAATAATTCGGATTCCTGTATACGATCATGAAATTATGTGATTCAGCTGAACGTATGCTATTATGGCATTGCTTAAACCGAAAACTTGTAATATCTCTTAGATTATATGATTCCTTGCTTAAACATTCATTCGTGCACGGATATGATTACACGGCATTATAATATATACTGGATTGAATTATTTTCCAACCATCAAGATGTCGATGAGTCGTTAATCACCTGGTTACAAAGGCAAACACGGAATCAGAAATAAAACATAGGGAAAATGTGATCTGCATAAGTGAATCTATTAACTGCGGAGTATGGTATGGGCTGGTATGTGTTAGACGTGAAATGTCAAGCTGTTCCTTTTAAACAAACTCAGCCTGATTTCAATTTGAATATACTTCATAAAGTTCGTGTCATATAGCGTGTCAACAAAGTTGTGTGTTTTTCAAATTATGTATTGTAGTAGTTTTATTTTATTTATATATGTTCTAGTTCTTATAAGGTAGGTCGCGGCTTTGCGCATGGATTTTCGAAAGTCATCGGATTTTACTGATACTTTCGGTGATTGTTGGAACAAATCTTGTCTTTTATTTGAAGTTGTTTTTTTTGTGGGTTTTTTTGTCCGAAAATATGGATATTTTGATGCAAGTGGCACCCCCTGGCGACAACCAATATATTCGCCGTTTTCCACGTTTCGGCGGTCTAGTTCGATCATTTAAAGTTTTTTTTAAAAAAAGACACACTCAATTGAATATGATACAATCCTATAGGAGTTTAAATACACTTGTATAGAAGGATAGGAAACTTGCATCTCATGAATTAATGTTGATAAAAACAGCACACGACGGATTCTTTTTTTTGCAAATTGATCATTCATAACTCACAGACAACATATTTCTTAAGATTAACTGTAAGCTGTATGTAATCTTAAATGTTTAAACATGTTTCGATCATGCAAAATGATCTTGAATTAAAGATATTGAGGTTTGATGAAAAAATTCTCGTAATTTGTCGTTATTTTAGGTGCAGTATACATATTTTGTTACCAGATTCACTTTAACAATTTTAAAGATTCTATCTTTTCTATATTATTCCTTGGTTTGCAATAATAAACATTAATATGCGCAGTGGACGCTTGCTTATAAATGAAGGTGGTCATTTACTCACTTACTATGTCCTCAAAATGTGTAACAAAATTACATACAACGCGAAAAAAAAATGTTTTAAGCTTTAAGTAGCAGATGCGTTAGCATATATTTTCCTCCTCACATCGTAATTTTATATATGTTTAATAATATTTTAGACAATATGTCAAGATAAGCACCGGCCTCTCATTTTTTACGGTGTATATAGATGTTAAACGTAGTGTGTAATATGTGCTATTCTGTAAGTATGTTTGCTATTCTGTGAGGTTATCAGTAAACATACAAATATATAAACAGCAAGTATTATTAATAATGATAAATTGGCTTAAAATATGTATTGATATGTTTTGCATTTAAATATAATCTCTTAAAATACTTTATAGAATGACATGGCTAATTATTAAATATCACGTTTTATGTAATATATATACTGTGTATTACTCGTGATGAGACTTAAATAAAGAAATATCTGTCTACAAAATTCCATATAACGCGAAAAATAGAGGTAGAAGTTTTTTATTGTCTGTATGTTCGTCTACGACGAGCAAAAAACTTGACAAAGGAATAAAAAGGCGGGTTTAACCGTGCCCTTTGCTAAACAAGTTTGAAAGTATTTTAATTATTTTAATAAATGCCGTTTTTACAACGTCATTTACATTACGTGGTGACGTTACCGTTTTTATATAATAACAATTATGTTGTTGATATCTACATTAAATTTCTTTTTTATTGAATTTATATCTTGAATTCATATTTTATCCGTGCCCAAACGTTAAATAACTTTACACGAAATGATGAATGGTACGTATGACACATTTTAGAGGGGGTGGGGGTGGTGGTGGTGGTGGTGGTGGGGGGGGGGGGGGGGAGGGGGGGGGGGGTAAATATTACGACATAATGTATTAACATTTTTTGGCGGAATTCACAGCAGAATATAAACCAAAAGTAGTCTTTTCAGGAGTTGACAATACATTTTTAAATAAAACTGCAATTCTGTCTAGTCCATATCGTTTCAACCTGTTCTATGTGTTTTTTACTTAACCCACTTGCTGCGAGGGATTTCGCTTTCCCTTTCGTTACAAACGTTTTACTTATCCAATCTGTGTACGTATCAAACTATTTCTTTTCTTTTAAAATCCGTTGAATTTTATAGTTAAATTCTACTGCTGTTATAGCTGTTAGTTTGTCGGTGATATTGTTTGTAGTTTCTATTAACTCCACAAGTAATTTTACATCTCCAATAGCATTATGAGCGTCATATCATCTTTGACCAGTGCAGACTGACCATAGCCGCCATGATCGGTCCTATTCGGATATTCCGAACGGAACTGTTTCAGTGTGTCTGCAAAGCCTATTATTTTTAAACTGTATGTTTTAATGACTACACGAACGTATTAAAACTTTTGAATGAAGCTGTGCGTTATGAGCGACGATTATTGTTCTATGGGATTTCTGTAGCCAATCTATGAACATTTCTAGTGCCTTTTTAGTTGTACCGATTTAACAGGGGTCATTCTGTGATACATATTCATGCCATATATCTCTAAGTTCGTAACCTTTTACACAGGACGCGGAATGTTACCACTTGTAGAAAGCACGTATGTATCAAACCATTCCCCTTTCTCCAAGTCCATGGCTGCAATCTGTATAATATCAGGATCTATGCCTGAAAAGGTACGATACACTAAGGTTTGATTGAATAATTGAATGACTGATTAATTGATTGATTTATTGAATATTTAGCGTCATTTTATGCCATCGAGGGCTATCACCTAACCACTGTTTTCTCGTATCCTGAAAGGTTAACCAGTACTCGAGCACACCCCATCTCCGCATGTAACTGATAACTTGGCCTTTTGAATCAGCGGTAACAGACGAATGATAATGAGACTCAATGTCATGATAGATAAAAATTGTAATATGTACGTCGCATGTTGAAGATTGAGTTGATGCATGGATATGAGTATTGGTTTCGATATCCTGAAAGGTTAACCAGTACTCGAGCACACCCCATCTCCGCATATAACTGATAACTTTCCCACTGGTTTCTGTTGAGATGAACAACAGGGTAAGTTTATCAAGCGGGGTTTTGCCCCCCCCCCCCCCCCCCCCCCCCCCACCCCCCTTCATTTTTTTTGCATTTCTGTGTGATTTTTCTTTTCAAGTTTATAGTATTCATTTAAAATTATAACCTATATTATAACTGCTGTTATTATAACTTGTAGTTCAATCCATTTGCGTGTTATATATAAATATGTATTATCATGTGATGTTATTTATCTGTAACTATGTTAAAGCTAAACTAGAACCAGCGGTGACAGACGAATGATGATGCGACACAATGTCACCAATCATCACGGAGACTGTTGTCAGGCGGGGATTCCAACTCACAACCCCTAGAATGAAAATCAGACATGCTACCGACTGAGCTTTTTGGGTCCGGCTATACGCTAAGGAATGCAACTAAGTGTATAAGTGCGATATATAGTATATATATATATATATATAGATAGATATAGATATTTACATTATAACTTATCAATAATGCTTATAAATGAAAAAATTAAAAAGGTTGCACTCATTTATTCATTATCGTATTAATCAATTCACGAAATGATAGTTCCTTTATTAACATCTTCAATAATACAAACCAAACCCTGTTATTTCCAAATCAAATATTATATGCGAATCTACTTCAATGTTGTGCAATTTCCTTTACATCCTTTTCATCTATTTCACCCATATGATCGACACCGGCTTCATACGATGTTTCATGTGTCGTCTGTTCATAGCATCTCTCTTGCCCAAGCTGATGTCGTCGTTCTTGTGTGTTGATTGTAATCTGTAAAATAACCAGTGGTTCCCGTTTTTTATTCTGGTATTCCTTGTTCTTAGTCGTGAATTTTCCCGGCGATAGTTTGTGAATTTCGTTTTCCTATGACAAACGTTTAAAAATAATATACTTTTCAGTTACATCAATGTATAATATAAGCAGACTCTGGATATGTTGTCGGCCAGGATGATGGGATGAGGGTTGGGTGGGGTGGGGGGTGAAAATAAATCACCTAATTTTATTTCTGTTGTCTTCCAGATAAACATAAGTTCATCACGTCAATGCAAGTTTATCAGGCACATAAAGTCATTATGTAAAATGATACCTTTTGACCTGGATGGAACTGATTTTAACCTTAATGAAAATGAACAAAAACTAATTAAACAAAATACTGACATGATGCCAAACAGAATACCATTTTAGTGTCTAACATTATCAACTTTATGAATTTCGGCATGAAAAAAAACAAGGACTCGGTTTTTTTGTAATCCTCATTTGGTGAAGTTGATAATGATAGACACTTACATGGTATTCTCTATTTAACAGAAAAGACGTAGAGCCACCCAATAGCCCTGGTAAGAAGAAGCGTACAGTTTCTTAAACCATAATACAAAACGTGCGCTAAGTATAAGTCAAACAATATACAAACCTGTAACATATATGCCAAATCGCCGTTTGTTACAAATCTGCATATTTTTATATTTTAACTACATACAACTATCGGCACGCCCGCCGGTTCATTATTCATATTAATATCTTGTACGCATATAAAATAGAAACAACGGCTTGATTCTTATATCTACCTGTCTTATGAACACGTTTGTGTACATTTTATGAACTGGTGGTTGGTTAGGGAGAATTGCAATTCATTATCATTTCAATGTTATTCCGATAACGGAACAAAATTTAGGTCAGTTGATTTTTTATTAGATATTAGGTTATGCGAATTTGCAACCATGTCAATATTATTTTGCGTTTAGGCTAATTTATACGCATCATTGAAATTCCGCGAAAAATAAATCATAAAGTGATTTTTCAACTTATTAAACTAACAAAGTACGTGACTGGTTATAGCCTACCAACTGCTTCCATCTCTTCTCGAATTGCTTTATCGCACGACTTCTCTGCTACCAGTTCAAAGGACGAACCAATCTCCCTCTCTATTTCTTTAAACGATTTGTGGTGTAGAGGAGGGATGTTCAAAACAGCTACAACATAACTGATCTCACCTATGCCAGTATCTATCATAGCTTCAGAAATAATACAACTATATTATTAAGACAAAATGAAGAAAACAAACTCATTCAAAATGTAATACATTGATCATTATACAACTTGAGAAAAATGTGTCTTATTGCATTTGTAATCAACAGAACGTTCTTATTCAATCACAGAATTCGGAACTTCTATCCATGATTTATAAAAGATCTAAAAAATAGTTTACTATACATTTAAATGTATATATGTCTTTAATACATATTGCTAGAAGTTCTGATAGTTCCTATACAGCCTTCATCTGACTGTATAATGATAGATACATGTTACATTTTAATATGTATATTACTTTTATAATTATGTAATCAATAGAATATATTGACAGAAGTCTCAGCTATATACCTGCAGCTAATTTGTTGTTAACTTCAAACCATTTTACTGGTCCATTTTGCTCGTTTTGTATCTTTTTCCCGACATTCCAAACATTATACATTGTCACCTACATCGACATAATACTCGTATATAGGGGACGAGCCGAACCTAATGTTGAAAGAACTTGTGGCCCAACCCCATTTCATGTTGAAATAAAATATGTTTAAACTAATACTCGTATATATCACCATCATTATCATCCTGATCATCGTCATTGTATATTACCCCTGTATTAACACAATACCCATATGTATCACCATTTTCATCATCACCATCAAAATTATCATCATCAGTGTAGTGAATGTACATAGGTCACTTACAAATTCAGTCTCATTTAAAGAGGAATAAACCTGTTAAACTATTTTCGAAATCAGTTGTATATTTAGTATATACTGAAACTAGAATATGTACTTTTTTCTGCGGTAAATATATCATATATTTATATGTGATGTCGTAAACATGGCCATGTTCGGTCTTTTCGACGTCCCGATTTATAGCAGTAAAATCGTATACTTTTTTACCTCAGTTGAGTTTTACCTTATGAACATGACATATATCACCACGTACATTCGTCGGTTGTATTAATTTACAAATGCAAAAATTACGACGAACGACAAATTCTGAAAATACTAGCAAAAAGAAAAACGGCTTCTAATTAGAATTACCAAAAAAACAACCGAGTTGATTTTTTTATATCTCAAATCGGTATTGCAAAATATCAAAAGACATGTCTTCCTCTACTCTAAAGTCTTCTGCGGAACAACTCTGACTCTGAGTAGAACCGCCGTCCTTCCGCCAGTAACGTATCAACTTTCTCACATAAAGGTTTTGAACCGAACTTGACTCGATCTAACGATCTCAGCGACCCTTAGAGCGAATTAGTGGTCCGGTGATTAAGGCCTTGCACCTCGAACCCAGGGGTCGCATGTTCCATCCTCCGCTCATCCAGGTAAAAATACTTATCAGTCTTTCGGATGAGACTTAGATAAAAAACGAGGTCCCATGTATCGGTGCATAACACCGGATTGTAAAAGTACCAGGAACGCTACAAAAGGGTCTTCTGTATCTCTGCACTATCCTCCAAAAATCTAAATTTACTAATACTCTTCTGGAGTCACCGCCCATATAGGAAACCGGAAGCGACGATAAATAAACTTATCACAATCAAGTGACCCTGAGATAGCGACTTATACGATGAGTGTAAAGTTAGTAGGTAGTTGACAGTTGGTAGTTGACAGTAGGTAGTTGACAGTTGGTAGTTGAATATCCGAATAAACAACTACCGGCCAGTTGCCAGGTGGGGATTCGCATTCGTTATCATTGTCAAGATTTAATTTACATAATTTATCCATGTTTATGTTTAAAAATATAACTAATTAAAAACTGATTATCCGAATCCTCGACTGGCAGCTGGTTGGTAGTTGGGGTCAGTTTTGAATCGCCTTCTGGTCAATATACTCATTGTATTGAAGAAACAACGCGGCAATGGCGTTTTTTTATTGTTGTAAACTATTTTTTCTGAATTAATTCAATTAGTTGGTAGTTGGGATCCTTCTGGTGAGTATACTCGGTATATTGAAGAAACAACGCGACACGGGTGTCTTTATTATTATTTTAAACTGTTTTTCTGTTGAATTGAATTCAATCGAAAAACTGTTTATTACAATAAATAACACACCACAATCGTACATACTCGGCCAATTCCGTCATCCTTCGGTATTGGGATAACCGAATGAACACAAATACGGTAGGTTCCTCAATATACCAAGTATACTTCGAAACGCCCAACTGCGGATTCAACCAGTTGCCAGTTGGGGATTCAGATTATTTTTAAATCGCTGTTTTATTTTTAACAAATTAATTCAGCACAAATCATTTTATAATAATATGAAATAAGGCACTGCCTTAAAGGGGATTTATCAATTACAGTCACTGTATATGTAGATTATTTATTATCAGTGTGTCAGGATAAGATTTATAACTATCAAAATAATAAATTGCCATAAAGTTTAATAGAAAATATAGCATTTTTATCGTTTCATATATGGCCAAAATATGTAAGTCTGTTTGTAAGTCCATGTGCAAGTCAGCTCAAAGAAGTATATAGAATCTATGTAGGTCCTTGCTTGGATGGTGAATATTTGCTAACCATCAGTTACCAAAGATAAGGAAGGATTTGTTTAAACTTATCTATTTTTACTTCGATTGTATCACACAAGTTCTTACATCTTAGACAAATCACGCTCAAAGACTTCCTGGTTAGAACCAGTATTAAGCATACGGGAATGTGTCTTGCTCAAGGACACCACACATAGCCATGGCGGAGGATTGAACCCACGACCCTCTGATCATGGGTTTGGTGCTCTACCACTGGACCACGCGTTCCGCACAAAGAAGGATAACCAAGTAACCAGAAATAAAGACATGTTTTTTTAGTAATTCTTAAATTTTGATGTTATATATTTGCTGTAGTAATCTAGAGTGCCAAAAGACAAAGAAGGATAACGAGTTACCAGGGATAGAGACATTTATTTATATTTCTAATTTGAACTACAATGTGAAAAATTATTTAGCATAAATGTTTTTTTCTAGGATACCAAAGACATATAACAAGTAACCTCAGTTACCAAAGGTATATAACGGGATACAAATGGACTTACTTGTGCAGAGGTGCTACTTTTGTTTCAAATCCATTTTTGTTAAGGGAATAAATTGCAACCAAATATTTTTTATGTGTTTCATTATATATCAGTGTAACAGTCTTTTTAAGTGGTATACAGTAATACTTATTTTTTCAAATTCGGTTGAATCAGTATATTGTCAGTGATTTAATGTTTATGTCTCAGTTATTGTAAACAAACATAACTTGTGGTATTTCTCTGTTAGCTTCCTCTCTTCTGTTTTACTTACTTTCATTACTACATGATTGTAACATTTTGAGACTGGTTTTGAGTCCAACCTGGTTGTCTATATGTATTCAGGTAATAGTTCTAGTTGCCCCATTCTATTAGCATCATATAGCTTTAAGCCCATACCAATTGTATTGTTTTATCTATAATTATTACTATGCCAATTGGCTATGGGCACTCATGTGGTTGACATTGTATATACACCGTCTATTACACTTTTATTTAAATTTTGACAAATATAATGGAGTTTTTAGTTTGTACAACTTCGTGAGGGTGTCAAGTTCCCTACCAGGACTTGAACCTGGAGCTCTTTTCAAACAGAAAAGTGTGCTAGCTTACACTATAGAGATGTACCCCCGACACCACAAACCAAGTGTACATTATATTATCTGAATATGTGATAACTAAGATCACCCTTAAAAAATTGTTTGTTTGCCATTTCCAACCCATACCAGATAGGAGGTGGGTAGGTAGGTAGGGGACTTTTTTAATTTGCATCCAATCTGAAAATCCTTTTAAAGGATATGGACAGACTCTGAGAGAAAGGACTAGGCAAAGACCTAGAATATATTGAATGAACAACAATATTTTTTTATTGGGGATGGGGGGAAGTTAAGGTCAGTGCACTTCAACCATGTCGCTACAAAAGCTAGCTTAACAATAAGGCTGTTGTAAATGACCTATATACATTCACTACACTCCTCCCCTCTTTAACCTTTAGGGCTTATAAGCCCTCAGCTGCACAGCCTGTGGCCAGTTCCTGGCTATATCGAGTCCCATCCCAAGGAAAGAGAGATTGTGCAGACACAGGCTCGACGCCATTAAAGTAACAGCGGTCACCCATCTGAGTACTAACCCTATACTTCATTGCTGAACTTTCAATACAGTCAGTGCACTTCAACAAATACGCTATAATAGCTAGCTTAATATGTTGTAAGTGACCTATGTACATTCACTACACTTTCATTTACTTACCCGAATAAGGCACTGTGATGAAACCCAACCGGGAATGAAACTGGAGACCCCTGGATCCTGAAGCAATAATGTATCCTTACAATGGCGACACGATTTACCCCATACTAACAAATAAAAAAATACCCCTGCTAACAACTAGACTACCTTATCAATTTTAGCAGAGAAAATTATTTGAAACAACAAGGCAAGTCAAGTCATGTTATAAATACAGTATTGGTTCTTATACTGCCAAAAATTAACATTGTAAATGTAGACGACAAAATACCTTGAGCAAAGCTGCGAAGGTAAACAAACATAGACTGGCTGACTAAAGACATCATTTTTTGTCGGTGTTTAGGAAGTTGAGTCTTTACCAAACATTTGACACCTATGTAACATCAGAAGCACGGAGGGTTATTGGTATAGAAATGACAGATTCTGGCACCATGAAAATACATGATAATAGTGGGGAACCAGTCTCCATTCACACATTTGTCCAGAAACTTGGCAAATGGGTGGGAAAATGTTCTAATCATATTAGTGGCTCATTGACGATTTGATTTTCAAGTGCTGATTTCAATAAGTATTATTGCATTTATACTATTTCAGTATAATGTTTGAACAACTTTATATTGATAATATTTACCGTTATAGTTTTTGTTAAAAAAAAAACATAGAATAATTGACATTACAATTAACAGGATAATCATTTTCTATTGAAGCACAAATTGTGAAATTTGGAATTTTAATTCACATCATGTTTAAAAAATATTAAGAAAAAAGGGTGATTAAACTTCCTAATTGATTGATAAATGTTAGTATTCTTTTTCTTCTAATATGTAAAATAATGCAATGTAATTTTTTTATTGATGTGTTGAAGTTATTGCAACTTTGATAATGTAGTGATTGATATGCCTTATTTGACTGAGTATTTCTTATCATTTATTAACTTGTTTGCTTTATAATGTTTTAAATCTAACATGTATTGTACCTGTCACTTTAATAAATTAAATATATATCTGTACACTAATGCTGATTATTGAGTTAAGTTTGTGAAAAAATGAAATAAGACAAGAACATTCAACATTTAAAATAAATAAAAATATTATATGAAGTAAAGGAATTCAACTGTAACATTTTATTTCAACCTACTGCAGCCGTTTGAAATTGTTTGTATGTGACAATTTATCTTTCTAATGCGGATGCAGAATTACAAATTTCAAGCCAGTAATTATATACAGCTAGCAAATTTGACATCAACTCCATGTTTTGCAAGACCCAACTGATTATATATGGCAGAGTTTTATTAGAGGAACCCCTTGTTTATATATGAGAATGTGAGAAACATGTTTTACCACAAGTAACTGCCAGCATCAGTTGTATAGCTACATGTACGAGGTGTGTTAAAAAAATACATGGACTGTAATATTTTCAACATTTAATATTGCACATGAATAAAAATTATATCGACATAAAAAGTAATATTTCCTCCATACAATTGCCAAATTTCATATTGCTATTGAATACCATTATGTAGCAACATCGCTGGTAAATAGTGGAGCAGTCCGATGACTAAATCTGGGCTAGAGTACATACCAATTGATTTATTAAATATTTAGCATCATTTTAATGTCATTGAGGGCTACCAGACAATCTATTAACAGAACCACTCTTTGCTGGGATCCCAGAAGGTTAACCAGTACTCCAGCACACCCATCTCTGCAAGTAACTGATAACTTCCCTGCATACTAGTTGCGACTCTTTGTGAGGGGTCAGAATAAAATCCTTACCAAGCGATTAAGATGTATTTTACTAGGGCTCAACTGGACAGCGTAAACAAGGGCATGAACATGAACAGCTGGGCCAATTAGCTCAGTTGGTAACCTGTCCATCTATCAATCCAGGGGTCGTGATATAAATCACCACCTGGCAACATTCTCCATGATGACTGATAAATGACATTGTGTCTCATTATCATTTATCTCTCAATGCTGATTCAAGTGGAAAAGTTATCAGTTACATCCTGAGATGGGGTGTGCTCGAGTACTGGTTAACCTTACAGGATCCCAGGAAACAGTGGTTAGGTTTACTGGTCATCTGTTAACCTCAATAGAATAAAAATGACACTAAATATTCAATCAATCAATAAACATGAACATACACCATTATTTAAGCAGACAAAGATTTTCATATATTTTTACCAGGAACAAAATTTTCATCCTACACCCATTTTTTTGCCTTTATTAATTTATAAATACCTCCTAGTATGGCATTTTTTCCCTAAAAACATCGTACTATGACATACTCATTCTAAATACTATGATATTCTTGCACTACTATAGAAAATAGACTTGAATAAAAAATCTTGAAAAAATTACAGTTGTATACAAAGAAAAAGTATCTTTCATGAGATTTTCTGTGCATATGAAAAATTCCTACTTCAGAAAACTGTTTTGACCATAACTCTGTAAAGCCTTGTTGCCACCAAAACAATTATCCCTCGCGAGGGAATTTTCCATCTGCACCTCAATGATGTGTAAATGCAAGTAAAACTGATTGTTGTGTTTCCCTCTAAAAAGTTCACTTACAAAGCATGTTGGTCAGTTGTATACAACAGAAAGATAGGAACTAATGACTGAAGGGAGGTAAATCTAAATAAAAGCAAGATGGAATCATTTAGTCTATGAGTTTATTCCATTATTTCATAGAAGGTAAAGTTTAGAAGGCAAAGTATAAGTTTAATAACAGTAAGATTATACATAACAGTTGATACTTTGTTTTTATTTTTAAAATAAAAGTAACGGTAGTCATAATTACTAAAGTCATAAAAACACCAGATCAAAGTTTGTTGTGAAAATAAAAGTTCTTGCGGCTTCGATAAATCACACTCAAAAGTCTTCCTGGGTAGAACCAGTACTAAGTAGTTATTATACCAAATTTATATAGCACTTTTCATGCATGCGTGTTCAAGAGTGCTTTACAGAATAAAATATATATGCGATCCAATATAAACAATTAAAGATATACAATGTACAAAACATTTACAAACAGGAATAAACACTTGGAACAGATTTTTAATGATTTAAACAGGTGTTTTAGGGCCATATGAAAGTCAGAACATAGATATGCTCTTACCATTTTGATGTTTGTAAAAACACTCTTAAAATTAAGACATTTTATTAAAGCAAACATTCATAATGTTGATTGCAGGCTGATTAATCATGCAGATGTGATAAACCGATCAACAAATAATCAATAATGTTGTATCATTTAAAAATTAAAAAAATGTTATGGTTGTGTAGATGCTATGGTCTGTTCAAAGAAAGAATGAATGAAAGAAATGGGTTTTACGGCATACCAACACATTATAGGTTATTCAATGCTAACAGGAAGGAAAATTCCAGGTTCACCCTATATGTACAAAAACAACAAATTAAGATTAAAACAAAACATCAACAAATAAATATGTAGAATGAACCTAGAACCTTTATACCTGCAGAACTGCAGAGTTTCAGCAAATTCTGTTGTATTACTCAAATTGTCGCTTCTTACAAGATGCATGAGCCACATTCCTACGCTTCCTCGCACCTTTTCACTTTGCGAACTGAAGGAGCATCTGGGCAGCCAATGGTTCAACACAGTCTGTTAATTAAAGAGAGAAATATTTGATAAACTGTTCAGCACAGAATGGTTTAGAATCGTTTATGAAAAGTGGGTAAAACACCATAGATGGTATGTTGAGCATAACGGAGAATATTATGAAAAGGAGAGACTTTTATGTCGACGTCATGTAAATATGGTCATGACCTGCGCTGCATGCTGGTTTGTTAGTGTTTAAATTCATGTAAAATTGTTGTTTATATAATTATATAAACCTTTGTAAGTTTGTGACAATGCACAAATATGATGTATAAAATGTATGTGAAAGTTTTCTAAAATTTAACTTATTACTTCCCGCTATAAAGAACATGTCACATTGTTTTGGGACCACCCTCGTACACATATATAACAATACACACAAACAACGATACACACATATAACAATACACACATATAACAATACACACAAACAACAATACACACATATAACAATACACACATATAACAATACACACAAACAACAATACACACATATAACAATACACACATATAACAATACACACATATAACAATACACACAAACAACAATACACATATATAACAATACACTCAAACAACAATACACACATATAACAATACACACATATAACAATACACACAAACAACAATAAACATATATAACAATACATAACAAAAATCATAACACTGATGCAATCAAACTAGAAAACACTAAACATTTAAGTTTGTTGAACTGTCCTGCTCCTCCTGACCTGGGTAACACGTCTGTAGAGATCTTCTTCAGGAGGCTGGTCCCCAACAACTGGTTGGATCAATAGCTGAAATAAAGGTAAATTGCAGTAATTAGTATTTGCATGAATCACATCGCTCTTCACCAGTTATTATTTTTTATTAATTCTATTATTTATCATTTTTACCTATATATAAACATAAATTTATAATAATTACCTGTACCAGGATTGGAAGATTCTGGCATGGTATCATCTTGCTCACGAGGCGAACCAGACATTCAACGTTGGTGGCCACATTGGACAGGTGGATTATCAATGAGTAGAATGCTGGTGCAACTATAATCTTAACATTCAGATGTCAGTGACAGCCTGAAATCATAGAGACCAAAATAAGCATGTGATTATGTGCATAAAATCCAAAATTCCAATATGTATGTGTATTACATATGTATGTGTATCATATATATGTATGTGTATCATATATATGTGTGTGTATCATATATATGTGTGCATATTGTATATATGTATGTGTATCATATATACATATGTGTATCATATATACAAATGTGTATCATATATATGTATGTGTATCATATATATGTATGTGTATCATATATACACTTTCATTTATTGACTTGCAGAATATGGAATTAAATGAAAATTCATTTAAAATAAGAGTTTACGAGTTATTAAAACAATCAATCCAAACTTGCATTTACCAAATATCTATACTGAAGTTTCCTTTTGATCTATGTGTAGTGAAAACGTTACAACATATGGAGAAAACAAGAAAGTTAAGAACAGTCACAAGGGTGTTTGTGATTTAGCAAAAAACATACACAACAGCATCAAAGAGCACAATAGCTTTGTGGGTCAAGCTTGCACTAAATTTGTCAGGAATAGATATAACAATGTTTACAGCACAAAGTACAAGGGGGGCCATCCACAAGTGCAGCATGTATGAAAGTGCCTGTAGACAATGGGATCCATACTGGGGGTTTGGTTAATGACTACTTTCGGAAATTCTATAAGAGACCAGTTGGTATTAGCAAATCTGTGCTACATGTATATTTGTTTCTCATTTACTAATTTTTCACCAACAGTCTACTGAGAAAGCTTTAACATATTCCATCTAAAATTAGAGTCTAACTATATTCTGCAACAAAAGGGTGCATCACTGTCTATGAGAAATAAAAGCACAACTGCTACACCGAGTGTAAGTAAGAAGCACAACTGCTACACTGAGTGTAAGTAAGAAGCATGAATGCTTTACCGAGTGTAAGTGAGAAGCATGACTACTACTCAGAGTGTAAGTTAGAAGCATGACTGCTACACTGAGTGTAAGTTAGAAGCATGACTGCTACACTGAATGTAAGTGAGAAGCATAACTGCTACTCAGAGTGTAAGTTAGAAGCATGACTGCTACACTGAGTGTAAGTTAGAAGCATGACTGCTACACTGAGTGTAAGTTAGAAGCATGACTGCTACACAGAGTGTAAGTGAGACGTATGACTGCTACACTGAGTGTAAGTTAGAAGCATGACTGCTACACTGAGTGTAAGTGAGAAGCACGACTGCTACTCAGAGTGTAAGTAAGAAGCACGACTGCTACACAGAGTGTAAGTTAGAAGCATGACTGCTACACAGAGTGTAAGTAAGAAGCATGACTGCTACACTGAGTGTAAATTAGAAGCATAACTGCTACTCAGAGTGTAAGTTAGAAGCACGACTGCTACTCAGAGTGTAAGTTAGAAGCAGGACTGCTACACAGAGTGTAAGTTAGAAGCATGACTGCTACACTGAGTGTAAGTGAGACGCATGACTGCTACACTGAGTGTAAGTTAGAAGCACAACTGCTACACTGAGTGTAAGTGAGAAGCACGACTGCTACTCAGAGTGTAAGTTAGAAGCACGACTGCTACACAGAGTGTAAGTTAGAAGCATGACTGCTACACAGAGTGTAAGTTAGAAGCATGACTGCTACACTGAGTGTAAGTTAGAAGCACAACTGCTACTCAGAGTGTAAGTTAGAAGCACAACTGCTACACGGAGTGTAAGTAATAAGCACGACTGCTACACACTCTAGTGTAAGTAAGAAGCATGACTGCTACGCCGAGTGTAAGTTAGAAGCACGACTGCTACGCCGAGTGTAAGTTAGAAGCACGACTGGTACACCTAGTGTTAGTTAGAAGCACGACTGCTACGCCAAGTGCAAGTTAGAAGCATGACTGCTACGCCGAGTGTAAGTTAGAAGCACAACTGCTACGCCGAGTGTAAGTAAGAAGCACTGCTTCACTGAATGTAAGCATGACTGCTACACTGAGTGTAAGTTAGAAGCACAACTGCTACACTGAGTGTAAGTTAGAAGCACAACTGCTACACTGAGTGTAAGTAAGAAGCAAGACTGCTACACAGAGTGTAAATTAGAAGCACGACTGCTATGCTGAGTGTAAGTTAGAAGCACGACTGCTACGCTGAGTGTAAGTTAGAAGCATGACTGCTACACTGAGTGTAAGTTAAAAGCGTAACTGCTACTCAGAGTGTAAGTTAGAAGCATGACTGCTACACTGAGTGTAAGTAAGAAGCATGACAGCTACACAGAGTGTAAGTTAGAAGCATGACTGCTACGCTGAGTGTAAATTAGAAGCACGACTGCTACGCTGAGTGTAAGTTAGAAGCACGACTGTTACACAGAGTGTTAGTTATCTATTTGAGATGGTGGATATTAGATATCACTTTTTTCACTTTTCTTTACTTTTCCTTTCCTTCATTTTTCCTCCTTAGCTGTTTTGTATCCCCATTCACATTTCTTTCTTTCTCGAACAATACTTTTCTCAGGCCACCATCTCAAGTACAGTTTTACAGTATGGAATTTAGTGAAGATGTTCTTGTGAAGATTGTTGTTTTAAATCCACAAGCGTATATGATTTTTAGGTACATTTGTACTTATGTAGATGCATACTGAACATATCTTACAACTTATCCTCCTCATATTCTTCATCTGAGTTTTGTAAAGTGTGTCATCTAAAGGTGTGCATATGTGTAAGTTGTGATGTATCAAAACTACATACATATATATTTACCCATATGAGTAATAAAGAAAATAAGAACACTGATATGTTGCAAATGCTATATTTGGATGACGATATTTCAACTGCAATTGGTAGCTATTTTATGAATATTTTCACTCTTATTGAAGTAATAATTTTGCAAGGAATCTTCTTTTGCTATTATCAACCAAATACACTCAAATATTATGTCACAAACACACGAATTGATAAATTAAACTGACATAGGGTTGTCCAGACCTAGAACTATCCTCTAAATCCTGGGTGCCGAGCAAGGAATCTTCTAGCTTCTACCATTTTTAAGTGCTTCTTGTAGAGACCTGGACGGGGATAGAGTCTACAACCTCCAGCGTACAAGGCAGATGCTCTACTGTGAGACCAAGGTTGTGCTTCTTGTAATGACCTGGATGGGATAGAATCTACAACCTCCAGCATACAAGGCAGATACTATACTGTGGGACCAAGGTTGTGCTTCTTATATTTTCATAATAACATCATGAACCAATTACAAAGAGTTTTTGCAAATATCATAAATAAATAGAGAATCTTCTTTCAGTGCACTTTTATTATTGAATTCATTAAATGAGTTGGCAAAAATATGATTTTTCTCTTCTTATAGAGATGACCTGGTAAATAATTTCCCTGAAGTATGTGGTAAAAAGAATCTTATTTCTGTACTAATTTATTATTGAGTTTATTAAAGGTAATAAAAAGTATTCAAGATTATTCTCGGATCTGATTAACTCAGTCAGTAACACACCTGATTATCAATCCAGGGATCGTGAGCTCAAATCCTCACCCAACAACAGTCTCCACGATAACTGATATACGACACTATGTCTCATTATTATTTGTCTCTCACCTCTGATTCAAGTGGGAAAGTTATCAGTTACTTGCGGAGATGGGGTGTGCTTGAGAACTGGTTAAACATTTTTAGGATCCCAGGAAACAGTTGTTGGGTTAACTGATAGTCTGTTAGCCCTTGATGGCATACAAATTATGCTAAATTTTCAATCAATACTCTCTACACTATTTCCAAATACTGCCATCTATCCAAGTCGCTTTTTATTACCTCCCATATCTTTGAAGATGCTCCTGACAAGCAAAAATAATGAAAAAAAAATAAAGTAGAAAAAGGGAGATAATTACAGTGTATGTCATTATTCAAGAGAGAGTTATGAACCTTTCACTATGCACTTCCACACATTATCCATGTTGCAAGTGTCATCAGTTCCCTTCAGTACTTTATACAACAATTTTTCAGCTTCATTCTCATCTTCACAGACCTGCCTCAACAATGTTGTTGTTGTATGGTGTTTAGCGTCGCTTTCAAAATTTTTTCAGTCATATCGCGACGGTGTCTACTTGAGACAGTATTCTAAGCGCTGTCACACTGGAGAATCATGCCGCAGATACATGGTATGATACCCCACACAGTCACATTATACTGACACCAGGCCGACCAGACCTAGAACTCTCCTCTAAAGGCTGAGCGTCAAGTGAGGAAGCTTCTAGTACCATTTTTAAAGTCTTTGGTATGACCCGGCCGGGGATTGAACCCACGACCTTCCACATGCGAGGCGGACACTCTACCACTAGACCATGCTGCAGTCTTGCCTCAACAAAGTTTCATCTAGTAGACACATGGCGCAACACTTCCATGTCAGATTGTAATTTAGACATCAGACAGAATTTCATAGTCCTAAGAAAATTCTCTTCTAAAAACGACGGCAAATTAACAGAAATCTCTCACCCATGGAGAGAAAATGAATAAAACACACAATGTCTCACATGTGAAGTGGAAAATCTTCTAAGTCACTGTAGGACATTACCAATTCAAAAATTAATTAGAAGATTTGAGATTCCAACTGTAACATTGAGTTCAATATGTATACATTTGTAACACATTGTTACACATTTTAACAACCAACATTCTTTATTGTATATGAATCCCGTGTATGGTATAGTAGAGGATATTTATGAAAATTGGGGACAAAATTCCCACAGAAATGAATTTTGGTGTATGTACTATATTATATGTGTCTAACAGCATACTAAATGTATAGAAAAAATATCATGATGCAAAATATCTATTTTGGGGGTAAAAAGTTAAAAATATATTAATGAAACTGTGAAATTCTGGATATGGGCCATAATATCAATCCTTACCATCTGAAGAAGTAAAAAACTTGACATGATAGTAGATAGGTATATTATGCAAGATATAGGCTAATGATACATTTAAGATAATCCAGAATGGCGACCAATATCCAAGATGGCCGTCACAAAATCATTTATTCCATATTCTTTAAAAGAATGTAAAAATCATGAAGAGATTAACATGACGCTTGGTCAGTATTTTAGCAGCTACATATATTACATATTGAAACTCTCAATGGTGTTTTAAAAACCAAATCTAATATGGCGGTTTAAATCTAAGATGGCCACCACAAAGTCGCCATTTATTCCATTTTTTGTAAGAATTTAACAATATGAGAATAATATAACACTTGAGCAGATAGATACATAATATATTTTACACTTAAACTCTCATTGGTATTCTTACAAACCCACCATGGCTTCAAAAAGCCAAGATGGCTGCCAAAATATCCTTCTATAAGATTATAAGTTGAATGCAAATATATTTTACTTGCATTGTAACTAAATTTCATTTTGTATGTGTTTCTATTACTACTATTATTCAATTGCATAATCAAGACGGATTGAATTTCACAGCTGACTCCTTCGCATAACTACATTCAAGGCTCTTTAGGAGGTGCATATATTCCTTTTACAATCACTGTAGCATGTGTATCACACCACCTTTAAAATATGCGCTGGAGCTAGATCTTCTGTAGCTGTCACTGGGAATAGTCTAGTTCCCATACCCAGTCCAGTGGACTCAGTACAGTTGCAGTCCTGTACGTGCAGGTACACAGGCGATCTGTGCTGCATCAGAGGTTGTAGGTTGGAAGCAGTTGTTTAGGATCAATAAGTAAAATTGTATTTTTCGCTACCTGTTCTGCAAGCTAATTTGTAAACTAATTTGTAAACTGTGGTCGTCACTTTAACAAAGGTACACGAGAGCTTGTTCTCCATATTTTATTATATTCTCGTTTGACACCTCCATTGGTTGCCTATGAAACACAGAAGCAGCCAGGCGAAACATTTCACTCTTTTCAAATGCTTTCAGAAAACCCCTTTATACTATTTAAAAATGGTATCGCATCCAAGAATAGCATACAGGAATACAATGTTCCTACACACATCATGTCCAAGATGATGCTGCAGTCATTGAATGTCCCATGACACTCCTTCCTAATTAAAAGTTAGAGGTTGAAAATACATTGACAAAGATTGTTGCGATGCATAGTTAGTAACATAGGAGTACTAACAGGTCATCTGAATCGTGTATATTGGAACAAGGGCCACCGTTAGATTTCATGGCATTTGTTAGTGCGGGTTTGTCTGCTTCTTGCTTTTGTCTTGAAGTTTCAAACAATGCTGGTGGATGTGTGTATAACTCATACATTAATGGTAGATCAGTTTTGTCTTTGTTCTGTTGGATCCACTTTATAACTAGAACAAATGCTGTATATCGATCTTTGTCACATGTCCGTCAACTCTGAATGCCTTTTTGTACAACAGAAACTTTCTTCTTGGTGTGAATTATTTGGCTGACCAATTTGGTTGGCTTGATCAGCATTACTGTCATTTGACTTCACTTGTTATACTTTTAGATCACTCTCAGTTTTGAATGTATTTCATTCATACAGATACTTAGTAACCACTTCTGTGTAATTTCTTTTCTGATTGCGCATTGATGTATGTGTATATTTTTGTTGATCACTTGAAGTATACATTTTCCCAGAAAATTTCACCAAGACTTCATTCATGGTTAAAGTCGCTGATCTTGACAGTACCCATACATCTCTTTGTACCTCATTTTCCTCTTGTCAACAATTCCCATGCACTTTTCAAACTTATCATTAACATTTGCTTAAGTATCAAATTTGTGGATAGCCCAGCCCAGTACCGATCACTTCTTCTAACAACATGAAACCCTTTCATAAAATATTCATGGAGCTTGAGGATTGTTTTCTGCAAGGCAGTCATTTTCACTTAGTGCAAATATACTGTCTTGGCATGCAAGCTATGTCCAGACACTGTAAAGTAAGATAACATTGTCCTAAATGTTTTTAGATGTAGTTGCCCATTTGCTCAGCCAGCATGAAAGACCTCAGTTCAATATATTGCAGGTATTTTATCACAATATGTATTCATTATTTCGAGGGCTTGGCGCAAAACTATTGTAACTAGGTTTTTGCAAATTGTTCAGGAGAAGGAAAAAACTGTTTTTTATATTCGTCTTTAGATATTTTTGCAAATAGTTTTCAAATTCAAATGAAAACTGCATTACTTACATTATTAACAAGTGTTATGAATTAAAGCTTTAGTATTACTTGATTTATTTGTAAAAGTTTGAGTTACAATAGTGTTGCGTTGAAAATTCAATAAAACTGAATTTATATTTGGTGCAAAACTATTGTAACTCAAGTTACAATAGTTTTGCACCAAGTTTTACGAGATAAATAATTAATTTCTAAGTTTAAAAATATTGTAACTCAATATAAAACTGTTTAAAATTATGTTGTTATTAATCCAAAATCAATTTTAATTCTATTAAAGTTTAACACAAACATATAAGAAGTATTGGAAATAAAGAAAAACATATACAAAAGTATATAAAGTTGTATTATTTATGTTTTAGCCTATAAATACAATAATTTTGATAGTTCTCATGTTAACAAACAATTAACCTATGTCATTAACATTATAAAGCATAATATTTCAGTTATGAAAGTATTAAATTATGTTAATATAAGTAAATATATAAAATTATATTTCCAAATTAGTATTTAAATTGTGTAAATTTATATAGTATGCAGATACTATCTGGACCACAACATAATAGTAACTAACTGTCATGTTAAAGGATGCGACATTTTGATATTAATAACCAGTAAATATCAAACAAGATAATAAAACTGTTGTTTTCAGTCTTATAAAAAATATTGGTGAATTTTTACCTAGGGTGCAATAGGCAGTTGAGATCAAATTGCATACTACATGATTGTTTTGGTTAAAACCTCATTTATAGACAGACAAATAGACAAAAAATAAACCTGTGTTTTATTCAGTTAAAAATTTGGAAAAATTTAAACAAGCAGTAAGTGGGTACTGTGCCCCATGGGCCGACTATACCAACATCACTAACAACTGTACCATCTACATTTGTCATACTGACTCCAATTCCAACTGCACCTTCAAAATCCATCATACCAAATTAATAACACCTTTTAGTCTTCATACATGTACCAACTCCACCACCATGGTACTGTACCCTTTACACCCACAAACTAACATCATTATACCCACTGTACCCTATACAACCACCATACAAACATCATCAACTTTACATTCTACATCTAGTATACTAGCACCATTTTCAACTACATCCTCAACATCGTCCAAACCAAATCCATAAGACACTGATTCTTTATATTCATTACATGTATCCACTCCATCGCCATACCAACTCAACTATCCACTGTACCTTCAACATCCACCATACCAACCCCACTTCCCATTGCATCCACTACTTCCATCATACTGACCTAATTAACCACTGAACCATTACACCCACCAATCCAGTACCATTATCCACTGTACATCTACATTCACTTTATGAACTCCAATGTTCCCTCTACATTACTTCAGTATATAGGTAATGTATTCTCTCTACCAACCATTATCTATAATACCAACCAGAACCTCATTACTTACTGTACCCTCTACACCCGCCATTCAGACTCAACTACATACTGTACCTTTTACATCAACAATACCAACATCACTACCCACTGTGCCCTAAACATCCACATACCAAATTCATTACTCACAATCCACATTATATCAACATCACTACCCACTTTACCCACTGCACCATACCAACATCGCTACCGTCTGTTTCATGGACACTACATCCACCATACCATCTCAACTCTTCACTGTTCCTTCTACATCCTCTATAATTCTTTACTTATTTCACTACTCACAACCCCCTAAATATCAACATCACTACCCATTGCAACCATTACATTCATTATACCAACTGCAACACCACTACTCAATGTCCACTCTGCATCCATATAACTACTCGCTGTACTAACTACATCCACTATACCATATCAACCATCTTAATCACCCATTGTTCCCTTTACACCCATAATACCAACTATACTACTAGCTTTAATATCAATACCCACCATACCAACTACACTACCAGCTGTACACTTTATATTCGCATTACCAACTACACAACTAGCTGTACCCTCCACACCAAGAATACAAACTACACTACCAGCTATACCCTCCATACTCACAATACCAGCTACACTACCAGCTGTACCCTTCATACTAACATTACCAACTACACTACCAGCTGTACCCTTTATACTCATATTACCAACTACACTACCAACTATACCCTCCATACTCACAATATCAACTACACTACCAGCTGTTCCCTTTATACTCACATTACCAACTACACTACCAACTATACCCTCCATACTCACATTACCATCTACACTACCAGCTGTACCCTTTATACTCACATTACCAACTACACTACCAACTATACCCTCCATACTCACATTACCATCTACCCTACCAGCTGTTCCCTTTATACTCACATTACCAACTACACTACCAGCTGTTCCCTATTGTCTACACCCACCATATCAACTATACTACCAGCTGTACTGTCTACGACTACGATACCATCTACACTACCAGCTGTACTCTCTTCACCCACCATACCAACTACACTACTAGCTGTACCCTCAACATCCACCATAATAACTACACTACCAGCTGTACCTTCAACACCCACCATACCAACTATGCTTCCAGTTGTACCATCCACACCCACTATATCATCTATGCTACAAGCCATACCCTCTACACCCACCATACCAACTACACTACCAGCTGTACCCTCAACACCCACCATACTAACTACACTACCAGCTGTACCCTCAACACCCACCATAGCAACTATGCTTCAAGTTGTACCCTCAACACCCACTATACCAACTATGCTTCCAGTTGTACCATCCACACCCACTATATCATCTATGCTAAGAGCCATACCCTCTACACCCACCATACCAACTGCACTACCAGCTGTACCTTCTACACTCACAACACAAACAATGCTACCAGCTGTACCCTCTACACCAACAATATCAACTACATTACCAGCTGTACCCTCTACACCCTATATATCGACTACACTACCAGCTGTAATGTCTACACCCACTATACCCACTACACTACCAGCTGTATCATCTACATCCACAGTACCAACTACAGTACCAGCTGTACCCTCTACACCCACACAACCAACTATAGTACCAGATGTATCCTCTACATCCACCATACCCTCTACACTACCAGATGTACCCTCCACACCAACACAACCAACTATAGTACCAGATGTACATCTACCATACCCACTACACTACATGATGTACCCTCTACACCCACACTACCAACTATAGTACCAGATGTACCCTCTACACCCACACTACCAACTATAGTACCAGCTGTACCCTCAACACCCACCATACCAACTTCATTACCAGCTGTACCCTCTACACCCACCATACCCACTACACTACCAGCTGTATCCTCTACATCCACAATACCAACTACAGTACCAGATGTACCATTTACACCCACACAACCAACTATTGTACCAGATGTACCTCTACATCCTACATATCCTCTACACTACCAGATGTACCCTCTACACCCACACAACCAACTATAGTACCAGATGTACATCCACCATACCCACTACACTACAAGAGGTACCCTCTTCACCAACACAACCAACTATAGTACCAGATGTACCTCTACACCCACACAACCAACTATAGTACCAGATGTACATCCACCATACTCACTACACTACCAGATATACCTTATTCAACCACACTACCAACTATAGTACCAGATATACCCTCTACAACCATTATACCCCCTATACTACCAGCTGTACCTTCTACACCCACAATACCAACCACAGTACCAGCTGTACCCTCTACACACATCAAATTAATTCTGAGAAACCAAGGTTTATTGATATCTAAAATATATTGTTTTGGTTCTTTAACAGCCATTTTAAAATAATTAGATACAGTGTTGACTTCTAGGACTGATATATTAAAAAGAATAATACTGAGTGTACCAGGTAATTAGAATAATATCTCATTTTGGAAGTTTTCAAAAGGGATATATTGGTTAAGTAAAATTATAATTGGTATACATTAAAAGTATGTTGAGTAATATTGTTCGATTGGACGGCCTTTTTATTATAAAAAAAATGCAAACCAAACAATTCACTGCAAATTTTAATAATCAGATTTTTATGGCTCTTTTATAGCACAATTAATTATTAATCATCGATTTCATTGTCACTAACGTCCAAATCAATAAAACATTTAACATACTCATCTGACTAAATTACTTTATTATCAAATTAAAATGTTTTCAAAGATGAGTAAAAAAAAAAAAAAAAAAAAAGTCTCTATACCTGTATTTCTTCAAAATCTTGCTAGATTTTTCTGAACTATCATTTGAAACTAATGTATTGCAATATTCTTGGACTAAATAAAAGTGTGGTTATACAAGATAACTGGGTTTAATAAAATTTAAATTCAAGTTACAATAGTTTTGCACCAATATAAATAAAGGTCTCCAAGATATTATTTGGTGCAAAACTATTGTAACTCAAGTTACAATAGTTTTGCGCTAAAGAATTAGTGTATTTGAGATACAATATTTTCACCAAAAGTGAATATCTTCAAAGTTATTTAAAATATCAGGACCAAATTTTAACACAAGATGCACATTGTAAAACTACAGTAATTTATGCAAAAAAACGATTTTTGGAAAAAACGGAGTTACAATAGTGTTGCGCTGAGCCCTCGATTTCATGATCTGTGCATGGCGCTATTATACTAATATCTCTTGTTGATAGTGTCAAACAGTTTGAGATCAAAATCCAAGTCAGCATCATTCTGATGTGAAATCCCATTCATGGCCACTATCTAGTATTTTCAGAAACTGCATAATTGATCGTTTCATCAGATTACAATTATACTGTGACTGTCGCACGCCGCCTTTGTGATGAGCTATATGCAACTTGTGTTTGACAGTCACTTTCTCCTTGCTCTATGGCTTTCACTGGGCATTGTCCTTCTCCAAGACATGCTTCACTTTCTTTACCATCTGATTCACCACTCAGTTTCTCGCTGATCAGGTCAATATGAGACACGGCACAGAAGCAGTGAGGTGCTGGAAAGCCGTATGGAAAGTCCATGGTCCCTTAATGTTCTAGCTTCATTCTTTCTCGTAAGCATAAGTAACCATAAGATATACTGATTTTTCGGCATGAACTGTTACTAGCATTTCCTGGAGTTAAAGAGTTATTCAGTATATGTCCAGTAGCACCTAGAAAGCTCATTTCTGTGTGAAATTACCCTAATCTAACAACAGTCTTGCTCAGTTCAATATGCATATTGTCACTTGGGTTGAGATTGATCATGGGCATCATCATCATAAGATACTACTGAGGACTGACCGAGGTATTCACCAGGGGTATTAATCATTTACATGGCGATAGGAATTGTCTTTATGTTTTTATATAGGTCACCTCATAACTTCAAATAGCTGTTCATAACAGATGTGACCCTCTTCTAAGATTCGTTATGATTCGTTAAAATACATGGCCAAAATGGAGCGGGTTTGGTTTCCTCCTATATGGCTATATAGTGAAAACTTCAATCTAAATCTCACTCAGGTGAGTGATATAGGGTCATCTTGGCCTCTTGTTATATTTATTATTCCAGAAATTGTTCCCATGAATCATCTGTTGTGACAATTAGTTCACACTTGGATATTTTCACTTCTTCAGATGAACAGTGTTGATGTTACGGGCGGCATGGTTTCGTTTATGTTTTTCAACTTTTTACCCATGAAATTGGTATTTCGTATCATGATACTTTTCTATACTTTTAGTATGTTGTTACACATATGTGATATAAATCATACACAAAATATCGTTTCTGTATTTTGTCCTTTATTTGCCATTTCGGCTGTGAATACTCTCTACTAGTATACACTCACCATGTAATAGTCTCTGTAACATTTGGAGGGCCTCAGTGAACAATCCAAGGTCTGCAAGTACACTTCTCTGTAGGTCACTGCTTATGAACATGGCGAAGAACTGATTCAGCGGCAGGACCTGCACAGGAGTTTGACACACATGGTGGATTAGCATTCTACCATTAAAGACTGTGTGTAAAAATTGGGGCAGTAATGTAAAGGGTAGTGTGTTGGTTGCTCTCGCCAGAGGTTGCGAGTGTGATCCCAATCTCAACCCATTGCCTTTCAAAAACAACACTCAGTTTTGGTTCTAACTAATGAGCGGACTCACGAGCAACTCACGCAAGCTGTGTGCTTTATTCGCATTGGGAGCCAAAATAAATTAGTATAAACTAAAGACTGTATCGTTAATGTATCACTATATCATCAAAACAGATCTGAGCAAAATTGCATTGTGTTGTTGCATGGGTGTGACAAGGTCAGCTATGTATTGTACTCTAGTAAAAATAGCTTAAACAGTTTACAGAGATGCATTCAATTAAACCGTAGAGCATAATTATGTTCTCATGAATTCCAGTTGATTTATTTTGTTTTAGTTCAATTCAGAATGAAGCCAAAAAGATTTTTCAATTGGTTTCCTGGATAAAACCAGTACTAGGTTTTGTTGATAACAGACCATTGGGCTGAGGTTCGGCGGATCAAACCTGTGGCCTATGGTGTGAGTGTCAATACTCTACACACACACACCCACTTCCCATTTGGGTAAAGCAAGTTGGGGGAATATGGGGAAAGTGATCTGGCAACACTTGTTACAAAACATGGATTTCTTCATTATATATACAACTTATATTCACATGTCAGTTATCAGAACATATATATCATACAATACATTATTTATGATTTATTATATGTTTTGTTATGTATCAAAATACTGAGGATAAATTTAAATGTATGAGTTTATCAATAAATGTGTATTATAATATTTTCTTGTCACCAGATAAAAATACATTGCTATTTGATCACATGTTTATACTGCTTAGATACAAGTTAAAGGAAATTATTCACTAATTTAAATTCATAGAATTATTACTTCTTAATGTTTTTGTTGTAGACATGTATATAATATTAATTTGGAACAACTCTAGTAAAGCAGATTTAATAGGAAACATTTACATAAAAAATATAAAATCATAGACTCATTGCAAACCGTTAGTGAAGCGCATGGTCAAGGGATAGAGTATTGAACCCAGGATCAGATGGTCATTGGTTCGATCCGCACCCACAGCTATGTGTAGTGTCCTTGAGCAAGACACTTTTTCCACATATGCTTAATACTGGTTCTACCAAAGAAAAACTTCAAACGTGATTTATATAAGTTGTAATAACTTGTTTCACAATCGAAGTAAACTAATCAAGCTTATACTATTAACCTTGAAGAGATATCCAGATAGGAAGCAGCATTTTGTTCTCAACCCTAGGTCAGAGGGCAAAATGAGCCTGAACATCAGAAGATTGTTTCAGATGTTATTTTCAACAGGTCACAGACTTAAAATATAAATTGCCTTAAGTCAATACAACAATCAGTCACTGTGTTATCATAATTCAGTTTCATTTTTTCTGATGATTTTCAGTTTGTTGTTGAACATACTTTCGTATGAACTTAAAAAGTGTTTTCACATGAAAGAGCAATAAAATCGTGACCTCAAAGCCCTCTCAAAGCATAAAGCCATAAATAGTTTGGTAAACTTGTTTAACTTTTTAAAGTTTTTAAAAAGCAAAATTTAATTTCAAAGATGTGTTTATTTAATTTGTTTCTTTTTTATAATTTATTAAAAATAATTCAATAAAACAAAAGAAGTCAATGTAAGGAAAAACTCAACATGGTGTACAATCGGAACAGTTCTTTTCAGCCTTTGATTTACACAATCTAAATTATTGAAGTTTATACTATCTAAAATAATTGAACAGAGCTATGCATCTTAAATCTCAGGTTTTCCGTAGCCTTGTGGTCTATGGCAATGTCTCAAGTTTTACTAACCTCTCACCATTGAGGTCCTGGGTTTGAGCCCAACTTGGTAAAACAAAACATTATTTGTAAAGGTTTGCCAGTTACTTGTGGAAGGATGGTAGTTCTTCTTCTATACGTTCTGAAATCATCCTCACTTACAACAGTTTGATGATGTGGCTCTGAAATTCATCTGGCACTTTATCCTTTTAATAGTGGTGATTCATTGGAAACCAATTGATGGGCGGACAAACAGACAGACAGGACTAACACTTAATGCCACATCAATTTTCTTTAAACGGCTGGGGTGGAATAAATTATCAATATTCCTTTCCTAATTAACTCTACTTTTACCCATTATTCACTACAGGCAGGACCACCACTGCATACCTATAGTTATCTCATTAACTAACTTCCAATCTGTGACCTAGGTATGGGTACCGTGTGTACATCTGAAGGATCAAGGTACTCTTCCCTGCTGATATCTCTGGGCATAGTGGACTGAGGTCACACACTGGGTTCAGAATAAAGTACATGTGCAATGGCTGTCTACTTTAAGCGCCTTCTGACACTGAGGAAGGAACATGGACATATCAAAAACACTTTCCAGAGACATGATAACCATTATTTAATTAATTTACTTTTTAAGTTTTGTTGATTATCGTTACTCTTTTACAATTTTATTGATTTACATCTTATTACTTCCAATTTATTATTGCGAATATTTCTTAATATTTTATCAATGTTCATAACAAAAAAATATAACCTAAATTTATAGGTATGGCAATTTATATAGAAATCATAATTACTAAGTACAAAATGAAAAATTTATGGAATATTATCAGATTTGTTAAAAAATTGTTATGTGTCCCAACTTTTGTTATGAAAAATAAGGGCGTCCATATATGTAGGGTAAATACAGTGTATACATATTTGTGACTTGTTCAAAAGGTCATATTTATCTAAACCTACAAATAACTATACAGAATTTTATTGTCTTGTAAAAAAAAAGTAGTAGAGCATCAAACATGTGATCCTGTCATTATGCTTTAATAATCAATTGTAAAATTCAATTTCCTTTTTTTTGGAAATGGGGTTTAACAGCATTTTCAACACATTTCATGCTATATATGGCATATCTAGTTTTATTGATGGAGGAATACCTCAGAATGAATCTAAGAAGAACCACCATTCTTCCACAAATAACTTGCAACCTTTCTCACATAAAGGTTTAGGCGCGAGCCAGATTTGAACCTACAACCTTAGCAGTGAAATGAAAGTGATGGTGCCTTAGACCACATGGCCACGAATTTCATCCTCTTGTACACAAAACAATTGGTACGGTATCAGACCCATGAACCTGCCATTTTCAATTTGAAATTCTTATATTCATCCAACACCAGTGGTGACTATGTGCACTTACTGTTTTACTGATTGGTCAGATACAATATCATGAGTTTGTGCTGTGTTTCAGAGCCCCTGATGTGTACTGTGACTAGTCAAATGCTTCATAAAGAACAGAAAAACTGTACAATACATCCAGGGGCACCGATATGTTTTTGAGGGCAAATCCTTGCTCGTGTACAATCCATGACCCAGGGGATCATTGCCTTCAGTACGTCTACGTTGGGCTTGAACCAAAAGTGGGATACTTTGTTCTGTATACCTCTCACTGAGAGTAAAGAAAATATACAACACATCACTGTCACTTAGAGTAGAGACAAAGTACAACATTTTACTGTCACTGAGAGTAGGGACAAAATACAACAATTTACTGTCACTGAGAGAAGAGACAAAGTACAACACATCACTGTCACTTAGAGTAGAGACAAAGTACAACACATCACTGTCACTTAGAGTAAAGACAAAATACAACACATCACTGTCACTTAGAGTAGAGACGAAGTACAACATTTTACTGTCACTGAAAGTAGAGACAAAATACAACACTTTACTGTCACTGAGAGAAGAGACAAAGTACAACACATCACTGTCACTTAGAGTAGAGACAAAGTACAACACATCACTGTCAATTAGAGTAAAGACAAAATACAACACATCACTGTCACTTAGAGTAAGACTAAATACAACACATCACTGTCACTTAGAGTAGAGACAAAATACAACACATCACTGTCACTGAGAGTAGAGACAAAATACATCAAATTACTGTCATTGAGAGTAAAGACAAAATAAAACACTTTACTGTCACTGAGAGTAGATACCAAATATAACAAATCACTTTCCTGTCACTGAGAATAGAGACAAAATACAACACATTACTGTCACTGAGAGTAAAGACAAACAAACAACACTTTACTGTCACTGAGAGTAGAGACAAAATACAACACTTAACTGTTACTGAGAGTAGAGACAAAATACAACACTTGACTGTCACTTAGAGTAGATACAAAATATAACAAATCACTGTCACTGAGAGTTAAGACTTAACTGTCACTGAAAATAGAGACAATTACAACAAATCACTGTTACTGAGAGTAATTACAAAATAAAAATTTTACTGTCACTGAGAGTAGAGACAAAATACAACACTTGACTGTCACTGAAAGTATAGACAAAACACAACACATCCCTGTCACTGAGAGTTAAGACAAAATACACTTTACTGTACTGAGAGTAGAAACAAAATACAACATTTGACTGTCACTGAGAGTAGAGACAAAATACAACACATCACGGTCACTAAGAGTAGAGACAAAATACAATATTTTTACTGTCACTGAGAGTAGTGACAAAATACAACACATCACTATCACTGATAGTAAAGTCAAAATACAACTATTTACTGTCACTGAGAGTAGACAAAATACAACACTTTACTGCCACTGAGAATAAAGACAAAATACAACAAATTACTGTCACTGAGAGTAGAGACAAAATACAACAAATCACTGTCACTGAGAGTAAAGACAAAATAAAACACTTTGCTGTCACTGACAGTAGAGACAAAAGATAACAAATCACTTTCCTGTCACTGAGAATAGAGACAAAATACAACACATCACTGTCAATGACAGTAAAGACAAAAAATAACACTTTACTGTCACTGAGATTAGAGACAAAATACAACACTTTACTGCCACTGAGAGTAGAGACAAAATACAACACTTCACTGTCGCTGAGATTAGAGACAAAATACAACACTACTGTCACTGAGAGTAGAGCCAAAATACAACACATCACTGTCACTTGATAGTAAAGTCAAAATACAACACATTACTGTCACTGAGATTAGAGACAAAATACAACACTTTACTGCCACTGAGAATAGAGACAATATACAACACATCACTGTCACTGAGAGTAGACAAAACACAACACTTTACTGTCACTGAGAGTAGATACAAAATACAATACTTTACTGTCACTGAGAGAAGAGACAAAATACAACACTTTACTGTCACTGAGACTAGAGACAAAATACAACACTTAACTGTCACTTAGAGTAAAGACAAAATACAAAACTTTACTGTCACTGAGAGTAGTAAAGACAAAATACAACACTTTACTGTCACTGAGAGTAGATACAAAATACAACACTTTACTATCACTGGGAGAAGAGACAAAATACAACACTTTACTGTCACTGAGAGTAGAGACAAAATACAACACTTTACTGTCACTGAGAGTAGAGACAAAATACAACACTTAACTTTCACTTAGAGTAAAGACAAAATACAACACTTTACTGTCACTGAGAGTAGTAAAGACAAAATACAACACTTTACTGTCACTGAGAGTAGTAAAGACAAAATACAACACTTTACTGTCACTGAGAGTAGAGATCAGACACCAATGTTTTACCTCAAAGTAAAAAAGGGGCCATAACTCCTTCATATACTAATTTAATACATAGACATCATCAGAAGTTATTGACTGGAAACCAAACTTTATTACTGAATGGGTGGAAAGGGTTAACATTCATCTTTATTTGAATGATGGGGGGCATAAACAGGAATATTGACATTCTGATATCAAAGACGTAACTTCATATGTGTTTATACCGACATTGTTTACTAAATGTTTGTCTAAATTAGTAGTTTTAAAATTTTGAGTTTGAAGTTGGTGGTGCACTTGATATAGTGTTGGCCACTCACGCCCATGTCATCGGTGATGGACTCTCAAACACAAAAACAACACTCAGTACCAATTCTACCCAGGAAGCAGACTCGAGAGCAATTCATATAAGCTCTGAGCTTTCTTTGCAATCAAGCAAAAATAAATTATCATGGGTATGGCAACTATTGGTGGTAGGAAGCAAGATAAGTTAATACTAATTTAATTTAGACTGCAAAGAAAGCTCAGTGTTTACATGTATGAATTGCATGGAGTTACTTTCTGTGCTGAACCAGTACTGAGTGTTGTTTTTGAGGCCATTTAATCAAGACTGGAATCAAACCTGCAACCTCTGGAGTGAGCAGCCAACACTTTATCCACTGCACCATTGTCCCACTTGTTGCTGGCTGAAGATGGCAGACAATTGCTAATTAAGGGCAATTTAATAAGGACAATGTATGAGAGAAAAACTGAAATATTTACTGTTGATAAAAAGTGATAAATTTGAATATTTGAGTGATGTTGTATGGTGTTTAGCGTCGCTTTCAACAATTTCTCAGTCATATCGCGACAGTGTCTACTTGAGACAGTATTCAAAGCGCTGTCACACTGGAGTATCATGCCGCAGACACATGGTATGATACCCCCACCCAGTCACATTATACTGACACCGGGCCGACCAGATCTAGAACTCTCCTCTAAATGCTGAGCGCCAAGCGAGGAAGCAGGGCTCGAATTTAAGCACTCGCCACTCGCAAAATGCGAGTTGTATTTTGAAAATGCGAGTTGAAATTACTTAAGCTGGCATTTTTTTGCGAGTGGATTTCAAGTTGATAAATTACTTATTTTATTCATTTTATTGATTTTTGAAAATAAACAAGTATTATCCTGGTAAAAATAACGAGTTCTTGTCAATTTTACAAAATTTCTTTTGCCTCTCGCGCCAAATTACCCCCTAGCAGCACGATTGTCAATGACGTATTAAATATTTATATATGTGTAGACTGCGTCCAATTGTTTTTGATCTCAAGTTCATTCTGCAAAAAGGAAGTAAAGTTAAAACCCGTCAACAACATAATGAGTAGACTGTGTCTAGTTTGATCGATCGCGCACTCACTCTATAAAAGTTGAAACCCGTCAAATTTATTGTTTACATATTTTGTCAGCTGTTAAAAGTGGCAGATAGAATAACATCTTTTTCTCCATTGAACCGACGAATGAAAGTGAGTCCCAACAAGAAAAAAGAGAAATAATCCTTCCGTTAATACTGTAATGAAATGGGAGCGACAGCTCAATATCACACAGGGCTATAAACTTGACAATGACAAAATGGTGTGTTCATAATAATTAAACTATATTACTATGATATCACAACATTTACACATGTTAAACAATCGTCCTTGGCTAGATCTAGATCTTATTTTAAAACGAAAGGCCATTGGCTATATTAATTCTATAAATAGAAATGTGTGTATGTCTCAATCTCAGCCTCTCTGTACACGTGTTATTGTTGAATCCATGATTCATATTTTGGTTTAGTTAAAAGTGTTTATTTATGATATATCACTGTATGCATTTATTTATGGTAGTAAAATAAATAACAAAGACAATTTTATTTTTTTAAATATTTTGTTTTGTAAAGTACTGCTTTGAATTGTACCGTAACATATATATTAACCTTGATACCATTGTCTATAAATAAAAAAAAAGCTAATAATGCATATTAAATAACACGCAGGCATTTGAAACAATTAATTTTGGGTTTATTTAGACATTTAGGACTACAAGTTTCTGCAAAAACTGGTTTGGCTAGTTGGTTTCAAATTTGGCCAGTTGAAATTTTAGGCACTGGCCAAAATTGCCAGTGCACAAAAATAGTTAAATTCTAGCCCTGGGAAGCCTCTAATACCATTTTTAAAGTCTTTGGTATGACCCGGCCGGGGATTGAACCCACATAGGGGAAAAGTGTCTAGCTCAAAGACACCACACCAAGCCGTGACGGAGGATTAAACCCACGACCCTCCAATCATGGATTCAATGCTCTACCACTGGACCACAAGCTCCACATTGTCGCCATGCAAAATTTGTTTTCTTTTTATATTTTCTTTTGGTAAAAATACATTATATTTCCATTCTACTATCTAACTTTTAAAAGATTCTCAAGCATGAAATGTCTTGTTTTGCATAATTGTAATGTCATGTAAAGAAACCTTTTACAAATTGATTTCCCACCAATAAATAGTAATTTGTGTTTCAAACTTTAATATTTACTTGTTCAAGGAAGTGACAACTAGAAAAAAATTACTTTTCACTCTAAAAATCAGCACGGCACAAGACGGCTTTAATTAAAATATTTCCAAGTGTATGCTTCGGTCATATTTTGATTGGAATATTTTTTTATATACCATTAAAATGTGCCATATATCTTACATAAAAAGATTAGATTAATTGATGCTAAAATAATCTACCAAAAATATCTAATAACCACGAGCCATGTTGGACAATCCCCCTGCTGAAGCAAATTCTTGTACTGTCCACTTCCTGTCAATGCTCTCTACCATTGTACGCAAGGTATGCTCGAAACAAAGGAAAATAACAAAGGGGAATAATTCTTCACAGACAGAAGAAAGAGTTATGCTTCCTGCACTTCCTCTCACTGTCCTCTATCATTGTGTAAAATATCAACTAAATCTCTTAAAGATAAAACAAGACAAGTGACTTTATTTATAGAGGCTGACACATTTAGTTTAAAACTAATCTTCCATGAGGCCCTCTTTTATTAACAAAATATACAATATGAAATACACATATACATAAAATATTCAGTGAAGACGATGCTAAAACATTTCTCTTCACATATTCACTTCAAGATAACAATACATGTCATGTCAACATTCAAAATGGTTTCATACTATTAAATTATATAAGACAATTATTTAGAGTGCATTGCAGAATGTTACTATTTACATGATTATGTACATACTTGTACAGAAAACAAATTGAAATATGCATTTTTCATCCATCTTCTTAGATTGCTTTGGTATGCCATTACAGAAGTGTTTTCTTTGATATTTTCTGGTAGATTATTCCATATTATTGGACCAAAGTATGTTAGACTAATTGTTCAAATATTAGTTTGGTTTAGGTACATGTAGTATGAAGTTATTTGAAGAATTTGACCATGTAACAGGTGCATTTTTATTTGTTTGTCTGAAGTAAAACATTTCATTCGACATCGATGTACTAGGCTGCGGTTGTTGACTTTGCTATTTTGTACATAAATTTTGCTTTCTGGAGATATATCCACGTTTTTTGGAGCCTAAATATTCTATTTAAGTTCAGTTGACAGGTGCCACCCAATATAACATTACAGTAATCTATTTGCGGTTGAATATAAGCTTTATAAATAAAGAATACCATGTTAGCCTCGGCCTGTTTTTTTTTCTAAGCCTCACCTGATCAGGTTGATAATATTAGACAGTCACATGGTATTTTATTTATCATGTCAATATCACTAATTTGTTTTTTATTCATTTCAAGTAAGGTTAAAAGGTCAAATATACGTAACGACGTCATGAAGTATACATAATGATGTCATGTGCCTGATAAACTTGAAATGATGTGATAAACCTATGTTGATCAGGCAGACAGTTTATCAACAGAAATGAATGCAATGGCATGATAAAACTGAACTATATGGTCAAGGGTAAGATATTGTTTAATTCTTGACAGAAGCCAAACATTTAATGAAATCTTTTTACATATAATTATGATCTACATGGTTTTTCCAAGTAACTGTTATCAATAAATATGTACTTTATCTTTAGATATTGTTACAACCGAGGGGGTCCCATTATCCAGTGCTGTTAGAATAATGTTTGTCAGGATGACACTGCTTATCAATTTATACTCGTAGGGTTAAAATAACTAAAACACAGGCTGCAGATTATAGATGATTTATCTTGTCTTGCAATTTCCTTCAGTAGAATATAAACACAATAGGTTAATGTAATAGATCTATGTTCCTGGACTTTCAATAAATTAGTGAGTACGTTTCTTGATATAGATTATGCTGGTTTTGTACGTTGGATGAACTATAAATAAACCCCGTATCGCACCTTTATCCGGTGATACGCTTCAAAAGTTCCTCCAAACGTCTAAAAGTCCTAACCGTTTTGATCAAAAATCCAAAAGTCGTCAAAGTTCCAAAAGTTCTCAAATATCTGAAGTTTCTCAAAGTTCTAAAAAGTCAAAGTGACATAAAATCGGCTGTTTATATACCCATCCTGACAAGGAATTGTCCGAATCCCAACCAACTCACAAATTCTTGTAGTGACCAAACATATTTGTTTGACACCCGACAAAGTAACCGTCAGTTACTGACAAAGTCAGTTTGGAGACTAACAAGATTTTGTCGGTAAGGGAAAAAACATCCGATGGTTTCCTGTACCGAATAATTACAAAATAAATACATACATTGTCTTACAATGTCCCAAGAATTAAATAATGTTATAAATTGTGAAAACTGTTTATGATGAAAACCGTCCGATGAATTGAACTGTGACAATCTAAATATAGAAATACACAAAATAGCTCTCCTGGAAGGAGGTTATTTATAGCGCAAACTGAAAACAGGCTGTCTGCTTTTTCAGATAAATATGACTAAATTTAAGTAATAAAGTGCCTTAAAATGACTTTTGATAATGAACAATCAATTGATAAAGTTCTCTACAATACATGTCATCAATATGTAGACAAAATGAGCTGATTTATAACATGTAAGATGAATTACAGACAGATAAACATGTGAGTAAAATGCATCACAGTTTCCACCAAGTTGTAACGGTGACCTTCATCATCAACTGTAACTGTTATCATAAGCAGTAAATTATATTTATGAAAAGAAACTACTTCTGTATAAATAATGCCTTTAAAACACATGAGCTTGTAGCTTAGAGCAGTATTTAACATAGTGAAGCTATGATAGAATTACTAAAATAATTTGTCTAAACAATGCAACTAGGGTTTACATTACAATATCATGCTGAGATTTTCACTATTAAGATCCAAATTTATGTCTTTGACATCTAAACAAATACGTTTTTGATGTGTAGTAATAAGCATGACTTTAGTTCAGCATTCCATTTGAACTACACCATTCTGATAATGACTCAAGGGAACTTTGCAAGTTTTTTTCAATAGCTGGTAGCTTATTATTTATGTGATACAATGTTGTATCATCTGCATATAAATCATTCTCAGCAGTAACCGTGTAAAGTGGTAAATCATTTATAAATAGAAGAAATAAGAGAGGGCCTAAAATAGAACCTTGAGGTACACCATCTGTCACTGTTTGTGTGTTTGATAATAGGCTTTTAAGGAAGATTTCTTTTTCGATTATGTAAATATGAAGAGAACCATGCTACTACATTATCTGAAAGTTTATAAACTTTTAACTTTTGCAAAAGAATTTCATGATCCACTTAATTAAACGCTTTTCTGAAATTAACCATCACTTCACCTAAAGATCCATTATTCATAGCTTCAAACCATTTGCTGATAATTCAAACTAATGCCATTTCACACAAGTACTTTTATGTAAAGGTGTAACTTTACCCTCTTTCCATTTTCTGGAAATCTTAATGCAGATATATGCTATGCTGTCTGCTATATAGTTTGCTGACAATTTTAAGTAAGCGTGGTATAATATTGTCACAGCCAGTGGATTTTGTAATATCAATGTTTAACAAAAATGTTCTTACTGGGTCTATTGATATTTCTGGAATATTGAATAATGTGTTTGCAATTATTTTCCCATCACAGAAGGCATTTAGTTTTCCAAAATTTGGGTTCAAAACAGGTTATTTTAGTTTGGAAGCAACGGAGACAAAAAAGTCATTGAATTCATTTGCAATATCACTTGAATGTTCAATGTCATTTTCACCAATTTTTAAATTTGAAATATTTGTCTTACATTTTCGTTTAGATACATTTACATTGAGTTCATTAAACAGTTTTCATACAGTACTCAGTTTGGTTTGATTTTCAGTGACAAATGTTTCATATTTGGATTTTTTAGATTTAAAAACATTTTGAGTTATGTTCTGGACTAGCATAATAAAATATAATAACAAAGGAAATAATTATGTAAAGACAGAAGAAAGAGTTATGGTTCTTGCACATTACACTTCCTATCAATGTCCTCTGTCACTGTGTGAAGATTCAACAAAATCCCTTGAATAGTTTTGGAGTTATGCTCTGGACAAAACTGTAAATTTAATAAAGGTAGATAATTCATAAAGTAAGCAAGATAGAGTTATGGTTCTCGTACACTGCACTTCCTCTCAATGTCCTCAGTCATTGTGTGAAGATTCAACAAAATCCCTGAAATAGTTTTGGAGTTATGCCCTTGACAAGTAAATGAAAGGGGGATAATTCAAAAAGTAAGCATGGTAGAGTTATGGTTCTTATACACTGCACTTCCTCTCAATGTCCTCTATTATTGAATGAAGATTCAACAAAATCCCTTGAATAGTTTTGTAGTTATGCTCCAGACAAAAATGTTACAGATGGATGGACGCACAGACGGACGGAGACCATTACCATATCCCACTTCGCCTTCAGCAGGGGGATAACAAGATCCCTTGGAAGCACAGAATATATAAAAAACAATAGCTTGGTTGATAAGCCTGTTCAGGAGCTGTAATAAAATCTGCAATACCTCTAATGTTCCCTAGCAACGGTTGAAAAGTTCTAATTCTAAAGAATGAAAAGTAATAATTAACTTATTCAGTCAGTTTATACTAAAACTTCTTAGACCTTAATACGAAGAAAGCTTCAAGGTTATTTGAACTTCTCTCGCATCCACTTCCTGGGCAGACTCAGTACCGAGTGTTGTACCTGGGTAGACTCAGTACCGAGTGTTGTTCCTGGGTAAACTCAGTACCGAGTGTTGTTCCTGGGTAGACTCAGTACCGAGTGTTGTTCCTGGGTAGACTCAGTACCAAAGGTTGTTCCTGGGTAGACTCAGTACCGAGGGTTGTTCCTGGGTGTTGTTCCTGGGTAGACTCAGTACCGAGTGTTGTTCCTAGGTCTTGTTCCTGGGTAGACTCAGTACTGAGTGTTGTTCCTGGGTAGACTCAGTACCGAGTTTTGTTCCTGGGTAGACTCAGTACCAAGTGTTGTTCCTGGGTAGACTCAGTACCGAGTTTTGTTCCTGGGTAGACTCAGTACCGAGGGTTGTTCCTGGGTAGACTCAGTACCGAGTGTTGTTCCTGGGTAGACTCAGTACCGAGTGTTGTTCCTTGGTAGACTCAGTTCCGAGTTTTGTTCCTGGATAGACTCAGTACCGAGTGTTGTTCCTGGGTAGACTCAGTACCGAGTGTTGTTCCTGGGTAGACTCAGTACCAATGTTGTTCCTGGGTAGACTCAGTACCGAGTGTTGTTCCTGGGTAGACTCAGTACCAATGTTGTTCCTGGGTAGACTCAGTACCGAGTGTTGTTCCTGGGTAGACTCAGTACCGAGTGTTGTTCCTGGGTACACTCAGTACCAATGTTGTTTCTGGGTACACTCAGTACCGAGGGTTGTTCCTGGGTAGACTCAGTACCGAGTGTTGTAGACTCAGTACCGAGTGTTGTTCCTTGGTAGACTCAGTACCTAGTTTTGTTCCTGGGTAGACTCAGTATGGTGTACCGAGTGTTGTTCCTGGGTAGACTCAGTACCGAGTGTTGTACCTGGGTAGACTCAGTACCGAGTGTTGTTCCTGGGTAGACTCAGTACCGAGTTTTGTTCCTGGGTAGACTCAGTACCGAGTGTTGTTCCTGGGTACACTCAGTACCAATGTTGTTTCTGGGTAGACTCAGTATGGTGTACCGAGTGTTGTTCCTGGGTAGACTCAGTACCGAGTGTTGTACCTGGGTTGACTCATTACCAAGTGTTGTTCCTGGGTAGACTCAGTACCGAGTGTTGTTCCTGGGTAGACTCAGTACTGAGTGTTGTTCCTGGGTAGAACCAGTACCGAGTGTTGTTCCAGGGTAGACTCAGTACCGAGTGTTGTTCCTGGGTAGAACCAGTACCGAGTGTTTTTCCTGGATAGACTCAGTACTGAGTGTTTTTCCTGGGTAGACTCAGTACCGAGTGTTGTTCCTGGGTAGACTCAGTACCAAGTGTTTTTCCTGGGTAGACTCAGTACCGAGTGTTGTTCCTGGGTAGACTCAGTACCAAGCGTTGTTCCTGGGTAGACTCAGTACCAATGTTGTTCCTGGGTAGACTCAGTACCGAGTGTTGTTCCTGGGTAGACTCAGTACCGAGTGTTGTTCCTGGGTACACTCAGTACCAATGTTGTTTCTGGGTACACTCAGTACCGAGTTTTTTGTTTTTTTTAGAAGCATCAGCTCAAGCTGGTGATCAAACCAGTAGCCTCCAATGTGAGCAGCCAACACTCATCCACAACACTACTGATCCGCTTAACCAAGTTAAAGTACAAATTTTCTTCCAATTTGATGAAAAGTTATGCGGAATCAGAATTTTTCAACCCCCCTCCCCCCACCCAAATCGTACCAACAGATTTCACTACATTTCAATATACCACATACAATCACCAAAATACATCACGTTAGCTGCATGCACCTGAAGGTCTGTCTGTAGTTGTAACATCATGTCCAGGAGGCAATCAGTCGTGACATGGAGGGGTTTTCATGCCATACTGTGAATCTCATCAATTGTTAGCAGTCCGTTGTCTTCCTCCCCAAGGTTGGGGGTGTAGGCACCAAGCAAAGCTGTGTGAGTGCAGTTCCACAGTGCACTTACTGAATTCTGCAGCAATGTCCAGTACTGTTCACAGTGGACTAGCATCTGAATTATCTTGTTACATATATGTGTGATCAAACAACATTTAAGGAAATATTTTGTTGTAAACAGTCCTATATTGACACTCCAGACCATGTGTAACACTACCATTTATCTGTTTTGATTGAGTGGAATTAAACATGATAAAAATGAATATATTATGTTCCATGGTGTATGATCACAAAGAGGGTGACACCATCAGGAAGAAAAGTTAAAACATGAAAATTGGTTGAACTGATGGAAGCGCCCCGGTATAGATGTTTCACTAAAAATTGCCATTTTCTTGTATAATGGCAGAAATGATATTGAAGTATTTTTTTTGAGAACATATGAACAAATCAATCCATGTAAACCAAAAAATAAGATTTTTCAGAAATAAAAGAGCATAACTTTAGAACGACAAATGCCACAACACCTTAAATCAAACTTAGCCTGTGTTTTGTCATTATAAACATTGTATTAAAATTTCAAAATATTTGATTCAGGCATTCTTAAGTTATTGCACGGAAACAAAAGTGTGACAAACAGACAGATGGGCAGGCAGACCCAAATAGTGTCTTCCACTTTTCGCAAAGTGGAGGACAAATATTCATTTAACTACACAATGACAATATGGACATTACCACTTGGCAGTGATGTATCCAAGCAAGATTCATAAATGTTCAATTATCAATTGTAGAAAAATAGTGTGGACAAGGATTTGTTAACACACAATGGGATGAACAAAGTGGCAACTGCTGTATATGCTCAGTTCAGACAACATACTTACATAGAGAATGAAATATACAATTCATCAACTAAGAAATATGTGTAATAATCCTGGAACCCTGATACCTGTAGATCTGCAGTGTCTAAACCAACCAACAATTACCATCAGTCGTAGTTAATTTGTTTCAACCCTCCTTAAAATATGTGTAATAATCCTGGAACCCTGATACCTGTAGATCTGCAGTGTTTAAACCAAGCAACAATTACCATCAGTCGTAATTAATTTGTTTCAACCCTCTGCAAAATATGCCCAAGTTACAGTGATCTTTTTTTTTTATGGACTATTTAAGAATTTTTCAAGATTTTTTTTTTAATTTCAAGCAGTATTTCTTGAAGACATTTTAGTTTACTGAAGTACAAAAGTTATTTAAAAATTACCTTTTCAATCTCACAAGTTTTTTAAATTTCCATTTTATTTTTCAAATTTAAGGAGTAATACAAAGATTATTTTTGGTAAAATTCAAGCACAACCCAAGAAGTTTTAAAGGAGTATCCTGGAATTCATGGACCATGGTCACCCTATCACCTGCAGATTGCACAGTTATGACTGAACTACACTGAATTGCATACTCCATATTACAAACTGAAATAATTCTACAAATACTGTGTTAAATAATACTTCCACTCACTATAGCCTTTCTGGAGAATGTGAATGATTTATTTATAATGTCCTGGGCGGTCAACATGATCTTCTTTGCCACCTGTTCTTGGGTCTTCTGTACCTGGAGGTGGGCGGTGCTCAAATCTGACCTGTATGTGTGAGGTGTGTCCTCAACAATGGGCTGTTCTGTGAACATCAGCAGGGGCGGGACATCTGTAATATATAATAAATCAGGTCCGACTAGTAAATACAGGCATGGTCCTCTGTAGAAACCAATCAGCATCAGAGAAAAACAATAAATAATTGTTAACTGTTTAAATACACTGTAACACTTAAAAAGAATGTTAATATATTAAACACCAAAGTACAATTAAATAAAGTTTTAATGCAAAAATAAACCAAATGTGATAGCAGTAATTGGAACATATTCAGAAAGAATTAATGACTATTTATTTGAAACTTACATATTTTACATTGATTGTGAAAAAAAGTTCTTGCAAATCACGCTCAAAGTGTTTCTTACTCAGATGCTCAACCACTAAACACAGGCGCTCTACCAATAACAAAATGATATCATGTACACACTGTAACAGTCTACATATATTATTTACGTACTGCAGTACCAGTCTACATATATTATGTAGGTACTGCAGTACCAGTCTACATATATTATGTGCATACTGTGCGAGTCTACATATATTATGTACTTACTGTACCGGTCTACATTTATAATGTATTTACTGTACCAGTCTTCATGTATCATGTATGTACTGTAACAGTCTACATATATTATGTACATACTCTACCAGTCTACATTTATTATGTATTTACTGTACCAGTCTACATAAATCATGTACATACTTTACTAGTTTACATATATTATATATGTACTGTACCAGCCTACATATAGTATGTATGTACTGTACCAGTCTACATATATGATGTACTTACTGTACCAGTCTACATATATGATGTACTTACTGTACCAGTCTACATTTATTATGTATTTACTGTACCAGTCTACATATATTATGTACATACAGTTCCAGTCTATATATATAGTGTACATACACAGTCTACATATAGTATGTACTTGCAGTACCAGTCTACATATATGATGTACTTACTGTACCAGTCTACATATATGATGTACTTACTGTACAAGTCTACATTTATTATGTACTTACTGAACCAGTCTACATATATGATGTTCTTACTGTACCAGTCTACATATAAGATGTACTTACTGTACCAGTCTACATATATGATGTACTTACTGTACAAGTCTACATTTATTATGTACTTACTGAACAAGTCTACATATATGATGTTCTTACTGTACCAGTCTACATATAAGATGTACTTACTGTACCAGTCTACATATATGATGTACTTACTGTACAAGTCTACATATATGATGTACTTGCAGTACCTGTCTACATATATTATGTACATACTCTACCAGTTTACATATATTATGTATTTACTGTACCAGTCTACATATATGTTGTACATACTTTACCAGTCTACATTTATTATGTACTTACTGTACCAGTCTACATAAATGATGTACTTACTGTACCAGTCTACATATATGATGTACTTACTGTACCAGTCTACATATTATATGTTCTTACTGTACCAGTCTACATATATTATGTATATACAGTACCAGTCTACAAATATTATGTACATACTGTACCAGTCTACATACAGTATGTCCTTGCAGTACCAGTCTACATATATGATGTACTTACTGTACCAGTCTACATATATGACATACTTACTGTACCAGTCAACATATATTATGTACATACAGTACCAGCCTACATATATTATGTATTTACTGTGCCAGTCTACATAAATGATGTACTTACTGCTCCAGTCTACATAAATGATGTACTTACTGTACCAGTCTACATATATGATGTACTTACTGTACCAGTCTACATATATTATGTACATACTCTACCAGTTTACATATATTATGTATTTACTGTGCCAGTCTACATATAGTATGTACTTACTGTACCAGTCTACATCTATTGTGTACATACAGTACCAGTCTGCATATATTATGTATAAACAGTACCAGTCTACAAATATTATGTACATACAGTACCAGTCTACATATAGTATGTACTTGAAGTACCAGTCTACATATATGATGTACTTACTGTACCAGTCTTCATATATCATGTTTGTATTGTACCAGTCTACATATATGATGTACTTACTGTACCAGTCTACATATATGACATACTTACTGTACCAGTCAACATATATTATGTACATACAGTACCAGTCTACATTTATTACGTACTAACTGTACAAGTCTACATATATTATGTACTTACTGCTCGAGTCTACATATATGACATACTTACTGTACCAGTCTACATATATGACGTACTTACTGTACCAGTCTACATATATGATGTACTTACTGTACCAGTCTACATATATGACATACTTACTGTACCAGTCTACATATATGACATACTTACTGTACCAGTCTACATATATTATGTACATACTCTACCAGTCTATATTTATTATGTAATTACTGTACCAGTCTACATATATTGTGTACATACAGTACCAGTCTACAAATATTGTGTACATACAGTACCAGTCTACATATAGTATGTACTTACTGTACCAGTCTACATTTATGATGTACTTACTGTACCAGTCTACATATATTATGTACTTACTGTACCAGTCTACATATAGTATGTACATACAATTCCAGTCTACATATAGTATTTGCATACAGTACCAGTCTACATATAGTTTGTACATACAATTCCAGTCTACATATATAGTGTACATACAGTACCAGTCTACATACAGTAAGTACATACAGTACCAGACTACATATAGTATGTACTTGCAGTACCAGTTTACATATATTATGTATTTACTGTACCAGTCTACATATATGGTGTACGTATTGTACCATTATACATATATTATGTACGTACTGTACCAGTTTACATATATTGTGTACTTACTCTACCAGTCTACATATATTATGTACGCACTGTACCAGATTACATATGTCATATACTTACTGTACCAGTCAACATATATTATGTACATTCTGTACTATTCTATATATATTATGTACGTACTGTACCAGTGAACATATATTACATACTTTTTGTACCAGTCTACATATATTATGTATGTACTGCAGTACCAGTCTACATATATCATGTACATACTGAACCAGTCTACAAATCATGTACTTACTGTACCAGTCTACATATCATGTACTTACTGTACCAGTCTCCATATCATGTAGTTACAGTACCAGTCTACATATATCGCTGTACTTACTGTACCAGTCTAAATTTATCGTGTACATACTGTACCAGTCTACATATATTGTGTACATACTGTACCAGTCTACATTTATTGTATACTTAATGTATCAGTCTACATATATTGTGTACATACTGTACCAGTCTACATATATTGTGTATGTACTGTACCAGTCTACATATATGATGTACTTACTGTATCAGTCTACATATATTATGTACATGCTGTACCAGTCTACATATATTGTGTACTTACTGTACCAGTCTACATATATTATGTACTTACTGCAGTACCAGTCTACATATAGTATGTACTTACTGTAGTACCAGTCTCTACATATATTATGTACGTACTGTACCAGTCTACATATATCATGTACATACTGTATCAGTCTACATATATCATGTACGTATTCTACCAATCTACATATATCATGTATGTACTTTACCAGTTTACATATATTATGTATTTACTGTACCAGTCTACATATATTATGTATGTACTGTACTAGTCTACATATATTATGTATGTACTGTACCAGTCTACATATATTATGTAAGTACCAGTCTACATATATTATGTACTTACTGTACCAGTCTACATATATTATGTATGTACTGTACCAGTCTACATATATTATGTAAGTACCAGTCTACATATATTATGTACTTACTGTACCAGTCTACATATATTATGTATGTACTGTACCAGTCTACATATATTATGTATGTACTGTACCAGTCTACATATATTATGTATGTATCAGTTTACATATATTATGTATGTACTGTACCAGTCTACATATATTATGTACTTACTGTACCAGTCTACATATATTATGTATGTACTGTACCAGTCTACATATATTATGTATGTACCAGTTTACATATATTATGTATGTACTGTACCAGTCTACATATATTATGTATGTACCAGTCTACATATATTATGTATGTACTGTACTAGTCTACATATATTATGTATGTACTGTACCAGTCTACATATATTATGTATGTACCAGTTTACATATATTATGTATGTACTGTACCAGTCTACATATATTATGTATGTACCAGTCTACATATATTATGTATGTACTGTACCAGTCTACATATATTATGTATGTACCAGTCTACATATATTATGTATGTACTGTACCAGTCTACATATATTATGTATGTACCAGTCTACATATATTATGTATGTACTGTACTAGTCTACATATATTATGTACTTACTGTACCAGTTTACATATATTATGTATTTATGTACCAGTCTTAAAACACATACTATGGTTTGTCAAGTTGGTCACTTTTTTACAATAACAACTTTAATAAATGCATTACCTTGGTATAATATGTCTATTATTTTTGGAAATATAAAAAGAATTATGCCCAAATAAATTGAACCAAAACTGATAATATTTGACGTTTGTTAATATTGACATCCCACTTATATTCAAGTCATTTCTATCAAACAACTCACCGGTAGTATCTCTAGGTATCTGCCAATCAACAAGTCTGATTAACACTTCACTAAACATTAACTCTTAAATAACACTATTACAACATTTGGCAATTTTTACCAAATATTTATCTAGCCAAATCAGATTAGAAAACCTTAAGAAACTTGCTTCACCTAAAATTAAGTAGAAATGGGTGTCTGTGTGTCTGTGTGTGTGTGTGTCTGTCAACACAAATGTCCCTGCTATTGATCAGAAACCTTTTTTTTTAAATACTGGTACTAAGTTAACAATAGCTGTCGGAAGGACAAAGCGCCCAACCATTTCGATGCTGTTCTAAAACAATAGCTTTTTCAGGAAATAAGTACCAAATGGAAGACAATTAATATAAAACTCAGGGGTGGTAAGATAAAGCTTTAATTATTATATAATGCTTGTCTGTTAAAATCAAATTAGCAAAAGGATTCAAAAACAATATTTATTTCATTATCAACAGTGTTTTTTTGAAAACAACAAAGTGAACGGATAGCTCATATTGCCTTAATATTTTTTATTTAAGCATTAAGATACATTTGTCTTTCAAACTATAAAATTGCTTGATAAATTCATTAACCATTGCTGAAAAAAATTGATAGGTGTGCCAATACTTAACTTAAGGCACACCATGTACATATAATTACCATAAATACTAAAAGTGCAAGACTAGAATAATATAAGTTAGTCAAGCATATCAAGAAATACTAATTAAACATTATCTGAAATAATTTCAGTAAGAATTTAAAATATAGTGTAAGCAATAGTTGAGATGATCTGTTTCAATCAATGATGCGATATATGCACTACCTTATATAAACTATCACTGGTTTTAATGTTAAAAAAAAAAGAAATCATTTTCAAACCACAAAATTGTCTTTTCCTTGAAAACTAAAATTTTCTAAAACAAATTCAATTACATTTTACATTTTTTGTGAAAATTATTTGAACCACTACATTATGCGTGAAGAGTCATTGTTACCCATTATAAATGCCATATATTATATGTATAGATCCCATTGTCATTTGCCAATTACAAACAAATGTGTAAACATTGGTGAATATATTGCATTAGTTCACTGTACAGACAAGATGCATTCCAAACCCCTTGCTATATGTAAAAGCAGCAGATAAATACCTTAACTTCGGCGTCTTCTGGGCCTGTCTAGCCATATCAGACATGTTGTTGTTCACATGTAGGGGCTAAAAAGGAGAAATTATTATATAACAATAAAAAGTGTATAACTTAAAATATTTAAAATATCATTTTTTTTACAAAAAAAATGGAATTATGACTTTCCTTCATTAAATGATTTACAGTTAGGATGTCAAAATTAAAATAAATGGATTTTCTTATTAGATAAGGCAGAAGAAAGAGCTAAACTAGAAACAGCAATCCTCGACTCAGCGCAGAGCTGCACACCAAACTACCACATGGGAAAACTTCCCAGAAGCAGCAATCCTTTACTCAGCTCAGAGCTGATGCTCAAACCCACAACACACCAATCCTGGGTCTGATGCTCTACCACTGGATCACACACTCCACATATATCACAATTCTTAAGCAACCAGTCAAGGGAAGGAGCAAAAAAAGACAGGTTATAGCTTAATCTATAGGTTAATTTGCCATGAAGGCATAGAAATGGGAAATAGTAAATGTGGCTGCTTAAGACAAATGGCTGCTCAATAGAGGTGACTGCTTACACAAGTTTGACTGTACATGGTATCCATCATAGTTAACACTTGTCTGCAGAGTTTCTATGATAAATTCTACCATAACTTTGGACCATGACAGTCTCATTTTGAAGAAATGTTTTTAATATTTTAACTGACTGTGAGCTAAACAACATATATCCTGATCATACAGTGTTGTGTTACATACAGTCCAGTCAGTCTTCATTCTCTGTAAAGGGTATCTACTGAGTTAATTAAAAAGGATTTTTTTAAACTTATCTTTTTTACATCTTACAACTCAGATAAATATGCTAGGATGAAACAGTACTTAAATCATTTTCGGATAAAAAAGTTTAATCTAAAATAATTAAACAGGATAGGTTCAGTCTTGACATTTGTAACTATTTTCTTCCTTAAAAACTGCCAAAACATTTACCGTAAATATGAGAAATGTTGCCAATGTTTACACATATGCAAGCACATTGCTAGCATATAATTGTATCACAACACTCAGACAAACAACAACATGGGCAGGGGAAAAGTTGAAAATATGTCATTGGTGTACGTGATGTTTGATTAAAAATAAATGTCAATTATGAAGACAACTCAATCTAGCAACTTTAAAACAATCAACAATGACGTTATAGGCAGGGCTATGACGCCTGGCTTATAATTGGTTTGTAGGTATTACCTGTTCTTTGTAGAGGGGTCCCTTATCACAGAGGATATCACAGTCTGCCCTCCCTGACATTGATATCTACACTTATAAACATACTGGTCAGGAACAGCCTCAGTATCACAGGGGATGACATCTTTTGGTTCCGTCTACAAGTGGAAAAATCAAAGTTTCAACTTGCAAAACTTTGTAGTAATACCAGTATGTTAGAATTATAGTATGTGAAATGCTCCTACATTAATGACCATTGGCTAATATAAAATATAATTAAACTGAGTTGTTTAAAAGTAGCCATTATCTAAAATCTAACAAGAAAATATTGGTGGAACCAATGGATGCTCCCCCAAGTGAGTGTTTGACTCTGTACCATATGGTAATCATATTGAAGAGATATAGAGAGATCTAAAGAGAAGTTAATACATTATTTTTTATTTCGTGATATAATACATTGAACAACATATTTTGAAATAGGTCATTATGACCTGTTAGCAAACATTTCAGCAAATTTTTATTACAAATATACATTCAATGATGGATATAATTACTGATTTCATTATAAAGATAAGTACATGTGCTAGTTTAACAAACACTGCATCACTTTAGTTTCTGTGTGCTAAAATATTTATATTAAAAACCAATGTACTGATCAAGTACTAATATAATGATTAGGTGTATATACATGTATATACATAGTCTTTATGTATGTAGTTGCATAAAGAAGTCGTTGTCTGGAAAATGTTAATGTATAACATTTTGTATTAGAACAAATGATACTGTGTACTCGTCATTGAACACCCATCCAGTACTGAATGACCATCTCCATTTTCACAGGAAATAATATACTTTTACACAGGACTGCAGTTTGTTACCTATCCAATCATGGCTGCCTGTTAGTCACAGTAGGCTTAAACTTTAGCTGGTTATAAGCTATCACATGCATATATAGGCACTCTATCTAAGTGTTTGCCTAATCTGTATTTTTCTGAATTAGGGATTATACAGTAACGGTAATTGTAATGTTAATCATAACAGTTTTAGACGAAAAAGCATCATGAAGACAATATGCACATGATGCAGCCTAGCAAGTTTCATAAAATTCAAACCCGAGGTTGTAGAGAAATAGAGCAGAGAAGAACCTGGTCACAGACTCAATGAAAGGGCCATAACTCCGTGAAAAATCATCGAACCGGAACACAAAGACAATATACGCATTTCTACTTGGTAGTGATGCATCCTTGCAAGTTTCACAAAATTCAACATGAGGTTGTAGAGAAATTGCATGGACAAGAATTTGGTCACAGACAGAATCAAAGGGCATAACTTCGTGAAAAATCATCAAACTGGAACACAAAGACAGTATGTGGATCTGCACTTGGTAATGATGCATCCTAGCAAGGTTCATAAAATTCCAACTGAGGTTGTAGAGAAAAAGCACGGACAAGAATTTGGTCACAGACTCAAAGGGCCATAACTCTGTGAAAAATCATCAAACCAGAACACAAAGACAATATGCGCATCTGCACACGGTAATGATGCATCTTAGCTAGTTTCATAAATTCCAACCAGAGGTTGTAGAGAAATAGCCCGCACAGACGCATGCATGGATGAAGCGGCGACTATATGCTTCCTCCCTTTCGGGGAGCATAAAAAATGAAATAATTCATTAAATCATCATTCTTTTGTAGTCATATATAGACAAATCATTGTGTTATGAATAGTCCAGTGGTAGTGTTTCTCTCATTGGTAATATAGACAAATTACTGTATATAGTGTGATTTAGATTAAAATGTGTTATCTCCCTTTGATGTTTCTTTATTTAGATATAGATAGTTGAGTGATTTGGAATTTTGGAATGTTTTATCTCCCTTTGATATTTCTTTAGGCACTGTCTCACTTACAGCTATGGGCGTATGTTTGAGTCCCCTTTGCTCCAAAAACTTTATGTGAGAAGGTTTGCCAGTAACTTGCGAAAGGATGGTGGTTCTACTCAGTCTGAGGTCTTCCTCCACCAGTAAAATTGGACATGCCATGTATAACCTGAAATGTGTTGAAAATGGCATAACCGATTAAAAAAAAGCTATACAATTATAGACAGTTGAGTGATTTAGAATTAACATTTAAAATCATCTAAGATTATGTACGACATTAATTTTATGTACAAGTAACCAGGTGCAGGTAAATATGAATGATTATTTAGCAAAAAAAATAATCCTTTGTGTGCTATTTTATCAGCATTTAGTCAGGAGATGCAAGTTTCCTATCCTGCTATACAAGTCCTTGTATACATGGAAGGGGGTTGTAAAAAATGTTGGAAGAACTTGTAATTCAACCCATTCGCATGAAATATGTTAAAACTTAAAATTTGTAAAACTAAATAATATTTTCAGCAAACCTCATTAAGGTGAGTTTGAAGTCATTTTCATTGGAAGTCGTATAAGTAACTCCCTCTGGTGGCGGCATCTCATGGATAAAGTGATCCCATACCACACCACAAGCTTGACATGTAGCAGCCAATCTGGTAGAATATCTGCAACAAAGTTGATATACATGTATTAAAACATAAAAAATACCACATGTTACAAAAATGCACAATCAAATTAAGATATATTATATAAACATTTGTTGAAATTCAAATACATGTACATAACGTGTCTATCTTGGTAGATTTGCTGAATGTTTGAATATGTAGTGTCATTCTTATGTCACTGAGAGCTAACAGGTGATCAGTTAATCTTGCCATTCTTTCCTGGGTTCCTAGGTATACTAGGATTCAAGCACAACCATTTCTGCAATGACTGATAACTGTAGTGTAGTGTCATTCTTATGTCACTGAGAGCCAGCAGGTGATCAGTTAACCTAGCCGATCTTTACTGGGTTCCTGGAAGGTATACCAGGATAACTGTAATGTTGTTTCATTCTTATGTCACTGAGAGCCAACAGGTGATCAGTTAACCTAGCCATTCTTTACTGGGTTCCTGGAAGGTATACCAGGATAACTGTAGTGTTGTGTCAATCTTATGTCACTGAGAGCCAACAGGTGATCAGTTAACCTAACCACTCTTTACTGGGTTCCTGGAAGGTATACCAGGATAACTGTAGTGTTGTGTCATTCTTATGTCATTGAGAGCCAACAGGTGATCAGTTAACCTAGCCACTCTTTACTGGGTTCCTGGAAGGTATACCAGGATAACTGTAGTGTTGTGTCATTCTTATGTTACTGAGAGCCAACAGGTGATCAGTTAACCTAACCACTCTTTACTGGGTTCCTGGAAGGTATACCAGGATAACTGTAGTGTTGTGTCATTCTTATGTCACTGAGAGCCAACAGGTGATCAGTTAACCTAGCCACTCTTTACTGGGTTCCTGGAAGGTATACCAGGATAACTGTAGTGTTGTGTCATTCTTATGTTACTGAGAGCCAACAGGTGATCAGTTATCCTAGCCACTCTTTACTGGGTTCCTGGAAGGTATACCAGGATAACTGTAGTGTTGTGTCATTCTTATGTCACTGAGAGCCAAGAGGTGATCAGTTAACTTAGCCATTCTTTACTGGGTTCCTGGAAGGTATACCAGGATAACTGTAGTGTTGTGTCATTCTTATGTCACTGAGGGCCAACAGGTGATCAGTTAACCTAGCCACTCTTTACTGGGTTCCTGGAAGGTATACCAGGATAACTGTAGTGTTGTGTCATTTTTATGTCACTGAGAGCCAACAGGTGATCAGTTAACATAGCCACTCTTTACTGGGTTCCTGGAAGGTATACCAGGATAACTGTAGTGTTGTGTCATTCTTATGTCACTGAGGGCCAACAGGTGATCAGTTAACCTAGCCACTCTTTACTGGGTTCCTGGAAGGTATACCAGGATAACTGTAGTGTTGTGTCAATCTTATTTCACTGAGAGCCAACAGGTGATAAGTTAACCTAGCCACTCTTTACTTTGTTCCTGGAAGGTATACCAGGATAACTGTAGTGTTGTGTCATTCTTATGTCACTGAGAGCCAACAGGTGATCAGTTAACCTAGCCACTCTTTACTGGGTTCCTGGAAGGTATACCAGGATAACTGTAGTGTTGTGTCATTCTTATGTCACTGAGAGCCAAGAGGTGATCAGTTAACCTCGCCACTCTTTACTGGGTTCCTGGAAGGTATACCAGGATAACTGTAGTGTTGTGTCATTCTTATGTCACTGAGAGCCAACAGGTGATCAGTTAACCTAGCCATTCTTTACTAGGTTCCTGGAAGGTATACCACGATAAATGTAGTGTTGTGTCATTCTTATGTCACTGAGAGCCAACAGGTGATCACTTAATCTAGCCACTCTTTACTGGGTTCCTGGAAGGTATACCAGGATAACTGTAGTGTTGTGTCATTCTTATGTCACTGAGAGCCAACAGGTGATCAGTTAACCTAGTCACTCTTTACTGGGTTCCTGGAAGGTATACCAGGATAACTGTAGTGTTGTGTCATTCTTATGTCACTGAGAGCCAACAGGTGATCAGTTAACCTTGCCACTCTTTACTGGGTTCCTGGAAGGTATACCAGGATAAATGTAGTGTTGTGTCATTCTTATGTCACTGAGAGCCAACAGGTGATCAGTTAACCTAGCCATTCTTAACTGGGTTCCTGGAAGGTATACCAGGATAACTGTAGTGTAGTGTCATTCTTATGTCACTGTGAGCCAACAGGTGATCAGTTAACTTAGCCATTCTTTACTGGGTTCCTGGAAGGTATACCAGGATAACTGTAGTGTTGTGTCATTCTTATGTCACTGAGAGCCAACAGGTGATCAGTTAACCTAGCCATTCTTTACTAGGTTCCTGGAAGGTATACCACGATAAATGTAGTGTTGTGTCATTCTTATGTCACTGAGGGCCAACAGGTGATCAGTTAACCTAGCCACTCTTTACTGGGTTCCTGGAAGGTATACCAGGATAACTGTAGTGTAGTGTCATTCTTATGTCACTGAGAGCCAACAGGTGATCAGTTAACCTAGCCATTCTTTACTGGGTTCCTGGAAGGTATACCAGAATAACTGTAGTGTTGTGTCATTCTTATGTCACTGAGAGCCAACAGGTGATCAGTTAACCTAGCCATTCTTTACTGGGTTCCTGGAAGGTATACCAGGATAACTGTAGTGTTGTGTCATTCTTATGTCACTGAGGGCCAACAGGTGATCAGTTAACCTAGCCACTCTTTACTGGGTTCCTGGAAGGTATACCAGGATAACTGTAGTGTTGTGTCATTCTTATGTTACTGAGAGCCAACAGGTGATCAGTTAACCTAGCCACTCTTTACTGGGTTCCTGGAAGGTATACCAGGATAACTGTAGTGTTGTGTCATTCTTATGTTACTGAGAGCCAAGAGGTGATCAGTTAACCTAGCCACTCTTTACTTGGTTCTTGGAAGGTATACCAAGATAACTGTAGTGTTGTGTCTTTCTTATGTCACTGAGAGCCAACAGGTGATCAGTTAACCTAGCCATTCTTTACTGGGTTCCTGGAAGGTATACCAGGATAACTGTAGTGTTGTGTCATTCTTATGTCACCGAGAGCCAAGAGGTGATCAGTTAACCTAGCCATTCTTTACTGGGTTCCTGGAAGGTATACCAGGATAACTGTAGTGTTGTGTCATTCAATATTATAATTAACCAGACTCTTTCTCTTATAGCAGCATGCATTATCTTGTATATGTAGCCTTACAGTAATAAACAGTACTACTCCAAAGTGCATTGTTATACATCCTTTATAAGCCCTACAATAACTATCCAACTTGAATCAACAGTTAACAATGAGATGCAATGTCATATATCAATCGTCATGGAGACTGTGACTAGATGGGAATTCAAACTCACAGCCCCTGGATTAATAGATTATAAAAAAACATCAGATATTTTAAAAATTAATATAACAAGAAATGTCACTGTTAAGTGTCACATGCCCCGCAAAATTTAATGGTCTGTGAAAGATAACAATATATGATATTATAGGTAGCAATGTTTCCAAATATCAAGAGTAATGGAATAATGTTTCAGACTCGATATGCAATTTCAAGGACCTTTGTGTAACCTTGACCTTGACATCTGATGTAATGGTCTGGGTATTTCAACAGTTAAATGCAGGTGAAACATTATCATGACTTGCTGAATACTTGTGTCTAGCTATTTGAAAATCCCTAAATGTAAGTTACAGATCAATTGTTGATCAATTGATAAATTGAACCACGTGTTTTTGAAATCCATCCATGTATGATAAAGTTAAAGGGCAGACTTGAAATCTTAAACAGATTCAAAGTGTTGTCATATATACTCAAAGTGTGACCTCGTCTAGGTTTTACTTATGACATGTCGTCATGTCATCTTGATAAATTGAGCCAAGTTAAAGACAAAGTCACAGACCAGATATGCAATATCAAACAAATTGAAAGTGTGGAAAGGTTCTGGGTCTTACATGTGACACTTAAGGTAGTGGGACCGTAATGGGCTATATTTCAAATCTTTAAAAGCCTTTTATTTTTATTTACTATATAATATCACTGACTAATTTCCAAAATTTTAGAAACTTTTACCGTTTAAAAAAAAAGTTATCCACATTTACCTTACCATATCCCACTTTCAAAAGGCCGCAAAAAAATTTCAAAGTCCAAAATAGGTAAAATTGCTACAATTTTATTAATTTTCAATATTTTTTACATTTTTCACCATCAGTGTATTCTAAAAGCATATGTTTTAAGAAATAATATGAGCATGCAACATTAAATTGAAAAAAAATAATCTAAAATGAACTCATTTGTATTATAGCGGACAGGAGAAATCCATATTTTTGATAGTTTTGAAAAAAGTTGTTCTAAAATAAAAGTGTAGAGAATCCATTCTACTATTGGGGCATCAATACTACATGACTAACTTTTATATATATACTATTCCATAGATGATATCAAAAGATTAGGAAGTTTTACCATACGTTTTTTTCTCAATAACTTTTTTAATATGATAGGGTCAAAATTTCATAATCGGCATTTCTATAGAAATAAATGTTTATCTTAAAAGTAATGTTAATGTTTCCAAGTTTATATACAAAAACTATAATGACAAATATTATTGAAATAAAGATGTTCCCACATTATACAGAAATAGCATAAAAACAATAATATGTCCAATAATATGTGAAAATAGAACATGGAATCAGAACCCCACCCACCCCAACCCCATTACACAGATTCATTCTCGTGCTTAAACACTTAAATTACTAATCTTGCGAAAAGTGTCAATTTCAAAACAAACATAGTATGACATAAACTATTAAATATTAATACTATGTAAAAAAGTTCACATTAACAGTATAACAGAATAGAACCCCCACCCACTCACTTGACACACACACTTCAAGTCATAAAGAGTCATTGTTTGAAATATATAGCAATCTTTGATATAACCTCATCTAATACTTTTTTGCTTTGGTGACCCTTGGTACACCATCACCATTATTGGCAGGAAATCTGCCTCTCAGTCCATCCTCACCAGAATGTTTATAAATTGTTTTCATTTGGAGCGAAACTGTAGGTTAGGAGCTCTTTCGGTGTCAATTATTTCAGAAGTTGCCAAAGTGACTACGAATCGGCATTTTGTGCACTGTAGCTGATATCGCACAGCAATTTCACAAGGTCTTCCATTTTATGTGAATGATTTGGAAACAGTTTCCTTAACACTGTCAGGGAATAATTAATCCTGATACACACTTGAAAATTGCTCTGTATTGTTGGTACGTCATATACCACTGGATAATAAAATCATTTTCCATTGAAAGCAACTAATACGACTTTAGAATTCTTTTCAAGTCATTTACAAAGTTTCTGGATAGCTGTTTGAATGTAGACTGGTTTCACACTATTACCATTGACTCTCATGGTTTCAGAATCATCATCACTATACCAGTAACCTTCTGATGGTATAGGCAATCCTGGTCTAACATAGGTGGCAAATGATTGTGAAGACTCAACTTCCACTGCAGCTATCATAGATGTAATGTGTGGCATCAGTCCACCACGTACTACAAATACAGAATAAAGTACTGTTATTATTTGAGACTGCTTTGAGCTAATATTTTCAAGAAGTGAATTATAATTGAATACTATTATTTTCTCTTTATCTTCTTCATATGTCATTTTTTTGCTCATCCTAATGTCCCAAAATGACTGACCTCACTGTTGTAAATACAAATTCTCAAAATACTCAAAGTGAGACGGTAGTTTCGTGGATAGTGTTGGCAGCTCACGCCAAAGATTGCGGGTTTGATCCCCAGCTCGACCCAGTGCCTATGAAAAAGCAACATGCAGGACTGGTTCTAATCGGGAAGCGGACTCAAGAGTGCTTAATAAAAGCTCAGAGCTTTCTTCGCAATCGAGCTAAAATAAGTTGGTATAAACCAATTCAATTCATTAAAGAGAGTTTTTCATAAACAGTTCGCCTGGAAGTTTTGCATTGATTGTTAATATGAAACTAAACATCTACACGGATTATCTGACTGCATTCTATAATAGAACATATGGCAGAGAGACAATGACAGATAATGGGTATCTAGTCCTGGTTAAACTATTGCATATCTACAAAAACCCGATGACTATGTACATCATGGACTTGTATAGCTCTATATAATTCCTTGCGTACATGTAAGGACATCAATACAATTGTCACGTTAAAAAAAGCGTAAAATTCAATGCAATTAATCAATTATAAATTATTAAATACATACATGTTAAACTTTCAAAGTCTTGTGTGTGCCATTCAGCGTCTACTGCACAGAACATTGCACTTCTTGCCGGACAGGAAAACGTGGCTTACTCTGTGTGTTGACCTGACAGACCTCCAGACAGTAGAGAGCTGACAGTGAATCGCTGTCTTCAGTGTAACTGGATTACTGAAATCAACATACACAACATTCTAACTGCAATATATTATATCTTATATCATTGTATCTACATGTATATAAAAACAATTCTTACTACTTGTTTACATTTTAGTTTTATGTATTTTGTTGATATGAGACAATGTGTCTCATTATCAATATCATTCGTCTCTCACCGCTGATTGATGTGGGAAAGTTATCAACTACTTTTAGAAATGAGTGTACTCGAGTACAGGTTAAGCTTCCAGGATCCCTTAAAGAGTGGTTAGGCTAGCTGGTCGTCCGTTTGGTCTCGATGGCACGAAAATGATATTCTATATATTCAATCATCAATCAAAGTCTAGCAAAAAAAAAATATATATATATATATGTATCTCAGCATTTTTTAAATTCTGGATAATTGAACAGTTTCATCGCAACTAATTACTATCAGTTCTAATAAAAAAAATCAACGTTATACAACAGATAGTCATCAATACTATCTTACCTGGCTTAGTTTTGTGTTGGCTGCAAAATAGGGCATTCTTTTAGATCTTTGATGGTGTGTTTTTGCCATAGGCAACTCTGTTGACATGTCCACAGTCACTGTTCTGACGCACAACATACACATATTCGTCTAACCCTTTCTGAGCAATGCTGTCATAAGGAACTGGTACAGAGCTAGGTCTGCATAATTGACAACGTTTTAGGTTTGACAACAAAACTTCGAATACAACCAATTTTCGATCACTTTTTCCAACGCACTTCGTCGATTCTTCATTTGATATTGATACACTGGCTCTGACACATTACAAGCGGTCTGATTGCTATATGTGTGATCAATATTCCCACCAATCGAAGGAGACTTCGCTGTTTTTTTCTTTTTATTCGAACAAAAACATCTTCGACGATCGTAAAAATCCATTTTTGTTTACAACCGGAAGTGAGCAATTATCGTTTATTTATTATTTTTTTTTTAAATTTAAAGTTAATGACGCTAAAATGATATTAAAAGCAATAAAACAAAACAGGATATGTGATTTATTGTTATGAAATAAAAAAATATCCATACATTATGTATTTATAAGTTTATTCCGATCTATACCGAGATGCTCCGAAATCGTTACGGAGGATACCGACATCGCACGAAAGTTAACGAGCCCATTACGGGTCCACTACCTTAATTATGTCATGTTTATCAACTGAGCCAAATGTTTTTAAAATATATCCATAGATGACAAAGTTATAGATTGGACAAAAATCTCATACAGACTGAAAGTGTTGTCAAACAAACTCGAAGTGTGACCCTGACCTTTGAGGTACGCATGTGGGTCTTACAGGTGACACTTTGTAATGTCATGCTGATGAATTGAGCCATGTGTTTTTGAAATTTATCCATTGGTGACAAAGTTTCAGATCGAACACGAAATCTCAATCAGACTGAAAGTGTCATCAACCAAAGTTAAATTGTGACGTAGACCTTTGAAGTGGGATTTTGGGTGTAACACGCGACATATCGTCATGTTATGTTGGTCATTTGTAGCTAGTATTAACAAAATCCATATATACATGACAAAATTAAAGGCCAGACACAAAAAAATCTCAAACAGACTGAAAGGGTTGTCAAACAAACTCAGTGTGACCTTGACCTTTGAGATATGGGAATGTGTCTTACTTGCAACACGTTGTCATGTTATGTTGATCATTTGTAGCAAATATTTATAAAACCCATCTATGCATGACAAAGTTACAGACCGGACACGAAATCTCACACAAACTCAAAGTGTTGTCAAACTCAAATTGTGACCTTGACCTTTGAGGTACAGGTATGGGTCTTACTCACGACATGTCATGATGTTCATTTGTAGCAAGTATCATTAAAATTCATCTATTCATGACAAAGTTACAGGCCAGACACGAAATCTCACACAAACTCAAAGTGTTGTCAAACAAACTCAAATTGTGACCTTGACATTTGAGGTACGGGTGTGGGTCTTACTCGTGACACGTCATCATGTTATGTTGATCATTTGTAGCAAGTATCAACAAAATCCATATATGTATGACAAAGTTACAGGCCGGAAACAAAATCTTGCACAAACTTAAACTGTTGTCAAACAAACTCAAATTGTGACCTTGACCTTTGAGGTATGGGTGTGGGTCTTACTCGCGACACGTCGTCATGCTATGTTGAAAATTTGTAGCAAGTATCAATAAAATCAATCTATGCATAACAAAGTTACACGCCGGAAACGAAATACTGGACAGACGGACGGACGCTGCGATTACTATATGCCACCCATAAAAAAATTTTGTGGGGCATAAAAATAGTTAGGGCCATGGTAAATGAGCTGTGGCCATGAATTTTTCAAATGGCCATGATCATACAAACAACTAGTTTCTGGTTGTTGCAACTTATTGCCCGAAGTGAATCATTCGTTTGAAGTTAAATTGTTTTGAAGTTGTTAACTTAAGTTGCAGTTTTGACGAAGAAATTTGTATAACAGGAAGTAAAACTGTTTTAGTAAAATATGTATTTTTTTAACTATGTTTATTCAAGTTGATTAAGTTTAAAACTGATGACCCCAAATTTGGAAAATGACCCCCAGATTTTTAGTCAGTGGGTCATCAATGACCCCCAAAAAATTGGAGCTGGAGAAAACACTGTTATGACACTCAGTATCATATAAGTCAATATAAAGTTTGTTGGAATATTTATCTTCATTATAATGCCATTGAGGGCAAATAGATGATCAGTTAACCTAACTCTTTCCTGAGATAATGGAAGGTTAATAAGTACTCAAGCACACCCATCTCCCCAAGTAACTGATAACTTTCACTCTGAATCAGTGGTGAGAAATGAATGACAATAAGACAATGTTGTATATCAATTATCACAGAGATGGATGCCAGACGAGGATTTAAAATTCATGACCCATTGATTCATACCAAATAAGCTAACTGAGCCCACCATCAATATAAAAAGACTAACACTAAACAAGGACATAAGTAACACATAACTCTATTTCATTTCAAATTTCATTTGGACCTTACCTGGCTGAGGAAGGCCCAGGTTGTGAGTACAGGTAGGGGGTGGTTGGCGAGGATTAGTCTTGTACTCTCACCAACACTGTCACCAACCAACTTGCCGTCTGTTGTGTAGGCTGCCACGGCAAACAATTTAGGTTCTCCCATTGGCCTTGAGTCCAGACACCCACCGTTCCTCGTGATTGTAGGGCACCTAAAATAAATAAACATTTTGAGAAATTCAGATTTCTGAGTTGAGGAAAATCTCAACTTGAGATGTTTGGTGAAACTGGAACCAGTGCCCAAGTTCACTTTGTCACTGCAACATATATCATGTTAAAATCAGCAGTAGGTATTGACTGATTAAATATATCGCTTGACTGCTATAAGACTTTACCCAAAATTGTTATAAGGAATCTTTATCTTATCTGTTACTGAATGAAAATGACAAAATCCGATCTTTCAGTAAAAACTACTATTTTTAGAATGCATGTGTTTTTCACCAACTTTTTACCAAATATCATTTTCGAGTCACTGGCGATCCTACTGATTAGTTCATCTATGCAAATTGTCAGTCCAGTCCAGATGTGTTGTATGTTATACCATAGAATATGAGTTATAGTTGACACCAGTTCTATTGAGTTAGTTAATGGTATGGTCTTGTGTCTTTGGTTTGAATTGCAGGTAGGCGCATGCTCGCCGTTACCTGGTCTGCACCAGTGTCAGGGTTGTTCACAAATAATTATCTCCATTAGCACGCATTACAAATGCTGCATATAAAATCAATCTTTGCCATTTCAGCCCTCACTGGCTGAATTCTGCCAAACTTTATATTTATAGATAGAAGTCTGTTTGCAATTCTGCTTCTGAAAGAGACCATTTTGCCTGCTGGCTAAATTCAGTCAGTATTAGGCATCTCACAATACAACAATAACTACGGAAAGCTTTCTATATTTTTCATATAGCTCTTCAGTAAATTATGCTTGGCTAAATTCAGTCATTTGTTTATCAGACAATTTTGTGAGCTCTTTATGTTTGATTTTTCTCTCAAGCTGTTTCAGTAGGTAAGCAATGGACTGAATTCAACAAAAATGTTCTATGAACTGTTATTACATATTAAAAGAAAATACGAACAAATGATATACTAGCACAAATAATCCATGCATTTTATACTATTTAACTTTTTTTTTTTTAAAGTATTCCGCCAGTTTAAGAGGGAAGTGGGGTCAAGAGATGTTCATCTGAGTTTTCTTCCAAATCAAGCTAAAATAAATTAGTACAACTACATCTGTGAATAACTTCAGATGATAAAAAAGGGTTCCACTAACTTAACCATACTGCTTCTCCTAAGATTTTTCACTTTTGTTTAATTTAAAATTGAAATGTATTTCTCTTTTACCTTAATTTGTAAATTCAATGGTAAATTCATTGAATATGTTCTTACCAAATACGGTTTATATGTGGGTTTTACTCTTCTGTGTAGAAGATCATTCCAGTCTGATGTATAATGTATAGTTTTATTTCCAATATCCAATAGGCACAAAGGGTCATTTTATCATGGCTGGACCTTTTTTCAACTGCATGGTATATTTAATTTTGGTATATTCACCCCACCCCCCCACCCCATATTGTTCGCTTGTTTTTCAGGTGTAACTATAGATGAATATTTTCTTTCATAATATGCTGTAATGTGGCACTTTCAACACTCAGTTATCTGGATGGCACTGATGTAGTATCATGTTGAGATATGTTATAGGACGTCCAAACTATACAGTTTCTCCACCCATTCACGTTTTTACACAACTGGGAAAACACAACATTTTTAAAGCTTTGTGGCAATTTAGAAAGCTACATATATCTTATTTTTAAAATCCTTTGCAAGATTAAATTCCTCTTGCAAGTTGACCACTGTATTGTGTAAGGAAGAAAGATGTGTGGAATATGCAGCTGAAATTTGCCTTCTAACTCTACCCAGTAGATTTTATGGACAGAATATTCATTTTATACAATTTTATGGTGTGTCTTTTTCAAAAGTGCCTTTAACAAATAAACAAGTAATACTCACCTTGACAGGAATTGCATCATCTGGACCCCCACCCACTCTCTCTAGTGGATTTTTACGTAACAGCTGAAAAAATAATGTTAATATAAATAGTTGATACAGAACAAAAAATGAACAAGCCATTTTCCAAGTATTGAGCATGACTTCAAAGATATCATATGAAAGTTCTGAAACGTGTTAAATCAAACAGTGAAGCAATAAATGGTTACGATAATAACTCAAGTTTTAAATCAATTAGTACTTCTTAACAGAATAACAGTGTTAACACTTGTATTAGATCATGTGACGCAATTGTCTGTGTAGACATATTATATTTTTTATTGATAATGATCACAAAAGACACAAATTTCCAGTAGCAGGGTAACATGCAACTGGAGCAGTCTAAAACCTTTTTAAAGGATTCTGTTTTACTTTACAAGATCTTCAGCTTCAAACTGATCTCATGATTGCACAGTTCAAGGAGAGGTACAGAGTTGTGTATGATAAATGGGTGAAAACACATATAAAGTGCATCCAGGAGCTTGGTGTGTACATTGAGAAGATGCCATCATAATAGCATTGACATCTCAACATTAAATGTCCTTGACGTCATCAAACTGCCCTGGGTAGTGATTACATAATGGTATTCAATATGGCAATTGCATAGAAGAAATATTAATTTTTATGGTAAAACAATTTTTATTCATCTGCTATTTTAAATGTTGCAAATGTAACAAAAGCCCACATATTTTTAACACACCTTGTATAGTGAATATAAACAAATGTCCAAGAGAGATTCAAACCTTCACCTTAGCAGCAGGAGGTAAGTGTTCTTGAGGCCGCACCTTAAAACCACATGCCCATGCAGGGAACCCTTTGTTCCACTTTCAACCCACTACCATGGTGTTGTCTGATAAAGACAAAATGTTAACATTGCTACACAGAAGTATTGTACTTCAGACACACCAGCTTATAACATTATACCAACACTGAACTGATCTGTCCTAGAAAGCTAACAACATTTTTATTCTTTGATATGATCTTACTGGGGATCAAATAAAAAACTAAATAACAGATGAATACTAAATACTTACAGTCATGTCGGTTACTATGCTATAGTTTATAGTTATAAGTTAATTCAACCAAGCCATTCTCAAATATATTTTTTATACCTTTTTTTCAGTATCAACAAAGATATAGTTTTTTCAGAACAAACAAATATATAGCTTTTTTTGAAAATATCTAATAAAGAGGGATTTTTTTTAATTCTATTAGTTTTTTAATAAAATTAAATAAAAAAGTATATGAATGAATACATATTTAATTTTGAATAATCACCAATAAAACAGATACACATATGTGGATTCATACATTTAACAAAGCCAGTTGAATGTGAAATATTTTTTGCTGGAGCAACAATCACTCTGATATAAATGGAACCAAGGTTGTGTGTTACTTATGGACTGTATTGAGATATATGATTATCGTCATGTGACAAAATCTTCACTACAATAATTTTATAAATACGAACATTTCACAAGGAATAGGAAATGCATTATTTCCAATTTAATTATTTTAAGCGAATCCTTCATTGTCCAGTGTCCAGTTTGGGTATTTATATATGTGTTCACAGGGCCTGGATGCCCCGGCTTTATTTTAGTAACAGTTACACATATATTAAATAAATAACCATAAAGTAATTCTCCAGAACCCAATTTCAAGCACAAACAGTCGGGTATGGACAGACAGACAGGGTTAACACTTAATGCCACTTTGGTATTCTTTGAATAGCAGGGGTATAACGATCATTTTGTAAAACATTACAAAAGAAAACAAGTTATTTTATACCAATTATATTTTGCATTTAAATGAAAAAAAAATTGAGTTATTTCCCTTCCTTTACAAAATTCAGACTATATTATCCAAATTATTTGAATTAAATGGTAGCCACTTTGGAATTCAGACATCCTGAATTTGAGTTTCAACATCTCTGTAATGAAACTTAAAACAAGTAATTCAGGAAGAGTAGTGGTCATGAGTAAAAGTTTACGGACATACGGTTAGCTGCTTCTGCTGGTTTTTTATCAGTTAAGCTGAAATTTGAGATATTATTTTAATAGGTAATATGAATGAACATAATTAGACTGTAACCTCACAAACAGTAAGAAAACCTGAAATACTAACTGTGTAAAATATACAATATCAACTCCTGGTCAATCTGTCTGTTTTATCGTTCCGTATTGCGGATCCTCACCACAAAATTCAGTTTATTTGTCTCTGTAACCTTGTATGTTGCCTTAACTCCTGTATGACGATGAGATTACAATCGCCCATGAGTAGAAAATCTCTGTAAATATCATTTAAACAGATAATGGAAAACAAGAAAAAATTAATTCAATTTAATCAACCTATACAAGAAAATACAAAAAGTAAATTCTTAAAGCTGCTATCCACCTGAAAAAGAAACAATTTGGAAGATGTTGTGAATTAAAAATAGCATATAGGAACTCATACCAGGTTTCAACAAAAAACAATAAAAAACAGAAAGCAGTATTACATTTGAGTCATCCATGGCCGAGTGGTTTAAGGCACTGTCTCATTTTACCTCTCAGCGCCAAGGTCATAGGTTCAATCCACTGCAAAAACTTTTTGTGAGAAAGCTTGCCAATTATTTGTGGAAGAATGGTGGTTAACTCAGATTCATTCTGAGGTCTTCCTCCACCATTAAAACTGGATATGCCATATATAATCTGAAATGTGTATAAAATTGCATTAAACCCCATTAAAGTAATATATTGTAAGAATCCTTTTTCAGCGGAGTATTTATATAAGTGGTTTTATTAAGGTGCTGCCAATTAATACCGTATACACGTATATATTTAGTTGAGTAGTTTACATAACAAGTGTATCTAACTCGAGATTGACAATCCTTATTGACATCATTCCCAGCAACCATCAAACACAAGAATGTTAGTCAGATTTTTAAAACATATTTAGAATATCAAAGTCATGACTATACCTTCTATGTGACCTTGGCAGTTGTTGGAATCCTGTAGATTTGGTCAGGCATTGTGTGTATAGGGCACATTCATCAATCTCTGTGCCACAATGTAATCCTGAAAGCAGATATTTACCATATTTACTGGCAAAGACAATTGTTTTAACCAAATAACCAGTTACAAGAATTGTTCATTTCTAGACAAATGTTGTACAGACTTAAAATCTGACTAAATTTTATACTGCAGCTATTTCAAAATCTGATTGAAATCAAGCCAAATTTATAATGTTCAAAAACTTTAATTAAAATCAGGACAAATATTGTCTTTAAATTCAGCAACTTTAAGAACCCATTGTATAACATCAGGGGTTCTGCAGGGTTCTATATTAGGTCCATTGTTATTTTTACTTTTCATAAATTATTTCTCATTGTTTATAAATAACGCTTCAACAACTGACCTATTAGTGCAACATATTGCATGTCTCTAAGGAGCCTTTTCAAGATTTTTTATTTTGAGTCTGCCAACGGAAGTCCACGTTATGGACAGCAGATCGGATATCCAAATAACAAAAAAAGCCGTCTATTCACACCTTATTTAATCAGGCTACTGACCTATATGTGGTGCATTCAACATGGTATGATATTGAATACTGACAACATCAGAGTAATGCTAATCACCTCTCGTCAGAAACAAGGCATTGAAATCATATCAATTTATAACTTACGTACAACAGTACAGAATTAACTGCTGCAACAGGTGATAAAATCCTTGGAATATGTGTCGACAATTGCAATACGATGGAATAAGCAGTTACAATCTATCTCAAAAAAAGTTTCATCAATTATATCTGGCTATTATCAAAGGTAATTTAAAACATTACCTTTCTTAATCAACCATAGAATGTAATGTTGTATTACAAAGTTTATACACAATCAGATTTCAATTATTGTTGTACAAATATTTCAAATAGAAATATAAATAAGTTAATTAAACTGCAGAGGCGAACATGCAAATATATTTTAGAAAATGAAAATGAACGTCTATATATTTTATTTGAAAGACTGAGTTCTTTGTCTATCAATCAAACTGTATTTATATAAAGGTAAAACTCATGTGTAACATAACAAATGGTACAGCTCCGCCATATTTGTGTTAACTATTCAACTTTGGGGAGTCAATTAATCCATCTGTTATATTCAAGCTCAAATAAAAATGTCTTTTTCCCGTTTTGGTAAAGATATTTGCTTTTCGTTTCTGTTTGTTTTGATTTTATTATTGTTGTGTTTTTTTACCATTATATTCAAGTTTCCATGTGTAATTGCATGTGTATCAAAATTGAAATACGAATACAAAAAGCGAGAGTGTGTGTTTATGTATGCATTCACGTAGATGAGAGTTGGTATCATGTGCATGTTGCAAGAATTTTGGTTATCTATAATGTGTGATAGATGTAGAAGATGAATGTAAGTTATTTCTTGTCTTTTTGACAATGTATAATTATGTACTTATTTTTGTTTATATGAGGGCCCCAAGGAAGATTGGTTTACCTCTTTAAATAAACTAACTAATTTACTTACTAAGTAGTGACTGGGTAGAGTATCATACCATGTGTCTGCAGCATGATATTCCGGAGTGTCAGTATAATGTGACTGGGTGGAGTATCATACCATGTGTCTGCAGCATGATACTCCAGAGTGTCAGTATAATGTGACTGGGTGGAGTATCATACCATGTGTCTATATGTGACTGGTTGGAGTATCATACCATGTGTCTGCAGCATGATACTCCGGAGTGTCAGTATAATGTGATTGGGTGGAGTATCATACCATGTGTCTGCAGCATGATACTCAGGAATGTCAGTATGTGACTGGGTGGAATATCATACCATGTGTCTGCAGCATGATACTCCGGAGCGTCAGTATAATGTGAATGGGTGGAGTATCATACCATGTGTCTGCAGCATGATACTCCAGAGTGTCAGTATAATGTGACTGGGTGGAATATCATATCATGTGTCTGCAGCATGATACTCTGGAGCATCAGTATAACCTGACTGGGTGGAGTATCATACCATGTGTCTGCAGCATGATACTCCAGAGTGTCAGTATAATGTGACTGGGTGGAATATCATACCATGTGTCTGCAGCATGATACTCCAGAGTGTCAGTATAATGTGTCTGGGAGGAATATCATACCATGTGTCTGCAGCATGATACTCCGGAGTGTCAGTATAATGTGACTGGGTGGAATACCATGTGTCTGCAGCATGATAATCCAGAATGTCAGTATAATGTGACTGGATGGAATATCATACCATGTGTCTGCAGCATGATACTCCGGAGTGTCAGTATGTGACTGGGTGGAGTATCATACCATGTGTCTGCAGCATGATACTCCGGAGTGTCAGTATAATGTGACTGGGTGGAGTATCATATCATGTGTCTGCAGCATGATACTCTGGAGTGTCAGTATAATGTGACTGAGTGGAGTATCAAACCATGTGTCTGCAGCATGTACTCCAGAGTGTCAGTATGTGACTGGGTGGAATATCATACCATGTGTCGCAGCATGATATTCTGGAATGTCAGTATAATGTGACTGGGTGGAGTATCATACCATGTGTCTGCAGCATGATACTCAGGAGTGTCAGTATAATGTGACTGGGTGGAGTATCAAACCATGTGTCTGCAGCATGATACTCCCGAGTGTCAGTTTAATGTGACTGGGTGGAATATCATACCATGTGTCTGCAGCATGATACTCCAGATTGTCAGTATAATGTGAATGTGTGGAGTATCACACCATGTGTCTGCACCATGATACTCCGGAGTGTCAGTATAATGTGACTGGGTGGATTATCATACTATGTGTCTGCACCATGATACTCCGGAGTGTCAGTATAATGAGACTGGGTGGAGTATCATACCATGTGTCTGCAGCATGATACTCCGGAGTGTCAGTATAACGTGACTGGGTGGAGTATCATATCATGTGTCTGCAGCATGATACTCCGGAGTGTCAGTATAATGTGACTGGGTGGAGTATCATACCATGTGTCTGCAGCATGATACTCAAGATTGTCATTATAATGTGACTGAGTGGAATATCATACCATGTGTCGGCAGCATGATACTCCAGAATGTCAGTATAATGTGACTGGGTGGGGTATCATTCCATGTGTCTGCAGCATGATACTCCAGAGTTCAGTATAATGTGACTGGGTGGAGTATCATACCATGTGTCTGCAGCATGATATTCTGGAATGTCAGTATAATGTGACTGGGTGGAGTATCATATCATGTGTCTGCGGCATGCTACTCTGGAGTGTCAGTATAATGTGACTGGGTGGAGTACCATACTATGTGCCTGCACCATGATACTCCAGAGTGTCAGTATAATGTGACTTGGTGGAGTATCATACCATGTGTCTGCACCATGATACTCAGGAATGTCAGTATAATGTGACTGGGTGGAATATCATACCATGTGTCTGCAGCATGATACTCTGGAGTGTCAGTTTACTGTGACTGGGTGGGGTATCATTCCATGTGTCTGCAGCATGATACTCTGGAGTGTCAGTATAATGTGACTGGGTGGAGTATCATACCATGTGTCTGCAGTATGATACTCCAGATTGTCAGTATAATGCTGACTGAGTGGAATAGTATACCATGTGTCTGCTAGCATGATACTCCAGAGTGTCAGTATAATGTGACTTGGTGGGGTATCATTCCATGTGTCTGCAGCATGATACTCCAGAGTGTCAGTATAATGTGACTGGGTGGAGTATCATATCATGTGTCTGCAGCATGATACTCAGGAGTGTCAGTATAATGTGACTTGGTGGAGTATCATACCATGTGTCTGCAGCATGATACTCTGAAGTGTCAGGATAATGTCACTAGGTGGAGTATCATACCATGTGTCTGCACCATGATACTCCGGATTGTCAGTATAATGTGACTTGGTGGAGTATCATACCATGTGTCTGCAGCATGATACTCTGGAGTGTCAGTATAATGAGACTGAGTGGAATATAATACCATGTGTCTGCAGCATGATACTCCGGAGTGTCAGTATAATGTGACTGGGTGGGGTATCATTCCATGTGTCTGCACCATGATACTCCAGAGTTCAGTATATTGTGACTGGGTGGAGTATCATTCCAAGTGTCTGCAGCATGATACTCTGGAATGTTAGTATAAAATGTGACTGGGTGGAGTATCATATCATGTGTCTGCAGCATGATACTCCGGAGTGTCAGTATAATGTGACTGGGTGGAGTATCAAACCATGTGTCTGCAGCATGATACTCCAGAGTGTCAGTATAATGTCACTGCATGGGGTATCATACCATGTGTCTGCACCATGATACTCCAGAGTTCAGTATAATGTGACTCGATGGGGTATAATACCATGTGTCTGCAGCATGATACTCTGGAGCGTAAGTATAATGTGAATGGGTGGAGTATCATACCATGTGTCTGCACCATGATACCACGGAGTGTCAGTATAATGTGACTGAGTGGAATATCATACCATGTGTCTGCAGCATGATACTCTAGAGTGTCAGTATAATGTGACTGGGTGGGGTATCATTCCATGTGTCTGCACCATGATACTTCAGAGTTCAGTATAATGTGACTGGGTGGAGTATCATACCATGTGTCTGCAGCATGTCAGTATAATGTGACTGAGTGGAGTATCATATCATGTGTCTGCAGCATGATACCCCGGAGTGTCAGTATAATGTGACTGAGTGGAATATCATACCATGTGTCTGCAGCATGATACTCCAGAGTGTCAGTATAATGTCATTGGGTGCGATATCATACCATGTGTCTGCAGCATGATACTCAGGAGTGTCAGTATAATGTCACTGGGTGGAATACCATGTGTCTGCAGCATGATACTCCAGAGTGTCAGTATAATGTGACTGGGTGGAGTATCATACCATGTGTCTGCAGCATAATACTCTGAAGTGTCAGGATAATGTCACTAGGTGGAGTATCATACCATGTGTCTGCACCATGATACTCCAGAGTGTCAGTATAATGTGACTGGGTGGAGTATCATACCATGTGTCTGCAGCATGATACTCTCGAGTGTCAGTATAATGTGACTGGGTGGAGTATCATGCCATGTGTCTGCAGCATGATACTCTCGAGTGTCAGTATAATGTGACTGGGTGGAGTATCATACCATGTGTCTGCAGCATGATACTCCGGAGTGTCAATATAACGTGACTGGGTGGAGTATCATACCATGTGTCTGCAGCATGATACTCCAGAGTGTCAGTATAATGTGACTGGGTGGAGTATCATACCATGTGTCTGCAGCATGATACTCCAGATTGTCAGTATAATGTGACAGGGTGGAGTATCATACCATGTGTCTGCAGCATTATACTCAGGAGCGTCAGTATAATGTGACTGGGTGGGGTATCATACCATGTGTTTGCAGCATGATACTCCGGAGTGTCAGTATAATGTGACTGGGTTGAGTATCATACCATGTGTCTGCAGCATGATACTCCGGAGTGGCTCAGAATACTGTCAAGCAGACAAAGTCACAATATGACTGAATAATTAATAAAAGTTATGCTAAACACAATACAACAATCAGACAAGAAATGAAATACTTATGGAACCACTTATAATATAAAATATGAAACCCACAAAATAGTAATAAAGACACAGCAACTCTGCAACTATTGAAAACTAATAAACACTGGATTTCCTTTTTTAAATTAAATATATATATAACACATATTTAAATTGGTTGGCAATTTAAATACTTTCTTCAGAAATTACTTCTTTTTCGTGATAAATTCAACAGAAATACCAAAACAACAATTACCAGTAGTTTACAATGGTGAGCTTCATCTTCACAAGAACATCTCATGCTCTCACCACTAAGGTCATAGGTTCGAGTTCTGCTTGCTCCAAAAACTTTATGCGAAAAAGTTTACCAGTTACTTGCTGAAGGACGATGATTCTACTCAGTAAGATTCAGTCTGAGGTCTTCCTCCACCAGTAAAACTAGATATGCCATATATAACCTGAAATGTTTTGAAAATGGCGTTAAAGCCCATTCCAAAAAAAATTGTAAAATAATATAAAATGAAGGTAACAAATACTTTCTCTGAAATCATGAAACCACTACTAGGCTTATACTTCTCATGGATATGAATGTGAGACTATACACAACATTTTATCATATTTAAGTTGGCCATCATTATTCAAAATACCAGTAGTAAAAATTTCAGTAGTGAAAATCTTAAAAAATCTTCTTCTCATAATGAAACTGCCAAACAAATTTTGAAAATATTCAATTAGAAATCATCACCAAATATATTTCTTCTAGAGCTGTTGACATGGCACATTTGTCCATTGGGTTAAAATGACCCCAGTTTTATCTCCAGATTCAGATTTGTTAAAATGACTTGGTTCAACTGTCTTATGAGGAGGGGTCCCAAATATTGATCTGTTTCAAAATCCTTTTTCTCAAGAGCCAGTCTGTCAAATTTGGTCTTGTGTGGCATAGATGTGACCAATGAGTAGGGGATTCAAGTTTATATGAATCAATATAAACTATATTATTGGGGAAAGGAAAATTCTCATTTCTTCATCCATTTTTGCAAAAAAAATATTATTCAGTTTAAGACCTGAAGCATCATCTAGTCATAGCATACAAGATTTAGGTAAAAAAGAGTTAAATTTTCAGGTAGGTTCCCATTTAAATATATATTACAGATTGAAGTTTTTCTCAATAAATGGTTCAGTCAATTTGTGTTTGTAGTAAGTATGAGCTCATAGGCAGATCTGGGTCTACACTGTCTGCAAATGGGGCACAATTGATACAGAAAGCCAAGAACACTATCTCATGTCAGCATGTAAACTTTAATTCTTTATAACAAGAAAGGTTTCCCCATGGTAAAGTGGTCTAAGACGCAACTCAACATCACTTTCCTCTCAACGTTGGGATCGTGGATTAGAGCCCTGATTGACCCAGAAACTTTATGTGAGGAAAGTTTACCCGTTACTTGCAGAAGAACGATGGTTTTTACTTCCCCACCAATAAAATTGAATGCAATACAGAACCTGTTATATGTTGGAAATGACACTGAACAATATTAAAACAAGACTCACCTGGTACACAATGGCATTAGGGAGGACAAATCTGCACCATTCCACTCTGTCTTAGTACATCCCAGTTGTTGCTGGTCCAGTACACCACAAATACATATGTAGGTTCCAGCCACATCTTATAAACTCATTGTCCATCATTCACACTCATCCATGTCATCCTGGCACATGTCACCTGACCAACCCATTATACAGATGCAGATGGGGCAGACCTTAAAGTGCCATAATGATAAACTATTATATAAGCAAATTGATATTTGTGTTACTGTTCTATAAAAAAACATATTATGATAGTAAATCAATAAAGATCAATACAAATATAATTTTGTTGACACATTAAACAGATTCGTTGCAAAGATTTTCATACTTTTACTTTCAAAAAAAAATCCAAGATGAAAAAAAAAAGGTTAGGGTCGGGACTCAATTTTAGGGTCGGTCAGGTAAACAGTCAGGTATTTTTTGGTTTGGCCTTATAAATTTATGTTTACCATCTGTACTTATTGATTGATAAATATCATTGTATTTGACTGTATTATATTATACTTCACATGGTTATCTATTTAAATTAATAAAGAATAAGCACATATTCAGATGTTGCATTTGTGACAAAAGATGATTTGTCTAAAACAATACCTCTATATATCTGAACACAGCTTCCTCATTGTCACCTCCCGTCACTGTGCATCCATCGTTCTTACTGTCACATGTGACTACCAGGTAGATGCCTACACTGGCACGTTGAACCAACTGTATTGTAGTTCTCCACACATGTATCTTCATGTAGCCAGGGCAATGAACAACAGTTGGCTATCTTCACACCTGTCTCCTACAAACAAATCCACAGATATATATATATACACTCGTACATCAAGGACTTACATAGAAAATTGACTATTGATGAACTATTTAGCATCATTTTTATGTCATCAAGGGCTAACCGACAATCAGTTAACCCAACTAGTGTTTTCCTGGGATCACGAAAGGTTAACCAGTACTCGAGCACACCCAATCTCCACAAGGAACTAATAACTTTCCCAGAGAGAGAGAGAGGACTGATAATGAGACGTAATGTCGTATATCAATCATCACAGAGATTGTTGCCATGCAGGGATTGAAACTCTTGACCCCTGGATTGATAGTCAGAAACATTACCGACTGAGTTATTTGGAACATTTTAGAAGCAATGTTGTGTTTAAATTGTGAATTTGTGGAGGGATAATTTAGAAAACAATCAAATGCTTGTAACTGGGGAATAAATACGTTACTTTCACTTTTGTCTACAGTGTACTCAATGAATAGAAAAAAAACAAATTAGGGAAACATGACCCCCTTCATTTCTAATTACATTTTAGCTCTATGGGTGTCAAGAATCAATAAAATGTAAGTTTTCCTAACTGTCTGTCTGTCTTTTTTAAACGTTTCGTCCATTGTAGAAATAAGATGGAAAACAATTGTGGCTTACACTACAGGGGCTAGTGTAAATATACGTTTCATATTCCCTATATAGTATCAGTGACATGTCTAGTTATTTAGTCACTGATGGTATGCTGTATTGGGATATAAACGAGCCCATGTTCATCTTCTTCCTGGTAAAGTGCAGGGCCCACTCTGGGGCATAAAAGCACTTTGTGTATTACATATAACTCTTTTGAATATAACAGAGAACATTAATAAATAACTGTTAACTTAAAATTGTTTTGTAATTACAGCTCTGCTATTGTACTCTTATCGTTATAACAAACAGATAGGCGCGAAATGCTGAATTGATGATGCTGGTGTTTTATCGCGAATACACATGACAAAAGTTCTCAAATTACATTTTATCGTGACTCGTATGTTTACAGAGCTATTTTCTATCTAAAATAAAAAATGTGTTAAACAATCTGGAATATCAAGTTCATGCTATGTTTTTTATACTAACTGTCTGGCTCTCGTTTCTGAATAAATCGAAGATTCAATAATTAAGTTCCATTTGTCATGTGCTTTTTTGGTTTTAATAATCTTGATCACCTGCGACGCTTGCTTGTGTTTTTTCCTATTGTGTCACATGACTTACACGTGTTGCTTGCATTTTATCTATCACCCTTATCTTCATAATGCCAAACCGGGGCAAACCCCTCCTGGAGATCTGCGTCGTCATACCAACAAAGATTGTTATTATTTAAAAATATAAATTAAAAAGCTGGCCCGTAGCTACTCTGAGACCCAGGGACGTCGGTGCCTGTCTGTCTTTCGGTACAAACGGTACAAAACAAAGAGGCACTATATTTAATATCTTTGTTGCATTTCAACACTAAATAAATTACGCTTTACGCATCCTGCTTTAATTGCTCTTATAAACATGTTTAAATCGATTATTTTAAGATTTTCATGATCCTTGTATTATGAATTTTCTACTAATTTTATCAGGACTGGTTCACTTTCCCATAAATAATCTGACTTGGGATTTTCTAAAACTATAATATTATATTTATAAGTGATGGTAATGTTTTGATACCAGTTATTGTTCCAATATTGTGTCCGATTGTCCTACTGCACGACTGCTAAATTCAAACAAGACTGGACTTTGTAAGGGAATATCTCTGCAGATATGAACAGAAAGGTGGTGTACATTTTTAAATCTAATCATACCTGTAGTTGGGAATCGGGATTTATTACACAAAAAGACCAGTCTCATTACATGTCAATGCTTAATAAATAATATACTTAACGGCCACAAGTTTGGTATCATATGGGTATTTTAGATCGTTTAATTTGATTATATTTAACTGAGACATAACCATTCTAGTCTTCAATCATATTGCAATAAATTCATCAATAAAAAAATCAAATTGATTCAAACGATCTCATTTTATAGCAGGGTAGTGGGAAGTGTCAAATTTCTATGAATTATTTTTATGTTGATTGCTGTTAACTTAACTTCAATAGTGCATATGTCCACTTCAAGCGTTCAACACAGACTGGACACGATTTCTCATGGGACCGGATAAGTCTTCGGATGTATTGAATTGGTATTCGACGCCACTGCCTGCGTATATCGTCTCTAATATTATTGACATTGTCTAGGTGATGACAAGCGATCCCAACAATGTTCGATACGGTTTAGATCAGCTGAAATGGCTGGCGAATTCTGTAATTAGTCAATGTTATTTGCACGTAAACATTGAGCAGTTAGACATGCAACATGCGGTCATGCGTTACGGTGCTGTAAAACATTCCTGTGTGTTGCTGGATGTATGACTGAGTAACTGGCCTAAGCAAATCGCCCTCGCAATGTTGAGCCGTAACTTCACGGCTAGCACTTTGACGTGCACCCCCTTCCAGCACCATTGTCTTAGTAAACCAATTTTGTCTTTCAGTGGTAACTTATTCGACTTCATACCATCGTAGACGACAACTGGTCAATCTCTAGATCACACGTTGATAAACTTGCAGACGTTTGTCACTATATGCCATCATAACATTGCTCTCATCCGTAGCCAGTCTCTGTTCTTCCACCGTGCGTGAGCTTGAGTCCAAAGTCCACGCACAAGACGGTGCATAGTGGTTAAACGTGCACGTGACGCCCAGGGTCAGATAAAATTTTCACCCATGGGTAATACTGTGACAGTATGTAACATATCGGGACTATTTACTTCATATTACAGTTTGAAAAGGTCACATTTGCATTTAACTTTACTTTCGTTAAAATTTTGACGCAAGCTGTAATTTACTGTGATAATTATCAGATATGTGAATGTATTTAGCACAATGCTTATTCTTGAGACATTTTGTTGAATAAAAAGATGCTCTATTCAAGTACAAGACCAAATATTATTGTAAAAATGTCAAATTGTGCTTAACAGAATGTTACATTAAGCTTTGTAATATCAATTTTAACCAAATGTTTTGGTATTAGAGAGATCATGTAGAGGCACATTACAAGTTTGGCTTAATTATCGTCTTCACTCTGTGGACCCAAATACTATTCAAAACTATTTGTGTAAAATGTTGAAAATGTTTATAACTTGATAAATTGTGACATGAATCACAGCATATAAGTTGTTGATAGGAAATACCTTGCATCATTGGCTGATGATGCCCGTCCCCATGTTCTAGAGTACCTGCCCGAGCTCAATGTCGCTATGTTATTTATTAAAAGTATTAATTTTAAGTAGTTCCTCGTCCCAATTTTAACTTTGGTTCTTCCCCAAGCCCGAGGCTACCCAAATTTTATACCCCTGCCATTTATGGGTAGCAGCATATAGAGTTGTCCGTCGGCACGTTCATCCGTGCGTCATACTTTCTTGTCAGCTTTATTGCGCATATCGTCATTGCGCTCTGGTTTATCGTTTTTTTCTTGATGATGAAAATGTATTACAAGATTATTGCATGCACAAGAGTCTATGTACAAATGTACAACAATTCAATATCCACCGTTCATATACAATGTCTAACTTTACTGTTCTATATTCACCTTTCATATACAATGTCTAACTATATACAATGTCTAACTTTACTGTTCTATATCCACCGTTCATATACAATGTCTAACTTTACTGTTCTATATCCAATGTTCATATACAATGTTTATCTTTACTGTTCTATATTCACCGTTCATATACAATTTCTAACTTGACTGTTCTATATCCACCATTCATATACAATGTCTAACTTTACTGTTCTATATTCATAGTTCATATACAGTGTCTGACTTTACTGTTCTATATCCACCGTTCATATACAATGTCTGACTTTACTGTTCTATATCCACCGTTCATATACAATGTCTAACTTTACTGTTCTACATTCACCGTTCATAGACAATGTCTGACTTTACTGTTCTACATTCACCGTTCATAGACAATGTCTGACTTTACTGTTCTATATCCACCGTTCATATACAATGTCTAACTTTACTGTTCTATATCCACCGTTCATATACAATGTCTAACTTTACTGTTCTATATTCACCATTCATATACAATGTTTCACTTTACTGTTCTATATTCACCAGTTCATATACAATTTCTAACTTGACTGTTCTATATCCACCATTCATATACAATGTCCGACTTTACTGTTCTATATCCACCGTTCATATACAATGTCTAGCTTGACTGTTCTATATTCACCATTCATATACAATGTCTAACTTTACTGTTCTATATCCACCATTTATATCCACCGTTCATATACAATGTCTGACTTTACTGTTCTATATTCACCATTCATATACAATGTCTAACTTTACTGTTCTATATTCACCGTTCATATACAATGTCTAACTTTACTGTTCTATATCCACCGTTCATATACAATGTCTGACTTTACTGTTCTATATCCACCGTTCATATACAATGTCTGACTTTACTGTTCTATATCCACCGTTCATATACAATGTCCGACTTTACTGTTCTATATTCACCGTTCATAGACAATGTCTGACTTTACTGTTCTGTATCCACCATTTATATACAATGTCTGACTTTACTGTTCTATATTCAGCGTTCATAAACAATGTCTAACTTTACTATTCTATATCCACCGTTCATATACAATGTCTGACGTTACTGTTCTATATCCACTGTTCATATACAATGTCTAACTTTACTGTTCTATATCCACCATTCATACACAATGTCCGACTTTACTGTTCTATATCCACCGTTCATATAAAATGTCTAGCTTGACTGTTCTATATTCACCATTCATATACAATGTCTAACTTTACTGTTCTATATCCGTCGTTCATATACAATGTCTGACATTACTGTTCTATATCCATCATTCATATACAATGTTTAACTTTACTGTTCTATATTCACCGTTCATATACAATGTCTAACTTTACTGTTCTATATCCATCTTTCATATACAATGTCTAACTTTACTGTTCTATATTCACCATTCATATACAATGTCTCACTTTAATGTTCTATATTCACCGTTCATAGGCAATGTCTGACTTTACTGTTCTATATCCACCATTCATATACAATGTCTAACTTTACTGTTCTATATCCACCGTTCATATACAATGTCTAACTTTACTGTTCTATATTCACCTTTCATATACAATGTCTAACTTTACTGTTCTATATCGACCATTCATATACAATGTCTAACTTTACTGTTCTATATTCACCATTCATATACAATTTCTAACTTTACTGTTCTATATTCACCATTCATATACAATGGTTAGCTTTACTGTTCTATATCCACCGTTCATATACAATGTCTAACTTTACTGTTCTATATCCATCGTTCATATACAATGTCTTACTTTACTGTTCTATATTCACCGTTCATATACAATGTCTAACTTAACTGTTCTACATTCACCGTTCATAGACAATGTCTCACTTTACTGTTCTATATCCACCATTCATATACAATGTCTAACTTTACTGTTCAATATCCACCATTCATATACAATGTCTAACTTTACTGTTCTACATTCACCGTTCATAGACAATGTCTCACTTTAATGTTCTATATTCACCGTTCATAGACAATGTCTGACTTTACTGTTCTATATCCACCGTTCATATACAATGTCTTACTTTACTGTTCTATATTCACCGTTCATATACAATGTCTAACTTTACTGTTCTACATTCACCATTCATAGATAATGTCTGACTTTACTGTTCTATATCCACCATTCATATACAATGTCTAACTTTACTGTTCTATATCCACCATTCATATACAATGTCTAACTTTACTGTTCTATTTTCACCATTCATATACAATGTCTAACTTTAATGTTCTATATCCACCTTTCATATACAATGTCTGACATTACTGTTCTATATCCACCGTTCATATACAATGTCTGACTTTACTGTTCTATATTCACCGTTCATATGCAATGTCTGACTTTACTGTTCTATATTCACCGTTCATATACAATGTCTAACTTTACTGTTCTACATTCACCGTTCATATGCAATGTCTAACTTTACTGTTCTTTATCCACTATTCATATACAATGTCTGACTTTACTGTTCTATATTCACCGGTCATATACAATGTCTAACTTTACTGTTCTACATTCACCGTTCATATACAATGTCTGACTTTACTGTTCTTTATCCACCATTCATATACAATGTCTAACTTAACTGTTCTATATCCACCGTTCATATACAATGTCCGACTTTACTGTTCTATATCCACCTTTCATATACAATGTCTGACTTTACTGTTCTATATCCACCGTTCATATACAATGTCCAACTTTACTGTTCTATATCCACCGTTTAAATACAATGTCTGACTTTACTGTTCTATATCCACCGTTCATATACAATGTCTAAGTTTACTGTTCTATATCCACCGTTCATATACAATGTCTAACTTTACTGTTCTATATCCACTGTTCATATACAATTTCTAACTTTACTGTTTTTACATTTTAGTCATAATATGCTTATTTTTATTCTTTCTTTGGATATATAAAATAGCATTTTTGAAGAGCGTTTGACCTCACACATATAATTATAGATTTATAAATTGAAACAAATCTTAATTTATACACGTCTGAAACACCACTAAATGTTTCAGCATGCTTCATAGCCTCTTCTGATAAAAAAGTTTGCAACTATAGGTACTGGCCTGATTAAATAAGGCACGGATGGACAGCTTTTTCATTATTTGGATATCCAATGATCTTGGAAGGTGCATAATAAAAAATAGTCAAAAGGCTACTTGGAGAATTTCAATATGTCGCACTACTACTTTCCATCTGAAATAGGCTCAAATCAAGAAATCAGACTCTGCATCAGTCAATAACATTTTCAAGTGAATGGGTAATTTCAAAGAAACATTGCCTTTTTAACTAAGTGAGGCTGCTGAATATCTTATAAAGGTACATAGATTCTCAACGTTATTATGTACGATGACACAAGCATTATCATCTGAAGCTAACATACCAATGTCATTTCTGAATCACGAAATACATTAAAAATTTTGTACTAATTAGAGCTCTAGTTTATAAAGAAGTCTAACTTTTAACAAGAGGCCCAAGAGGGCCTGAGGACGTTCTACTGACTCATAGTGGCCATAGCACTATTTGAAATTCTCCTATGCAATAGAAACATCAGGGCAGGATCATTTTTAACCCTAGGGACACCATTTGAACAAATCTAACAAAACTATAGTTGGTCATCATTACTACATAAACATTTTGAAAATCTGATGGGCCGTTTATAAGAAGAAGATTTTTTTAAGTTTTGGACTATTTTTAGTAATGGTGGCCATCTTGAATTTTATATCGAAAAAAATCTTCTCTTTAGTCTCCTATGCAATAGAAACATTCATGTGAAGTTTCAGTTTAATTGGCCTTGTGGTTTCAGAAAAGATGAGAGAAAAAGAGAATTTTCTGTTTTCCCATACTGTCCCAATGTATAATTCTAAGTCCCCTTACAGGGTCCCTATAAATTATAGCCCCTAAATTCTTATCTGCAATCAAACCCCTACGCATAGGGATAATTTATGCCAAATATGAACAAATCTGAAATACCGATTCTTAAGAAAACGATTTTAGTAATTCCCAATTTTTACCCTTTTGGGGCCCCTCCTGACCCCTTAAGACAGTGGAACCTGACCCCTTAAGACAGTGGAACCCAGTCATTTTTGCAAATCATAACCTCCTTCACCAAACAATGCTTCTGTGAAGATATAGGCAAAATCATTTCCATTTAAAAAACAAAACAAAACAAATATTATAATGACATGTGTCCCCTTATTGAACCCTTGGGGCGAAGTCATTTTTAACCCTAGGGACACCATTTGAACAAATCTAATAAAACTATAGTTGGTTATCATTACTACATAAACATTTTGAAAATCTGTTAGGCCATTCATGAGAATAAGATTTTTTAAGTTTTGGACTATTTTTAGTAATGGTGGCCATTTTGAATTTCAGATCGAAAAAAAAAATCTTCGGTATAGTCTTCTATGCAATAGAAACATTCATGTGTAGTTTCAGTTTAACTGGCCTAGTGGTTTCAGAATAAATGAAAGAAAATGAGAATTTTCTGTTTTCCCATAGTATCTCTATGTAAAATTCAAAGTCCCCTTACACGGCCCCTATAAATTTTAGCAATCAAACCCCTACACATAGGGATAATTTATGCCAAATTTGAACAAATCTGACATACCGGTTTTTAAGAAAACAATTTTAGTAATTCCCAATTTTTACCCTTTTGGGGCCCCTCCTGACCCCTTAAGATAGTGGAACCCAGTCATTTTTACAAATCTGAACCTCCTTCACCAAACAATACTTCTGTGAAGAAATAGGCAAATCATTTCCATTTAAATAAAAAAAATATATTATAATGACATGAATTGTGTCCCCTAATTGAACACTCGGGGCGGGGTCATTTTTAACCTGGCCTAACACCATTTGAACAAATCTAACAAACTATAGTTGGTCATCATTACTACATAAACATTTTGAAAATCTGTTGGGCCGTTCATGAGAAGAAGATTTTTTAAGTTTTGGACTATTTTTAGTAATGGCAGCCATCTTGAATTTCAGATCGAAAAAGAAATTCTTCTGTATAGTCTTCTATGCAATAGAAACATCCATGTGAAGTTTCAGTTTAATTGGCCTAGTGGTTTCAGAGAATGTGCTGCTAACACACTTTGCAGACGACAGACGACGGAAGACGGACAACGCGCCATCGCATAAGCACTATTGGCCTTTGGCCAGTAGAGCTAAAAATGAACCACCAAAAAATAGCTCCAGGGCTGCGTTCAGTTTGGTTAAACGTTTGGTAACATTAGCTAACATACTTTCCTGGACACTGGCTTAACCTCATATTAGCAAGCAGTATGCGTCAATTTTAGGGAACCAGGCATCAAACCTGTTTGCTGTTTAATGGTGCTGAACGCAACCCAGTAGTTAAGTGAGTTAGTTTAAAATGATAAGTAACATGTAAGAGAAATGTTGTATTATAAAACCTATAAGATTCTGTATAATATATCCCTCACTTTTCTCTCATTGAATTTCTTCCTTATTAAATTAAATTATTATTTAAATTATAAAATGAATAAGATTTGCTTTGCCATGCAGAGGTCATAAGTCAGACTTGTGGCAATATGTAATATTCATAGCACTAAGTGCTGGTTCCACCAAGGAAACAGATTTCTGAAAACTACTTTCATGTTCAGAATGAAAACGATAGGACATATTAACTACTTATCAAACTGATTTTATATATTTATTTTCAGTAAAAACATGATAGTAAATATATTTTTTGTCTTTTATTCTTATATACCCATTTCACCAGCAATTTTATTCAAATATTTACTTGTTATAATGTATTACTATATTCATATCAACTTGGTAGTATGAGGCAAAAAAAATAAATCAAAAATTTATTTATGATAGTCATTTATGATAACTAACACAACTTGATTTACATCGCTTAGATTATGTTAAATTAAGGGTTGTAAATTTATGATGGAATGAAAAAATATAAATGTTAGTTTATAATATACATATAAAAAAAATATTCTTAAAATATTCACTCTACATTTTAAGGATTTGGACATAAATCTTCAGATACAACCGTTTCACACCAAGATATTATTTGGATTTTCAGTGAGGAAGGGTAACTCGAGTTACAACTGTTTCACACCAAAGGAATCTGACTTTTTGAGGTACAACCTTAGGATAAATATACATTTTGAAGAGTAAAGTTATTTATGATTTTTACAGGATGTGTATTATACACAAACCAAACTGAAAAATACAAAAAAGCATTTTTTTTAATGAAAATATCATTAACAACCTTTTCGCACCAATCCCTTGATATGGCATTACCAGGTTATATATAGCATTATTAGGTTATGTATGGCATTATCCAGGTTATATATGGCATTATCCAGGTTATATATGGCATAACCAGGTTACATATGGAATTACAAGGTTATATATGGCATTACAAGGTTATATATGGCATTACCAGGTTACAAATGGCATTACCAGGTTATGTATGGCATTACAAGGTTATATATGACATAACCAGGTTATATATGGCATTATCCAGGTTATATATGGCATTATCAGGTTATATATGGCATTATCCAGGTTATGTTTGGCATTACCAGGTTATATATGGCATTATCAGGTTAGATATGGCATTATCCAGGTTATGTATGGCATTACCAGGCTAAATATGGCATAACCAGGTTATATATGACATTACCAGGTTACAAATGGCATTACCAGGTTACATATGGCATTATTAGGTTATATATGGCATTATTAGGTTATATATGGCATAACCAGGTTACATATGGCATTACCAGGTTATATATGGCATTACCAGGTTATATATGACATTACCAGATTACATATGGCATTACCAGGTTAAATATGGCATTATCATGTTGCATATGGCATTATCAGGTTACATATGCCATTACTAGGTTAAATATGGCATTTCCAGTTTATATATGACTTATCCAGGTTATATATGACATTACTAGGTTAATATGGCATTACCAGGTTATATATGGTATTACCAGGTTATATATGGCATTAACTGGCTATATATGGCTTATCAAGGCTATATATGTCATTACCAGGTTATATATTGTATTACCAGGTTATATATGGCTGATCAAGGTTATATATGCCATTATCAGGTTATATATGGCATAACCAGGTTATATATGGTATTACCAGGTTATATATGGTATTACCAGGTTATATGTGGCATAACCAGGTTACATATGGAATTACCAGGTTATATATGGCATTACCAGGTTATCTATGGAATTACCAGGTGATATATGGCACTACCAGGTTACAAATGGCATTACCAGGTTATGTATGGCATTACAAGGTTATATATGACATAACCAGGTTATATATGGCATTATCCAGGTTATATATGGCATTACCAGGTTATATATGGCATTATCAGGTTATATGTGGCATTATCCAGGTTATGTATGGCATTACCAGGTTAAATATGGCATAACCAGGTTATATATGACTTTACCAGGTTACAAATGGCATTACCAGGTTACATATGGCATTGCCATCTTAGATATGGCATTATTAGATTATATATGGCATTATTAGGTTATATATGGCATAACCAGGTTACATATGGCATTACCAGGTTATATATGGCATTATAAGGTTATATATGACATTACCAGATTATATATGGCATTACCATGTTGCATATGGCATTATCAGGTTACATATGCCATTACTAGGTTAAATATGGCATTTCCAGTTTATATATGACTTATCCAGGTTATATATGACATAACTAGGTTAATATGGCATTAACAGGTTATATATGGTATAACCAGGTTATATATGGAATTAACTGGCTATATATGGCTTATCAAGGCTATATATGTCAACCAGGTTATATATTGTATTACCAGGTTATATATGGCTGATCCAGGTTATATATGCCATTATCAGGTTATATATGGCATAAGCAGGTTAAATATGGTATTACCAGGTTATATATGGTATTACCAAGTTATATGTGGCATTACCAGGTTATATGTGGTATTATCAGGTTATATGTGGTATTACCAGGTTATATATGGCTTATCCAGGTTATATATGGCATAACCAGGTTATATATGGTACTACCAGGTTATATATGGCATTACCAGGTTATATATGGTATTATCAGGTTATATGTGGTATTACCAGGTTATATATGGCATTATCAGGTTATATATGGTATTACCAGGTTATATATGGCTTATCCAGGTCATATATGCCATTACCAGGTTATATGTGGTATTATCAGGTTATATATGGCTTATCCAGGTTATATATGCCATAACCAGGTTATATGTGGTATTACCAGGTTATATATGGCTTATCCAGGTTATATATGCCATTACCAGGTTATATATGGCATTATCAGGTTATATATGGTATTACCAGGTTATATATGGCTTATCCAGGTTATATATGACATTATCAGGTTATATGTGGTATTATCAGGTTATATATGGCTTATCCAGGTTATATATGCCATAACCAGGTTATATTTGGTATAACCAGGTCATATATGGCATTACCAGGTTATATATGGCACTACAGGTTATATATGGTTTATCCAGGTTATATATGGTATTTTCAGGTTATATATGGCATTACCAGGTTATATATGGTATTACCAGGTTATATATGGCTTATCCAGGTTATATATGGTAATACCAGGTTATATATGCAATAACCAGGTTATATATGGCTTATCCAGGTTATATATGGCATTACCATGTTATATTTGGTATAACCAGGTCATATATGGCATTACCAGGTTATATATGGCACTACAGGTTACATATGGTTTATCCAGGTTATAAATGGCATTACCAGGTTATATATATATTTCATTCATAACATGTTTGTAAACATGTCATTATACAACACAAAGAATTTTTTTGTAGGATACTTTTTTATCATATTATGGTAACCAACACTCTATATTACCGTACTATGGATTAGTTAGGAATCTGCCAGGCCCGATTAGCTCAGTCTGTAACACGTTTGACTATCAATCCAGGGGTCGTGAGTTGGAATCCCTGCCCGGCAAGTCTCTGTGATGATTGGATACAACATTGTGTCTTATTATCATATAGGTTAACTAATCATCTGTTTGCCCTCGATGGCATAAAAATTACGCTAAATATTGAATCTATTTAATTCAATAGTTAGGAATCTCATGAGAAAAGACTGCATAGAACATGTGATGGGAATGAGGGATCACACCTTACCCACATAAAGAAATGAGATCTCTTCTTGAATGTAATCATGGGATACTGCTAATGCAAACTAAATAGCATAGTATCTTTCACAAACATCACTGTGTGACTTTCTTAACCACTGAGCTAGATCTGGGTAGTTCACTGGACCATTGTAACTATACGTAATAGCTACTGTATTTCTATTTTGAATGATCTTGCATCTGTCCAATGAACCTTGTTCCATTCCAAATCCAGGTACCAGTAAATATTTTTAGCATTTTGGCAAGTCCATTTCCATAGCATAGTATGGAATTTTACGACATGCAGTTCTTATAACAGAGGCCCAATGCCCTGTTGTGTAAACACAAACTTTGTGACTTTCCCTTTCAATACAATCGTTTTCATTCTCAGTGTGACCTTCTCTAAATACTTTTATTCCACAGATTCTAAATTAAAAAAATTTAATGGAGAATTGAAACATTCTGCTTATTTTTAATTTGAGCACCTCAATTGTATTTAATATGACTGTCATAATTATTTTTCATTTTATCGCTCTGTAGCATTTTTGGAAGTATTACGGTACATAAATCACATTGGTCCTTTGGCTTTTGTAAAGCAATTTTGAAGTGAGAATCAAAGGAAACAACTTTGGTTTTTATATATTGCTCTAAATAAAGCTGATGCATTTGTGCTATACACTGAGATCTGGACTGAGATACATTTTTTATCTTTCCTACAGCCTTATATAACTTTGTGTGACACTACAAAATCAACTTTATCCTATGGGGTTCTGTTTGGCCTATAATTATGATGACTGCCCCAGTAATATGTATATATTACAATGTATGTGCATATATTATTATATTCAAACATGTCTCGTGGGAAATATTTAAAATATTGAGAAACGTTCCATTTAGTGGTAAAGTCCACGTAAATTAATTTTCTCCTTTCTGATTACTGGACTGTTCTTACTTCTTTATTCCGACGAGCAGAATACTTCAGAAGAAACCGATTTTTTCCTGTTGCGTCCCCTAATATCATCCCTTACTTCCTCAGTGAACACATTGTGTTGTTTAAATATACAGTTCACAACACAGCCTTTCTTAATTTTCTTGGTTTGTTGATTTTTCCTTCCTTATTAATATAATTTTGTCCAGTAATACAATTTTCTTTAGCTTTATTTCTCCTCCAACTATCTGAATTTCTTTTCCTCTTTCTGCATCTAGCATGTTTGTTGTGTACTGGTTAGAAACCCACCCATCATAACTACTATTTCCTACCAGTTCCTCTATGCTATTGTCATCTAGTTCCGCCATACGTTTTATGTCCAAATCTTGACACAATTCAACTTTTAACTTAGTTGATTGTGGTTCACTCTGATCAACTATTTCTTGTTTAAAGACTCATTCTATAGTATGCTTCAGCAGCTATGTCCAAATCCTGACCTACCTCTTTATCATTGTGACCAGGGCTTGCTTTTGATCACAGTAGGCAGGGTTCTCAATAAGAATCAATGTAACAGGCTTTTAAAGAATTTGAAGAGGCTCAAGTGGGCGAGCGAAAATTTTTGATTTCTGTGTGTCAAATCCTGCATTCTGGGCTATTTTGAACATATTAAAAGCAGATAATTGTGAAGACAACATAACACATTTTTATCTGAAATCATTTGCTCTAATGAAAAAAAAAATCAAATTATTTGCCAAAGAAAATCTAAACTCTGATCATGAAACATTTATGACTTCTAACAACTGTGGGACTTGTTTTTCTCTACATGTCAAACTACAAATCACAGTGACCATCATCTTCATCATCTGTATAATCATCACTGTCCTCATCCTCAAGAAGCATTTTTTTTATTACTGATTTAATTTCATCTCTTATACAAACACTTTCTTCAATTTCAGTTTGCATTGAAGCATCTTGGACAGAACGTGCTGTTTCAGTTTTTTTTTTACTTCTACCATTGATCTGCGTGTAGGGAGATTTCTCCTCTTCTTTTTTGCTAGCCACACTTTAATAGCTCATTTTATGAAAGGTTGACTTTCTTTAACTGAAGGTCCATTGACTGACACAGTTAGTAGGCTTTCCAGCATAGCTGCACTTAACCTGTTTCGTTGTTTTATTTTTATGATTTTTAACGCACTTGCACCTCTCTGGCCAAGCATTTGAAACTTGCAGGGAAGCAGCTACCTCAGCTACATATACAACTTCTGGAAAAAAAGTGGCGTAATCCAGAACTTCTAAGTATTTCAAGAAGCAACCACTCAGTTGGTGTATCTTTTGAACTTGAAGTGTCAGCCTTTGGAATATTCAGCTTCAGGATGTCTTCAATGTGATACTTGATACCCTGCCATTGTGTTTTGAGCTTCTCTCCTCTGATGTCACCAGGAAAGAAGTGAGCGGCAAGTGTATCAATATGATTCTCACCATACATCTTGAAACTTACATCTTTTGAAGGTGGCATAGCTGTTGGGTCAAAGATACCAAAGGCTGTCAGTTTATTCTGGCTGTCACTGAACCGTCTGTCAATGTTTTGAGTAAGACTCTCAACATAATTGTTCATAAGATTAACCAGCTCCTTTGAACATTTGTCATTCACCTTCAAATCTTCGCTCATGTTTGTGTAACAGTCCATGTCCTGACTTAATGCCTGGATTGGTGATTCTTCTTCTTTCAACTGGATCAGTCTGTCCTTTGTCAGGTGAACAGCAGGCTGTATGGCAGAGAAGTTCAATGACCCCTTCTAAAAATAGCGTGACAATCCTGACAAAATGGGGAGAATTTCATTGAGTATGTAAATAGCTCCAAGGAATTTAAAGTTTTTCATCTGCAAAGTAGTCCATGGGCTGTGACATCTTTTTCTTCAAACTGAGATAGAGTTTCAGTGCTCCAGATAAGGTGCGTATTTGCGTAAATAAGCATTGAAATTTACAAAAAAAGAATTGAAAATAATAAATGTGTGTACTGGTACGCATAAACAATTGAATTTAAGCATTTCATTGGCGATTTTGTGGGTATCGTATTTCCAAAGACCGGGGTTTTCACAAAGGAAGTAGACACCGTGAAATAAACCAATGCAACAGCGAACTGTTACAGCTATGTAAAACATAGTCTGGTTCCCTGACCTATACCGATAAAATCGACTGTTTATTGGTAGATCGGGGAACCACACTAACTTTATACAATAATAGTTATTTCCCGTAGATCATTGTCACTGAGACGCACATGGGAACATGTTGAGTATTTCCAAGTGTTTTAAAGAGGCCTGCTATAAACGAACCTGCATTACTTTAGCCGATTACTTTATCGTATATATCATAAATGGCATCATCTGCTTCTGGCGTCGGAAGACGGAAAAAAAACAACAGAAACCCAATCATTATCTGCTAACTTAATCCAGTTCTTTAAGAAAAACAATACTCTCAAAAGTGAGTTATTGATGCATATATTACGAAGTCACAAAAAATGAACAAAAAACACACGGGTGGCAAGGTCAATAGAAATACCATTGAATCATGGAAAGTAAAATTCCCATGGCTGATAATAAATGGAATTGAAGGCAACCTCAAATCTGTATTAAAGCAAATATTAACAGTGTCTGGTCAGAAGTAATGGTAAATTTTGAAAATACTCTTTCAATTTCCATTTTAAGCATTGCGTTTTAATTTAGGGAGTAAAATAAGCATTTGGCCAAAAGTTGATCTGAAAATACTCTTTCAATTTTCATTTTAAGCATTGAATTTTAATTTAAGGAGTAAAATAAGCATTTAGCCAAAAGCTTATCTGGAGCACTGGACTTTGAAGAATAGCTTCAAAGTCGAGGCAGACGGCCTTAACAGACGCATCCAGGCTCAGCCATCGTGTACGACATGCCTTCTTCAGTCATGTTGCCACTTGTTTTGAACTTCCTTTGTCGAGATGGATGGCTTTTAATTCCATTTGGGTCTTCAGGTAGGCAGCCATCCTTTTCGGTGAATTTCAAAGAACTGCCACGATTGTTGAAGAATGGTTTCTATCGTCTTAATATAGTTAATAGGGCTAGGGTTATGCTACATGCACGCGCATCATTGTTTAGAAAGCGGTGCAGTAGTAACCCGATACTCTTGAAATTCATCCGATGATGTGCACTCACTAGTGTTTACAAAGCAGTGAGCAAGAAACACAATGCGTCAGGAATTACATGTCTATATTTGAGATAATCGGGACGTATTGGCTGCGATTTTTCTGCTTCCAGCGGATACACATATTTCAGAATTGTGCGTCTGCTGCAAGATTTGTGCATATAGGACGCAGGACGCAGGGGTAAATAAAACACTGAATATGGACAGAAATCATAAAAAAAAAAATTAAACCCTTTGACAGTCAATATAAAAATTTAGGTAGCTGCGATTTTGAGTGAGCATGGCAAACATTTATGGAATCTTTATTTCTCTTTGAATGATAATCTTTTTGTAATAGTATATGTGCAACTTCAATCCAGTTAGTCAGAAAAAATGTAAATCTTCTTTTAGCTGAACTACAGCAGTGGTTGATATTAGGGGTAGAGCATGATCTGCCTTGCATGCAGATGGTCATAGGTTAAATCCAGAGTCATAAAAAAGAATTGGAAAATGGTATTTGAAGCTTCCTCACTTGGCGTTTAGTATTTAGAGGATAGTTCTAGGTCTGGTCACCCCAGTGTCAGTATAATGTGACAGGATGGGGAATCATATCATGTGTCTGTGGCATAACAATCCAGTGTGGCAGCATTAACAGTACAATACTATCTCCAATAGACATTGTTGTGATATACCTGAATTTTTTGGAAAGTGATGCTAAACACAATACAACCAAAGATTAGCTTACCTCAAAGTGAACTTAAAATAAGCATTGACTACCATCTTGATATTTGATATATATGCTTAGAAGCAATACACCATGGTTCAATGTAGCACTGTGAATCTTGCAACCTGAAAATATATTTGAATCCTGTTAAAATCTTCAAGATTTTTTTGTGAGTGACTGTGCACCTACTAATTTTTTTATTTTTAATATCATGCTGCTTTTTTTTCTAAAAATGTTTGCCATGCTCCCAACATACTCAGTCAATACTACAGCTACCCAAACGTTTTATCCGAAAACTGCTGCTATCCGAAAGAGGGAAGCTATTATCATTACGATCCGTTATGTTACACAGTTTGAATCAAAATTATGATTAATTAGTAAGTTCCAATTCAATAAATTGATCAATACATAATTAAACATGTAAACTTGCATATTATCCATTACCTGTAACCTGACACACAAATTCAAGATGTTGATAAGTGCTTTCCGAATTAAATTGTGCAATTTTACTACCGGTAAACAACTGGTGGCGGTGTAAAAAAGTCAATTTTTACTGAGTAAACTAATCTCCCTTTTGAGATTGTTTCCGTGTACAGGTTTCAATTGAAATGATTGTAAAACTATTATTTGCAGAGGCCTCATTTCTGAGCAAGGTCAATGTTCATTTGATTCACTGATTAATCTGAAGTTCAGTGAGATATTTAGCATGCACTGGGTCAACGCCAAAATTACGAAACGTCCGACGGCGCTACAAGTATAAAACCCAACAAGCTTTGAATCAGTTATATTTATATATTGCATCATTTTTCAATATATTTTGAAACATGAATTAAAATTTCGAGGACTATAGTTATGTCATTATCTCAATATATTGAATTTAATAAGGTACTGAGATTTCAATTAAAAAGCGCGCGCTCCTTTAATGGGACTTTTTTGTGTTAAACTACTGTATAAAATTAAGCAGGTAATTCGGTGAATCCACGTTTTTTTGTTCTCGTGGGTCCCGACTGATGGACTTAGACCAGGAACCAGGGGGTCAAAATGGTAGTACCCGAAGAAAATTGACAGTGGTCGTTCAAGATGGTGTGAGTGTGAAAATTCACTTGCAATGTGAACTTGTGGGAATATATTTTCCCATAGAATGGTGCAGAATTGAGTGGACTGGTAGCTATAACACACAGATGGGACTATTTGTTAGACGGTAAGAATTTTGCACAATTTGGCTGATTTGACCCCTGTATGTGAAATAGGGACACCTACTTTCACTTTGAGCAAAATTGTGAAATTGGAAGCAGTTAATGCCCATGTTTTTAACTGTTTTTTTGTGTTCTGCTTGAATTGAATGTGAATTCTGGAAATTCTCATGGAGTTTGGAGCACAACTGTAAGTGTGACAGTCTACTGTGCTAATATTACGGTCTATGTGAAATTAATGGTGGGCCAGCTTCTTTATCAATCGGAACATCGCTCGGCCATTTCCGTAAACGTTCGTGATAACGTATTGCGAACGTTTATAGGCATAGTGCCACCATTGCAAAAAGGAAGTGCTTCCGTGGGGTAGTCGCATAATGGCGGTTGTAAATAATCCTCAATTCTTCTTCTTTAAAAATGCATTTTCCTATTTTTAATGGTCAATTTTTTATTTGAATGGCATTATTGATGTATTTTGAACATTTTGATAGCATTGTCATGTTTAAATTGTGAATTTAGAAAAAAAAAATGATGCTTGGAAATTGGGGTATGAATTCATGATTTCGGAAGTCTACTTTCACTTTGTCACCAGTGTACACACTGAGCAGTAAAAAAATCTCTTATATGACACATGACCCCTACTTTTCTCATCATATTTTGATAGTGCAGAGGTTGACAAACAGTAAAATGTAGGTTTCACTTCTTTCATTTGGGACCCTCTATGAATGACAAGCCTTCAAACTTTTATTATTTACTATAGAATAAAGAACAAAAATCAATGGTGGAGTTACACCTTTATGGACTTGACCGAACCGGAAGTAGAGTGAACAAATCCGTGGAGTTTGTCTGGATAATGGCGCCTTTCTGCCAATTTTGTATCGTGGCTTTGAAAAGTGAAGACTTGTTTTATTTGTATGCTTTCACATGGAGACGTGAGTTGAATGTCTTTATCTATTTTATGTAGAGGCTTCTTTGCAAGTTGAATCTATTTACAATGGTAGCGTAATATATTTACATATACACAGCAAGAACACTTTCTCAATTTGTACTGCAGGACATAAAGGGACTGACTGCATCATATTTTTTTTCCAACATTTGTTTTTTTTTGAGTATGGCCTTACAGTGGCAACATACTTTGTGGCATACATAATTATTAACTGAGTTTTGTGATTTTGTTTTGATTTCAGCCTGGTCCATTATACAATTTATCATTAAACTTGTTTGCATGATGTAATACAAGTAGTTGCATAAGTCTTAGAAAGGGTGATGGTGATAATGATGGAAGATTTGATAAATATTTCATTTTTTAAGACATTAACAGGGTTAGATATCTGTTTGGCAAATCAAGGGAGGGAGGGAGGGAGGTAATAAAGTTGTTTAGCCAATTTTAATTGTTTCAAAAACCCTGATATCTGTGCCCTTTATGTCTGGTGGTGCTCTGTGTCACCTGTGCTTGCCAGGGGGCCCCCTGAGGTCCCTGCTCCTTTGTCTGTTGGTGTACAGAATTCCGTTTGCACCGGGACCATCCAACGGTATAGTACTGCAGGACATAAAGGGACTGACTGCATCATATTTTTTTTCCAACATTTGTTTTTTTTGAGTATGGCCTTACAGTGGCAACATACTTTGTGGCATACATAATTATTAACTGAGTTTTGTGATTTTGTTTTGATTTCAGCCTGGTCCATTATACAATTTATCATTAAACTTGTTTGCATGATGTAATACAAGTAGTTGCATAAGTCTTAGAAAGGGTGATGGTGATAATGATGGAAGATTTGATAAATATTTCATTTTTTAAGACATTAACAGGGTTAGATATCTGTTTGGCAAATCAAGGGAGGGAGGGAGGGAGGTAATAAAGTTGTTTAGCCAATTTTAATTGTTTCAAAAACCCTGATATCTGTGCCCTTTATGTCTGGTGGTGCTCTGTGTCACCTGTGCTTGCCAGGGGGCCCCCTGAGGTCCCTGCTCCTTTGTCTGTTGGTGTACAGAATTCCGTTTGCACCGGGACCATCCAACGGTATAGTACTGCAGGACATAAAGGGACTGACTGCATCATATTTTTTTTCCAACATTTGTTTTTTTTTGAGTATGGCCTTACAGTGGCAACATACTTTGTGGCATACATAATTATTAACTGAGTTTTGTGATTTTGTTTTGATTTCAGCCTGGTCCATTATACAATTTATCATTAAACTTGTTTGCATGATGTAATACAAGTAGTTGCATAAGTCTTAGAAAGGGTGATGGTGATAATGATGGAAGATTTGATAAATATTTCATTTTTTAAGACATTAACAGGGTTAGATATCTGTTTGGCAAATCAAGGGAGGGAGGGAGGGAGGTAATAAAGTTGTTTAGCCAATTTTAATTGTTTCAAAAACCCTGATATCTGTGCCCTTTATGTCTGGTGGTGCTCTGTGTCACCTGTGCTTGCCAGGGGGCCCCCTGAGGTCCCTGCTCCTTTGTCTGTTGGTGTACAGAATTCCGTTTGCACCGGGACCATCCAACGGTATAGTACTGCAGGACATAAAGGGACTGACTGCATCATATTTTTTTTCCAACATTTGTTTTTTTTGAGTATGGCCTTACAGTGGCAACATACTTTGTGGCATACATAATTATTAACTGAGTTTTGTGATTTTGTTTTGATTTCAGCCTGGTCCATTATACAATTTATCATTAAACTTGTTTGCATGATGTAATACAAGTAGTTGCATAAGTCTTAGAAAGGGTGATGGTGATAATGATGGAAGATTTGATAAATATTTCATTTTTTAAGACATTAACAGGGTTAGATATCTGTTTGGCAAATCAAGGGAGGGAGGGAGGGAGGTAATAAAGTTGTTTAGCCAATTTTAATTGTTTCAAAAACCCTGATATCTGTGCCCTTTATGTCTGGTGGTGCTCTGTGTCACCTGTGCTTGCCAGGGGGCCCCCTGAGGTCCCTGCTCCTTTGTCTGTTGGTGTACAGAATTCCGTTTGCACCGGGACCATCCAACGGTATAGTACTGCAGGACATAAAGGGACTGACTGCATCATATTTTTTTTCCAACATTTGTTTTTTTTTGAGTATGGCCTTACAGTGGCAACATACTTTGTGGCATACATAATTATTAACTGAGTTTTGTGATTTTGTTTTGATTTCAGCCTGGTCCATTATACAATTTATCATTAAACTTGTTTGCATGATGTAATACAAGTAGTTGCATAAGTCTTAGAAAGGGTGATGGTGATAATGATGGAAGATTTGATAAATATTTCATTTTTTAAGACATTAACAGGGTTAGATATCTGTTTGGCAAATCAAGGGAGGGAGGGAGGGAGGTAATAAAGTTGTTTAGCCAATTTTAATTGTTTCAAAAACCCTGATATCTGTGCCCTTTATGTCTGGTGGTGCTCTGTGTCACCTGTGCTTGCCAGGGGGCCCCCTGAGGTCCCTGCTCCTTTGTCTGTTGGTGTACAGAATTCCGTTTGCACCGGGACCATCCAACGGTATAGTACTGCAGGACATAAAGGGACTGACTGCATCATATTTTTTTTCCAACATTTGTTTTTTTTTGAGTATGGCCTTACAGTGGCAACATACTTTGTGGCATACATAATTATTAACTGAGTTTTGTGATTTTGTTTTGATTTCAGCCTGGTCCATTATACAATTTATCATTAAACTTGTTTGCATGATGTAATACAAGTAGTTGCATAAGTCTTAGAAAGGGTGATGGTGATAATGATGGAAGATTTGATAAATATTTCATTTTTTAAGACATTAACAGGGTTAGATATCTGTTTGGCAAATCAAGGGAGGGAGGGAGGGAGGTAATAAAGTTGTTTAGCCAATTTTAATTGTTTCAAAAACCCTGATATCTGTGCCCTTTATGTCTGGTGGTGCTCTGTGTCACCTGTGCTTGCCAGGGGGCCCCCTGAGGTCCCTGCTCCTTTGTCTGTTGGTGTACAGAATTCCGTTTGCACCGGGACCATCCAACGGTATAGTACTGCAGGACATAAAGGGACTGACTGCATCATATTTTTTTTCCAACATTTGTTTTTTTTGAGTATGGCCTTACAGTGGCAACATACTTTGTGGCATACATAATTATTAACTGAGTTTTGTGATTTTGTTTTGATTTCAGCCTGGTCCATTATACAATTTATCATTAAACTTGTTTGCATGATGTAATACAAGTAGTTGCATAAGTCTTAGAAAGGGTGATGGTGATAATGATGGAAGATTTGATAAATATTTCATTTTTTAAGACATTAACAGGGTTAGATATCTGTTTGGCAAATCAAGGGAGGGAGGGAGGGAGGTAATAAAGTTGTTTAGCCAATTTTAATTGTTTCAAAAACCCTGATATCTGTGCCCTTTATGTCTGGTGGTGCTCTGTGTCACCTGTGCTTGCCAGGGGGCCCCCTGAGGTCCCTGCTCCTTTGTCTGTTGGTGTACAGAATTCCGTTTGCACCGGGACCATCCAACGGTATAGTACTGCAGGACATAAAGGGACTGACTGCATCATATTTTTTTTCCAACATTTGTTTTTTTTGAGTATGGCCTTACAGTGGCAACATACTTTGTGGCATACATAATTATTAACTGAGTTTTGTGATTTTGTTTTGATTTCAGCCTGGTCCATTATACAATTTATCATTAAACTTGTTTGCATGATGTAATACAAGTAGTTGCATAAGTCTTAGAAAGGGTGATGGTGATAATGATGGAAGATTTGATAAATATTTCATTTTTTAAGACATTAACAGGGTTAGATATCTGTTTGGCAAATCAAGGGAGGGAGGGAGGGAGGTAATAAAGTTGTTTAGCCAATTTTAATTGTTTCAAAAACCCTGATATCTGTGCCCTTTATGTCTGGTGGTGCTCTGTGTCACCTGTGCTTGCCAGGGGGCCCCCTGAGGTCCCTGCTCCTTTGTCTGTTGGTGTACAGAATTCCGTTTGCACCGGGACCATCCAACGGTATAGTACTGCAGGACATAAAGGGACTGACTGCATCATATTTTTTTTCCAACATTTGTTTTTTTTGAGTATGGCCTTACAGTGGCAACATACTTTGTGGCATACATAATTATTAACTGAGTTTTGTGATTTTGTTTTGATTTCAGCCTGGTCCATTATACAATTTATCATTAAACTTGTTTGCATGATGTAATACAAGTAGTTGCATAAGTCTTAGAAAGGGTGATGGTGATAATGATGGAAGATTTGATAAATATTTCATTTTTTAAGACATTAACAGGGTTAGATATCTGTTTGGCAAATCAAGGGAGGGAGGGAGGGAGGTAATAAAGTTGTTTAGCCAATTTTAATTGTTTCAAAAACCCTGATATCTGTGCCCTTTATGTCTGGTGGTGCTCTGTGTCACCTGTGCTTGCCAGGGGGCCCCCTGAGGTCCCTGCTCCTTTGTCTGTTGGTGTACAGAATTCCGTTTGCACCGGGACCATCCAACGGTATAGTACTGCAGGACATAAAGGGACTGACTGCATCATATTTTTTTTCCAACATTTGTTTTTTTTGAGTATGGCCTTACAGTGGCAACATACTTTGTGGCATACATAATTATTAACTGAGTTTTGTGATTTTGTTTTGATTTCAGCCTGGTCCATTATACAATTTATCATTAAACTTGTTTGCATGATGTAATACAAGTAGTTGCATAAGTCTTAGAAAGGGTGATGGTGATAATGATGGAAGATTTGATAAATATTTCATTTTTTAAGACATTAACAGGGTTAGATATCTGTTTGGCAAATCAAGGGAGGGAGGGAGGGAGGTAATAAAGTTGTTTAGCCAATTTTAATTGTTTCAAAAACCCTGATATCTGTGCCCTTTATGTCTGGTGGTGCTCTGTGTCACCTGTGCTTGCCAGGGGGCCCCCTGAGGTCCCTGCTCCTTTGTCTGTTGGTGTACAGAATTCCGTTTGCACCGGGACCATCCAACGGTATAGTACTGCAGGACATAAAGGGACTGACTGCATCATATTTTTTTTCCAACATTTGTTTTTTTTGAGTATGGCCTTACAGTGGCAACATACTTTGTGGCATACATAATTATTAACTGAGTTTTGTGATTTTGTTTTGATTTCAGCCTGGTCCATTATACAATTTATCATTAAACTTGTTTGCATGATGTAATACAAGTAGTTGCATAAGTCTTAGAAAGGGTGATGGTGATAATGATGGAAGATTTGATAAATATTTCATTTTTTAAGACATTAACAGGGTTAGATATCTGTTTGGCAAATCAAGGGAGGGAGGGAGGGAGGTAATAAAGTTGTTTAGCCAATTTTAATTGTTTCAAAAACCCTGATATCTGTGCCCTTTATGTCTGGTGGTGCTCTGTGTCACCTGTGCTTGCCAGGGGGCCCCCTGAGGTCCCTGCTCCTTTGTCTGTTGGTGTACAGAATTCCGTTTGCACCGGGACCATCCAACGGTATAGTACTGCAGGACATAAAGGGACTGACTGCATCATATTTTTTTTCCAACATTTGTTTTTTTTGAGTATGGCCTTACAGTGGCAACATACTTTGTGGCATACATAATTATTAACTGAGTTTTGTGATTTTGTTTTGATTTCAGCCTGGTCCATTATACAATTTATCATTAAACTTGTTTGCATGATGTAATACAAGTAGTTGCATAAGTCTTAGAAAGGGTGATGGTGATAATGATGGAAGATTTGATAAATATTTCATTTTTTAAGACATTAACAGGGTTAGATATCTGTTTGGCAAATCAAGGGAGGGAGGGAGGGAGGTAATAAAGTTGTTTAGCCAATTTTAATTGTTTCAAAAACCCTGATATCTGTGCCCTTTATGTCTGGTGGTGCTCTGTGTCACCTGTGCTTGCCAGGGGGCCCCCTGAGGTCCCTGCTCCTTTGTCTGTTGGTGTACAGAATTCCGTTTGCACCGGGACCATCCAACGGTATAGTACTGCAGGACATAAAGGGACTGACTGCATCATATTTTTTTTCCAACATTTGTTTTTTTTGAGTATGGCCTTACAGTGGCAACATACTTTGTGGCATACATAATTATTAACTGAGTTTTGTGATTTTGTTTTGATTTCAGCCTGGTCCATTATACAATTTATCATTAAACTTGTTTGCATGATGTAATACAAGTAGTTGCATAAGTCTTAGAAAGGGTGATGGTGATAATGATGGAAGATTTGATAAATATTTCATTTTTTAAGACATTAACAGGGTTAGATATCTGTTTGGCAAATCAAGGGAGGGAGGGAGGGAGGTAATAAAGTTGTTTAGCCAATTTTAATTGTTTCAAAAACCCTGATATCTGTGCCCTTTATGTCTGGTGGTGCTCTGTGTCACCTGTGCTTGCCAGGGGGCCCCCTGAGGTCCCTGCTCCTTTGTCTGTTGGTGTACAGAATTCCGTTTGCACCGGGACCATCCAACGGTATAGTACTGCAGGACATAAAGGGACTGACTGCATCATATTTTTTTTCCAACATTTGTTTTTTTTGAGTATGGCCTTACAGTGGCAACATACTTTGTGGCATACATAATTATTAACTGAGTTTTGTGATTTTGTTTTGATTTCAGCCTGGTCCATTATACAATTTATCATTAAACTTGTTTGCATGATGTAATACAAGTAGTTGCATAAGTCTTAGAAAGGGTGATGGTGATAATGATGGAAGATTTGATAAATATTTCATTTTTTAAGACATTAACAGGGTTAGATATCTGTTTGGCAAATCAAGGGAGGGAGGGAGGGAGGTAATAAAGTTGTTTAGCCAATTTTAATTGTTTCAAAAACCCTGATATCTGTGCCCTTTATGTCTGGTGGTGCTCTGTGTCACCTGTGCTTGCCAGGGGGCCCCCTGAGGTCCCTGCTCCTTTGTCTGTTGGTGTACAGAATTCCGTTTGCACCGGGACCATCCAACGGTATAGTACTGCAGGACATAAAGGGACTGACTGCATCATATTTTTTTTCCAACATTTGTTTTTTTTTGAGTATGGCCTTACAGTGGCAACATACTTTGTGGCATACATAATTATTAACTGAGTTTTGTGATTTTGTTTTGATTTCAGCCTGGTCCATTATACAATTTATCATTAAACTTGTTTGCATGATGTAATACAAGTAGTTGCATAAGTCTTAGAAAGGGTGATGGTGATAATGATGGAAGATTTGATAAATATTTCATTTTTTAAGACATTAACAGGGTTAGATATCTGTTTGGCAAATCAAGGGAGGGAGGGAGGGAGGTAATAAAGTTGTTTAGCCAATTTTAATTGTTTCAAAAACCCTGATATCTGTGCCCTTTATGTCTGGTGGTGCTCTGTGTCACCTGTGCTTGCCAGGGGGCCCCCTGAGGTCCCTGCTCCTTTGTCTGTTGGTGTACAGAATTCCGTTTGCACCGGGACCATCCAACGGTATAGTACTGCAGGACATAAAGGGACTGACTGCATCATATTTTTTTTCCAACATTTGTTTTTTTTGAGTATGGCCTTACAGTGGCAACATACTTTGTGGCATACATAATTATTAACTGAGTTTTGTGATTTTGTTTTGATTTCAGCCTGGTCCATTATACAATTTATCATTAAACTTGTTTGCATGATGTAATACAAGTAGTTGCATAAGTCTTAGAAAGGGTGATGGTGATAATGATGGAAGATTTGATAAATATTTCATTTTTTAAGACATTAACAGGGTTAGATATCTGTTTGGCAAATCAAGGGAGGGAGGGAGGGAGGTAATAAAGTTGTTTAGCCAATTTTAATTGTTTCAAAAACCCTGATATCTGTGCCCTTTATGTCTGGTGGTGCTCTGTGTCACCTGTGCTTGCCAGGGGGCCCCCTGAGGTCCCTGCTCCTTTGTCTGTTGGTGTACAGAATTCCGTTTGCACCGGGACCATCCAACGGTATAGTACTGCAGGACATAAAGGGACTGACTGCATCATATTTTTTTTCCAACATTTGTTTTTTTTGAGTATGGCCTTACAGTGGCAACATACTTTGTGGCATACATAATTATTAACTGAGTTTTGTGATTTTGTTTTGATTTCAGCCTGGTCCATTATACAATTTATCATTAAACTTGTTTGCATGATGTAATACAAGTAGTTGCATAAGTCTTAGAAAGGGTGATGGTGATAATGATGGAAGATTTGATAAATATTTCATTTTTTAAGACATTAACAGGGTTAGATATCTGTTTGGCAAATCAAGGGAGGGAGGGAGGGAGGTAATAAAGTTGTTTAGCCAATTTTAATTGTTTCAAAAACCCTGATATCTGTGCCCTTTATGTCTGGTGGTGCTCTGTGTCACCTGTGCTTGCCAGGGGGCCCCCTGAGGTCCCTGCTCCTTTGTCTGTTGGTGTACAGAATTCCGTTTGCACCGGGACCATCCAACGGTATAGTACTGCAGGACATAAAGGGACTGACTGCATCATATTTTTTTTCCAACATTTGTTTTTTTTTGAGTATGGCCTTACAGTGGCAACATACTTTGTGGCATACATAATTATTAACTGAGTTTTGTGATTTTGTTTTGATTTCAGCCTGGTCCATTATACAATTTATCATTAAACTTGTTTGCATGATGTAATACAAGTAGTTGCATAAGTCTTAGAAAGGGTGATGGTGATAATGATGGAAGATTTGATAAATATTTCATTTTTTAAGACATTAACAGGGTTAGATATCTGTTTGGCAAATCAAGGGAGGGAGGGAGGGAGGTAATAAAGTTGTTTAGCCAATTTTAATTGTTTCAAAAACCCTGATATCTGTGCCCTTTATGTCTGGTGGTGCTCTGTGTCACCTGTGCTTGCCAGGGGGCCCCCTGAGGTCCCTGCTCCTTTGTCTGTTGGTGTACAGAATTCCGTTTGCACCGGGACCATCCAACGGTATAGTACTGCAGGACATAAAGGGACTGACTGCATCATATTTTTTTTCCAACATTTGTTTTTTTTGAGTATGGCCTTACAGTGGCAACATACTTTGTGGCATACATAATTATTAACTGAGTTTTGTGATTTTGTTTTGATTTCAGCCTGGTCCATTATACAATTTATCATTAAACTTGTTTGCATGATGTAATACAAGTAGTTGCATAAGTCTTAGAAAGGGTGATGGTGATAATGATGGAAGATTTGATAAATATTTCATTTTTTAAGACATTAACAGGGTTAGATATCTGTTTGGCAAATCAAGGGAGGGAGGGAGGGAGGTAATAAAGTTGTTTAGCCAATTTTAATTGTTTCAAAAACCCTGATATCTGTGCCCTTTATGTCTGGTGGTGCTCTGTGTCACCTGTGCTTGCCAGGGGGCCCCCTGAGGTCCCTGCTCCTTTGTCTGTTGGTGTACAGAATTCCGTTTGCACCGGGACCATCCAACGGTATAGTACTGCAGGACATAAAGGGACTGACTGCATCATATTTTTTTTCCAACATTTGTTTTTTTTTGAGTATGGCCTTACAGTGGCAACATACTTTGTGGCATACATAATTATTAACTGAGTTTTGTGATTTTGTTTTGATTTCAGCCTGGTCCATTATACAATTTATCATTAAACTTGTTTGCATGATGTAATACAAGTAGTTGCATAAGTCTTAGAAAGGGTGATGGTGATAATGATGGAAGATTTGATAAATATTTCATTTTTTAAGACATTAACAGGGTTAGATATCTGTTTGGCAAATCAAGGGAGGGAGGGAGGGAGGTAATAAAGTTGTTTAGCCAATTTTAATTGTTTCAAAAACCCTGATATCTGTGCCCTTTATGTCTGGTGGTGCTCTGTGTCACCTGTGCTTGCCAGGGGGCCCCCTGAGGTCCCTGCTCCTTTGTCTGTTGGTGTACAGAATTCCGTTTGCACCGGGACCATCCAACGGTATAGTACTGCAGGACATAAAGGGACTGACTGCATCATATTTTTTTTCCAACATTTGTTTTTTTTGAGTATGGCCTTACAGTGGCAACATACTTTGTGGCATACATAATTATTAACTGAGTTTTGTGATTTTGTTTTGATTTCAGCCTGGTCCATTATACAATTTATCATTAAACTTGTTTGCATGATGTAATACAAGTAGTTGCATAAGTCTTAGAAAGGGTGATGGTGATAATGATGGAAGATTTGATAAATATTTCATTTTTTAAGACATTAACAGGGTTAGATATCTGTTTGGCAAATCAAGGGAGGGAGGGAGGGAGGTAATAAAGTTGTTTAGCCAATTTTAATTGTTTCAAAAACCCTGATATCTGTGCCCTTTATGTCTGGTGGTGCTCTGTGTCACCTGTGCTTGCCAGGGGGCCCCCTGAGGTCCCTGCTCCTTTGTCTGTTGGTGTACAGAATTCCGTTTGCACCGGGACCATCCAACGGTATAGTACTGCAGGACATAAAGGGACTGACTGCATCATATTTTTTTTCCAACATTTGTTTTTTTTGAGTATGGCCTTACAGTGGCAACATACTTTGTGGCATACATAATTATTAACTGAGTTTTGTGATTTTGTTTTGATTTCAGCCTGGTCCATTATACAATTTATCATTAAACTTGTTTGCATGATGTAATACAAGTAGTTGCATAAGTCTTAGAAAGGGTGATGGTGATAATGATGGAAGATTTGATAAATATTTCATTTTTTAAGACATTAACAGGGTTAGATATCTGTTTGGCAAATCAAGGGAGGGAGGGAGGGAGGTAATAAAGTTGTTTAGCCAATTTTAATTGTTTCAAAAACCCTGATATCTGTGCCCTTTATGTCTGGTGGTGCTCTGTGTCACCTGTGCTTGCCAGGGGGCCCCCTGAGGTCCCTGCTCCTTTGTCTGTTGGTGTACAGAATTCCGTTTGCACCGGGACCATCCAACGGTATAGTACTGCAGGACATAAAGGGACTGACTGCATCATATTTTTTTTCCAACATTTGTTTTTTTTTGAGTATGGCCTTACAGTGGCAACATACTTTGTGGCATACATAATTATTAACTGAGTTTTGTGATTTTGTTTTGATTTCAGCCTGGTCCATTATACAATTTATCATTAAACTTGTTTGCATGATGTAATACAAGTAGTTGCATAAGTCTTAGAAAGGGTGATGGTGATAATGATGGAAGATTTGATAAATATTTCATTTTTTAAGACATTAACAGGGTTAGATATCTGTTTGGCAAATCAAGGGAGGGAGGGAGGGAGGTAATAAAGTTGTTTAGCCAATTTTAATTGTTTCAAAAACCCTGATATCTGTGCCCTTTATGTCTGGTGGTGCTCTGTGTCACCTGTGCTTGCCAGGGGGCCCCCTGAGGTCCCTGCTCCTTTGTCTGTTGGTGTACAGAATTCCGTTTGCACCGGGACCATCCAACGGTATAGTACTGCAGGACATAAAGGGACTGACTGCATCATATTTTTTTTCCAACATTTGTTTTTTTTTGAGTATGGCCTTACAGTGGCAACATACTTTGTGGCATACATAATTATTAACTGAGTTTTGTGATTTTGTTTTGATTTCAGCCTGGTCCATTATACAATTTATCATTAAACTTGTTTGCATGATGTAATACAAGTAGTTGCATAAGTCTTAGAAAGGGTGATGGTGATAATGATGGAAGATTTGATAAATATTTCATTTTTTAAGACATTAACAGGGTTAGATATCTGTTTGGCAAATCAAGGGAGGGAGGGAGGGAGGTAATAAAGTTGTTTAGCCAATTTTAATTGTTTCAAAAACCCTGATATCTGTGCCCTTTATGTCTGGTGGTGCTCTGTGTCACCTGTGCTTGCCAGGGGGCCCCCTGAGGTCCCTGCTCCTTTGTCTGTTGGTGTACAGAATTCCGTTTGCACCGGGACCATCCAACGGTATAGTACTGCAGGACATAAAGGGACTGACTGCATCATATTTTTTTTCCAACATTTGTTTTTTTTTGAGTATGGCCTTACAGTGGCAACATACTTTGTGGCATACATAATTATTAACTGAGTTTTGTGATTTTGTTTTGATTTCAGCCTGGTCCATTATACAATTTATCATTAAACTTGTTTGCATGATGTAATACAAGTAGTTGCATAAGTCTTAGAAAGGGTGATGGTGATAATGATGGAAGATTTGATAAATATTTCATTTTTTAAGACATTAACAGGGTTAGATATCTGTTTGGCAAATCAAGGGAGGGAGGGAGGGAGGTAATAAAGTTGTTTAGCCAATTTTAATTGTTTCAAAAACCCTGATATCTGTGCCCTTTATGTCTGGTGGTGCTCTGTGTCACCTGTGCTTGCCAGGGGGCCCCCTGAGGTCCCTGCTCCTTTGTCTGTTGGTGTACAGAATTCCGTTTGCACCGGGACCATCCAACGGTATAGTACTGCAGGACATAAAGGGACTGACTGCATCATATTTTTTTTCCAACATTTGTTTTTTTTGAGTATGGCCTTACAGTGGCAACATACTTTGTGGCATACATAATTATTAACTGAGTTTTGTGATTTTGTTTTGATTTCAGCCTGGTCCATTATACAATTTATCATTAAACTTGTTTGCATGATGTAATACAAGTAGTTGCATAAGTCTTAGAAAGGGTGATGGTGATAATGATGGAAGATTTGATAAATATTTCATTTTTTAAGACATTAACAGGGTTAGATATCTGTTTGGCAAATCAAGGGAGGGAGGGAGGGAGGTAATAAAGTTGTTTAGCCAATTTTAATTGTTTCAAAAACCCTGATATCTGTGCCCTTTATGTCTGGTGGTGCTCTGTGTCACCTGTGCTTGCCAGGGGGCCCCCTGAGGTCCCTGCTCCTTTGTCTGTTGGTGTACAGAATTCCGTTTGCACCGGGACCATCCAACGGTATAGTACTGCAGGACATAAAGGGACTGACTGCATCATATTTTTTTTCCAACATTTGTTTTTTTTTGAGTATGGCCTTACAGTGGCAACATACTTTGTGGCATACATAATTATTAACTGAGTTTTGTGATTTTGTTTTGATTTCAGCCTGGTCCATTATACAATTTATCATTAAACTTGTTTGCATGATGTAATACAAGTAGTTGCATAAGTCTTAGAAAGGGTGATGGTGATAATGATGGAAGATTTGATAAATATTTCATTTTTTAAGACATTAACAGGGTTAGATATCTGTTTGGCAAATCAAGGGAGGGAGGGAGGGAGGTAATAAAGTTGTTTAGCCAATTTTAATTGTTTCAAAAACCCTGATATCTGTGCCCTTTATGTCTGGTGGTGCTCTGTGTCACCTGTGCTTGCCAGGGGGCCCCCTGAGGTCCCTGCTCCTTTGTCTGTTGGTGTACAGAATTCCGTTTGCACCGGGACCATCCAACGGTATAGTACTGCAGGACATAAAGGGACTGACTGCATCATATTTTTTTTCCAACATTTGTTTTTTTTGAGTATGGCCTTACAGTGGCAACATACTTTGTGGCATACATAATTATTAACTGAGTTTTGTGATTTTGTTTTGATTTCAGCCTGGTCCATTATACAATTTATCATTAAACTTGTTTGCATGATGTAATACAAGTAGTTGCATAAGTCTTAGAAAGGGTGATGGTGATAATGATGGAAGATTTGATAAATATTTCATTTTTTAAGACATTAACAGGGTTAGATATCTGTTTGGCAAATCAAGGGAGGGAGGGAGGGAGGTAATAAAGTTGTTTAGCCAATTTTAATTGTTTCAAAAACCCTGATATCTGTGCCCTTTATGTCTGGTGGTGCTCTGTGTCACCTGTGCTTGCCAGGGGGCCCCCTGAGGTCCCTGCTCCTTTGTCTGTTGGTGTACAGAATTCCGTTTGCACCGGGACCATCCAACGGTATAGTACTGCAGGACATAAAGGGACTGACTGCATCATATTTTTTTTCCAACATTTGTTTTTTTTTGAGTATGGCCTTACAGTGGCAACATACTTTGTGGCATACATAATTATTAACTGAGTTTTGTGATTTTGTTTTGATTTCAGCCTGGTCCATTATACAATTTATCATTAAACTTGTTTGCATGATGTAATACAAGTAGTTGCATAAGTCTTAGAAAGGGTGATGGTGATAATGATGGAAGATTTGATAAATATTTCATTTTTTAAGACATTAACAGGGTTAGATATCTGTTTGGCAAATCAAGGGAGGGAGGGAGGGAGGTAATAAAGTTGTTTAGCCAATTTTAATTGTTTCAAAAACCCTGATATCTGTGCCCTTTATGTCTGGTGGTGCTCTGTGTCACCTGTGCTTGCCAGGGGGCCCCCTGAGGTCCCTGCTCCTTTGTCTGTTGGTGTACAGAATTCCGTTTGCACCGGGACCATCCAACGGTATAGTACTGCAGGACATAAAGGGACTGACTGCATCATATTTTTTTTCCAACATTTGTTTTTTTTTGAGTATGGCCTTACAGTGGCAACATACTTTGTGGCATACATAATTATTAACTGAGTTTTGTGATTTTGTTTTGATTTCAGCCTGGTCCATTATACAATTTATCATTAAACTTGTTTGCATGATGTAATACAAGTAGTTGCATAAGTCTTAGAAAGGGTGATGGTGATAATGATGGAAGATTTGATAAATATTTCATTTTTTAAGACATTAACAGGGTTAGATATCTGTTTGGCAAATCAAGGGAGGGAGGGAGGGAGGTAATAAAGTTGTTTAGCCAATTTTAATTGTTTCAAAAACCCTGATATCTGTGCCCTTTATGTCTGGTGGTGCTCTGTGTCACCTGTGCTTGCCAGGGGGCCCCCTGAGGTCCCTGCTCCTTTGTCTGTTGGTGTACAGAATTCCGTTTGCACCGGGACCATCCAACGGTATAGTACTGCAGGACATAAAGGGACTGACTGCATCATATTTTTTTTCCAACATTTGTTTTTTTTGAGTATGGCCTTACAGTGGCAACATACTTTGTGGCATACATAATTATTAACTGAGTTTTGTGATTTTGTTTTGATTTCAGCCTGGTCCATTATACAATTTATCATTAAACTTGTTTGCATGATGTAATACAAGTAGTTGCATAAGTCTTAGAAAGGGTGATGGTGATAATGATGGAAGATTTGATAAATATTTCATTTTTTAAGACATTAACAGGGTTAGATATCTGTTTGGCAAATCAAGGGAGGGAGGGAGGGAGGTAATAAAGTTGTTTAGCCAATTTTAATTGTTTCAAAAACCCTGATATCTGTGCCCTTTATGTCTGGTGGTGCTCTGTGTCACCTGTGCTTGCCAGGGGGCCCCCTGAGGTCCCTGCTCCTTTGTCTGTTGGTGTACAGAATTCCGTTTGCACCGGGACCATCCAACGGTATAGTACTGCAGGACATAAAGGGACTGACTGCATCATATTTTTTTTCCAACATTTGTTTTTTTTGAGTATGGCCTTACAGTGGCAACATACTTTGTGGCATACATAATTATTAACTGAGTTTTGTGATTTTGTTTTGATTTCAGCCTGGTCCATTATACAATTTATCATTAAACTTGTTTGCATGATGTAATACAAGTAGTTGCATAAGTCTTAGAAAGGGTGATGGTGATAATGATGGAAGATTTGATAAATATTTCATTTTTTAAGACATTAACAGGGTTAGATATCTGTTTGGCAAATCAAGGGAGGGAGGGAGGGAGGTAATAAAGTTGTTTAGCCAATTTTAATTGTTTCAAAAACCCTGATATCTGTGCCCTTTATGTCTGGTGGTGCTCTGTGTCACCTGTGCTTGCCAGGGGGCCCCCTGAGGTCCCTGCTCCTTTGTCTGTTGGTGTACAGAATTCCGTTTGCACCGGGACCATCCAACGGTATAGTACTGCAGGACATAAAGGGACTGACTGCATCATATTTTTTTTCCAACATTTGTTTTTTTTGAGTATGGCCTTACAGTGGCAACATACTTTGTGGCATACATAATTATTAACTGAGTTTTGTGATTTTGTTTTGATTTCAGCCTGGTCCATTATACAATTTATCATTAAACTTGTTTGCATGATGTAATACAAGTAGTTGCATAAGTCTTAGAAAGGGTGATGGTGATAATGATGGAAGATTTGATAAATATTTCATTTTTTAAGACATTAACAGGGTTAGATATCTGTTTGGCAAATCAAGGGAGGGAGGGAGGGAGGTAATAAAGTTGTTTAGCCAATTTTAATTGTTTCAAAAACCCTGATATCTGTGCCCTTTATGTCTGGTGGTGCTCTGTGTCACCTGTGCTTGCCAGGGGGCCCCCTGAGGTCCCTGCTCCTTTGTCTGTTGGTGTACAGAATTCCGTTTGCACCGGGACCATCCAACGGTATAGTACTGCAGGACATAAAGGGACTGACTGCATCATATTTTTTTTCCAACATTTGTTTTTTTTTGAGTATGGCCTTACAGTGGCAACATACTTTGTGGCATACATAATTATTAACTGAGTTTTGTGATTTTGTTTTGATTTCAGCCTGGTCCATTATACAATTTATCATTAAACTTGTTTGCATGATGTAATACAAGTAGTTGCATAAGTCTTAGAAAGGGTGATGGTGATAATGATGGAAGATTTGATAAATATTTCATTTTTTAAGACATTAACAGGGTTAGATATCTGTTTGGCAAATCAAGGGAGGGAGGGAGGGAGGTAATAAAGTTGTTTAGCCAATTTTAATTGTTTCAAAAACCCTGATATCTGTGCCCTTTATGTCTGGTGGTGCTCTGTGTCACCTGTGCTTGCCAGGGGGCCCCCTGAGGTCCCTGCTCCTTTGTCTGTTGGTGTACAGAATTCCGTTTGCACCGGGACCATCCAACGGTATAGTACTGCAGGACATAAAGGGACTGACTGCATCATATTTTTTTTCCAACATTTGTTTTTTTTTGAGTATGGCCTTACAGTGGCAACATACTTTGTGGCATACATAATTATTAACTGAGTTTTGTGATTTTGTTTTGATTTCAGCCTGGTCCATTATACAATTTATCATTAAACTTGTTTGCATGATGTAATACAAGTAGTTGCATAAGTCTTAGAAAGGGTGATGGTGATAATGATGGAAGATTTGATAAATATTTCATTTTTTAAGACATTAACAGGGTTAGATATCTGTTTGGCAAATCAAGGGAGGGAGGGAGGGAGGTAATAAAGTTGTTTAGCCAATTTTAATTGTTTCAAAAACCCTGATATCTGTGCCCTTTATGTCTGGTGGTGCTCTGTGTCACCTGTGCTTGCCAGGGGGCCCCCTGAGGTCCCTGCTCCTTTGTCTGTTGGTGTACAGAATTCCGTTTGCACCGGGACCATCCAACGGTATAGTACTGCAGGACATAAAGGGACTGACTGCATCATATTTTTTTTCCAACATTTGTTTTTTTTTGAGTATGGCCTTACAGTGGCAACATACTTTGTGGCATACATAATTATTAACTGAGTTTTGTGATTTTGTTTTGATTTCAGCCTGGTCCATTATACAATTTATCATTAAACTTGTTTGCATGATGTAATACAAGTAGTTGCATAAGTCTTAGAAAGGGTGATGGTGATAATGATGGAAGATTTGATAAATATTTCATTTTTTAAGACATTAACAGGGTTAGATATCTGTTTGGCAAATCAAGGGAGGGAGGGAGGGAGGTAATAAAGTTGTTTAGCCAATTTTAATTGTTTCAAAAACCCTGATATCTGTGCCCTTTATGTCTGGTGGTGCTCTGTGTCACCTGTGCTTGCCAGGGGGCCCCCTGAGGTCCCTGCTCCTTTGTCTGTTGGTGTACAGAATTCCGTTTGCACCGGGACA